>JAFBJU010000627.1:475910-652251 GCA_016785305.1 Colistium nudipinnis
ACCAAAAAACGCCTTACTATAGCCTTACTTTCGGCCAAAAAGTCAAAAATTTCAAAACACTCGAAACTTGCACAGTACCATCAGCAGGGCCTAAACATAGGGTAGGTGCGAAAATAAAGTGAAAAAAGTAAAAACATCATAGTATAGCATGTTGTCAAAATTCTAAAAATTGACCAAAAATGCCTTACTATAGCCTTGCTTTCATCCAAAAAGTCAAATATTTCAAAACACTCGAAACTTACACAGTAGCATTGGCAGGGCTTAAACATAGGGTAGGTGTATATATATGGTTGAAGAAAAAAAACTAACAAGTAAAAACCCCAAATCCACTTTCTCTGCTATTAATGAACTATTTCAATAACAGAGTGTACATGGCAAAAGTTAAAACAGCTTTTAGTTCAAAGTTATGACTCCATAATCTGCCCTCAACTCGCTGTACTTCCACAACAACTTTCAAGTTTCATATGACTTCTCTTTTTACTTATCTGTAGCTGGCAAAAAAAAAGACATGCTGATTTTGCACTAAATGCAAAATGACATTAAGTGTCACTGAGGACAGAACAAGGAAACTGAAGTCCTCTCAGAGGAAACTCCCACACACGTCTCGACAATGTTCATGAGAAGCTGGTTGACGATAAGTAAGAAACAATGGTAGCAGAAGGCTGGATGGACAAAGGATGAGCAGTGTTCCTCAATTAAGGTTGGTGGGAGGCTTGCTTGCCCTAATTCTTAAAGCTTCACCATACGCGTGTGTTGTGTTCATGCATAGCTCTGATTTGCTGTTAGAATATCCGACACAATAATGTAACACACTCATTTACGACAACGCCAAGTCCAAGAGAGCTGGACTGGCCGTTTTTCCTCAGAGCTGATGAGGAAATGTGTCCAATGATGGATGCAATCGTGGTCAAAGTCCTACATGATACATGCCACCACATCCTTTTGACTCAGACGTGACTTGAATTACAGCGAATTGACAAAAGTAGGGGAGAGGTGAGACAAGCCCAGGTGGATTTGTCCACAGGCAAACACACTGTGCACACGGTACTACTTTGTGCTCGGTGTTCATCTCTGTTCTTATGTTAAGGTCAGATCTGCCGCTATGCTCTGTTGTGTGATCTATTTCAACATATACAATAATAAGCCAAATTGAGTTTCATATTTAGTCTTGGATTCCCACATTCTTCTGTTGGGGTTTTCCCCACACCTACTACTGTACACAGCAGCTGAAAATGCAGAGGTGGATCTGTTTTACCTCAGTGACCCTTGAACCCTCTTCATTTATTTTTCTTCGTCTTTCTTTAAATGTACTTTCATCTTTAAAATAAAGTGTAATTGAATTGAAATGAAAGAAGTCAAATAAATTATCTTGATGGATTGTTTTGGATATTTTGTGGGAGTATGAATTTGAGGATGGTTTCATCAAATCAAATTAAATATCGGTGTTTGGCTGATTTAATTTAACATTAATAAAAAGTGGATATAAAACAATGGAAAAAAAAATATATATATATTATATAACTATGTCCAATATTTGTGTTATAAGAAATATTTTATAGATTTCTTTAAAATGCCTTTAAATTGCGTCCTTTTAACGGCATTAGAACTCAGCTTTTAGCTTCAGTCTGTTTATTTCAGCACAGCCATAAAACAAGTGATCTATGTCACCAGAATCTATTTTATATAAATCTATTTATTATTTTTATCAATTTAAGTTCATGTTTGCGATCCCCAGAGAAAAATTATATTTTTTTATTTTTTCAGGACCAATGACATGTGACAGAGAAAGATAAGAGGCAGACGGATGTGTGATGACATCCCACGACTCTAAAAGCAGAAGTGGCTGCTGCTGCCGCTATGACTCAGTTCTTCATTACTTTTAGTAAATCAACTAGAGATGTCTCAGTCTCTCTCTATCCCTCACGCGCACACTTCTTCGTTGATATGAAAGAACACTCACTTTTCTTTTCAGGAGACGAACTCCAGGAAAAATAAACACAGGCCTGGGCCCCTCTCTGTCCCCCAGGAATGACGCCTCACCTCTGGGTACCGTTTTGGTCACTGCTCCCTACTCTGGCTCTCCTCTCAGGTCAGGATGTCTGTAGCCTGCGTGAGAGCAGCAGCTCACAGAACGGTAAGTCTCACACACACACACAACGCACAACCGATTTGTACCATTTTGGCACAGTAACTGACCCGTGACTACATTTCTGCCTCTCTACCCAGCGTCCTCCTTACTGGAATCCTTACAGTGTCACAACGACTACGAGTCCTACGTCCACTGCGAGTGGAGGAAACACAGACTCCCACCACCGCAGCTTTGGTTCAAGACAGGAAGCGACAGGTAAACACACTCGGCCAGAGGGAGCAAAAGCGAAATGGATAAGACAGATATGGAAAAAGTCAACGTAAAAGCGTGTGCGTCACACATCTGTGTCCTTGCAGGAACTTGTGTGTGCCATACAGTTCACCGGGTCAGCCAGAGCGCGGGACTGTCCAGTGTCGATATAAAACTCGCATTTTTTCCATCGGCATCAAACACACCGTCTTCTTCACGGAGAACCAAACACAGACGGTCTGCTCATCTCCCCCACACAAGCCTCTGGACCTCTCCCAGCACTGTGAGTCCACCTGAGGCGTCACCATGCTCATCATGCTGAGAGTTTCAACCGGAGACTCTGGAGCTGTGTCTGCGGCTGCCTGGGTGTGTGATTGTGTGTTTGTGTACAGTGAGAGCGCGCTCACCTGGGGACCTGTCCAGTCACGATGAAGGTGATGGGGGCCGACGGCTCAGTTGGTCCGGTCCTTACGCCTCCACCTCCTCCCTGAACCAAAACATCACCTACCAGCTCAGCTACAGGCCGGACCATCAGGACCACTGGACTGTAAGCAGGAACAAATATACAGATATATTTGGACCAATATTGTATTTGCATTCCTGATATTTAGTATGTACACTTCCAATTATGTTTTTAAACATAAATTATTTTTTTTTTCATTTTCCATTTGCAGACCGAGGGTGTCGCCAACACCAGCGTGAAAGTGGAGAGGCAGTATTTGCTCCCGGGTCGCAGATACGAAGCCAGGGTGAGGGCCCGGGCCAGCGTGGGCCAGTGGAGCCACTGGAGTCCTGTGGTCACCTGGGAGACTAAAGAGAGTGAGTCACGGAAAAAACTATACTACTATCACTAAAGAATACTGTATTTGTACACATTTTAAAAAAAAACACATTTGCTGTACTGTCATTTTCTTTGTGTGGAGGGCCAAGAGAAGAAAAAAAAGAACAGTTCTGCAGCTCTTCTTCTTCTTATCTCTCTCTCTCTCTCTCTCTCTGTCCACAGACAAAGGGCAGTTTCCCACTTTGTATTGTGTGCTGGAGGGAGAGAGGGAGGTGATGTGCAGCTGGGAGGTGAGCAGGGAGCTGGCCAACTTTGTCACCTACCAGCTGACCTGCCGACACGGCCGCGCTGCATCGTGAGTGGACCGCACCACCACCTGGTCGAAGCCCGAGTGAGGCGTGCGTCCCGCTAATGTTTCCCCACTCCGCCTCCTGTCTGCAGTGCTGAGACATGCTGCACCAACCCCACACTTGGCTCGGACCACGGCAGCCACACGCTGAGGTACAGCTGCTCGCTCACTGTGGCAGATCCTGCACGTCTGCCGCTGCTGGAGCTCCAGCCAACACGCACAGCCAAGACTTTCCGGGCCTACCAGCACAGTGAGTGCAACACAGGACACACACACAACAGGTCCTGATTAAATCAAACACACCCACACTGCAGGAGGATGTGACTCCACCAAGAGTTTGAGAGGAAACCACTGCATCTCCGCCTGTTTCCACCACAAGATGAGATGAGATAAGATTAACATATTTTGAAATATTATGAACTAATATTCATACAATACTGATACAGTATTGATTAAGAATATGCCGTTACTACTTTTTCAATGCAGAAATAACATTTTCTCGCTGTCAAAATGGTCATATAGACTGATTTGAATATAATATATTATGTTTAAACTGCATTGTACCATAGCTGTTATCAAGACTGGAGCATCGTAATCCGATGTATGCTTCACAATAATCTATTGTTTCACAGTTCGGCCCAACCCACCACAGCAGCTGAAGGTGAAGGAGAAGCAAAGTGAGTGGGTCATAGAATGGAGTAAACAGAGCTCAGCCTCAAAACTGAAACTGTTCTACCAGGTCTGCTACTACAGGATACAGGAGCAGGTGAGAAACGCTCGTAAAAGCTACTTAGTTTAAAATGATCAATCAACAAATAGTGACATGTAATAAATGACCTCATCGGAATTCAACAGCGTCCTGTATGGTTGTTTTTACTCGATTTGTTATGTTTAAAATATTTTTTATAATTTATAACTGTTGTGGTTTAATACAAAAGTGCATTTAGTTCATGAAGGATGACTGTGCTATTAAAATGGATCTTTACATTACCAGGGATGCTCCACCCTGCTGAACATTTCGGCCGGTTCCACGTCCCTGACCCTCCAGGGAGTGTCTCTGTCCCCATCCCAGCGTTACCGGGTCAAAGTCAGGTCCCTGGTGGAACCCGGAGACGGATCCAGGTACCAGGGAATCCCCTCGGAGTGGACCGACCCTGTGGACTGGACCTCGCACGCAGGTACCGCATGCGACACAGACGCCGGGCGACACGTCTTATTTCCGCTGTTGAATGTTTGTCCTGGAAAAAGCAAGAACGATTGCATACAGAGGTAAAAAAAAAAAAAAAAAAAAAAACAGGCCTAAAAATAATCCTCATCATCACCTATCATGTTTTGTGTTCCCTGGCAGCCACCTGGTCCCTCAGCACCCTGATATATGTTCTCATTTGCGTGTCTGTGGTCACGGTCTTCTTCACACTCTACTGCACCATTCCAGCTTGTCATAGGTATTTCACTCACATAGTCCTTTTTGTGTTTACATTATATATTATGCTAGGTTTCCTTGTTTATTGTTACTTTTTCATGATTTATCTTTTTTTATCCTATCCAAACTTTGTCTCTGTGTAAATCCGCATGTTATATTTTGAACAAATAGGAGAGTGATCCTCTGGGTGGACTCGATTCCTTCTCCCAGCAAAAGCCAAATCCTGACTGAGATCAAGGTCGGACTATATGCAGTAATTCTCCAGTTTAATGAATCTATCTGTTTGCCCTAAATGATTCTGTTTGGGACACGTGAGTCACTGTGTCGTCTTTTTTTTTTTTTTTTTTTCCCAGTCCACCACCCTTTGGACGTCACAGAGCGAGGACACTTCCATCTGCAAAGTGGACGACATACCGACATGGTAAGGATTTTCCCCGATGACTTGTCCAAAAAGACCCTGTAACACTCATGCGCCTACAAAACAAAATATGTGTAAGACAGAAGTGACACAGTAAAGACACTTCCTGCTTTTTCCCCTCTGCAGCTCTTTGAATTCCTTGCTGTGGCCGAATCTCAAAAACAAAAACTGCATGGAGCTGGAAGAGGCTTTCTGTAACAGTGATGAAATGCCCACTCCGGCTAAGAAGGCTAACGGCTGCGACACATCCTCCATAAGTTTCAGCGGGCCTTATATCTTCTGTCAGGTGAACTTACTTTCTACTTTTGTGAGTTGCTTGAGAACTAACCAAAAAAAAAACGCACTTGTCAAAGCATCACACTGTGGTTTTGATGAGAATTGTTGAGTAGTTTAAGCCAGTCACTACTGCAGAATAAGAATTAGCCGGAGACCTATCCCCCATTGAACCACATTTTTAGTTTTGAATATATTCAATATTGATGGTCTAAAATGTGATCCTATATATTCATTGGTAAGATACAAATGTGCTGGCAGGAAGCATTTCATTCTGTTTAGCAGTTTGGAAAAAAGTAGCAAATGACCATTAGTCAGCTAATGATATTATTATTATTACATTTCAAGCCCTTAATTTTCATACTAAACACAACTGTGTCTTCCTTATAGAACGTGGAGTCCAGCTGCTGTGAAGAGAAGGAAGATGAAACCTTCAAATCAGACAAGCCTCCTTTACCTTTGAATTTTGACTTGAAAAAAGATGGTTACGTGTGTCTACCCAACCCGACCGTCTCCAGGTCCACGCAGGACCTGGTCAGCACAACCACACAGAGTCCCAGCAGTGCGGAGCCGCCGAGGGAGTGTTCAGACCTCAGAGAGGCCTCCGGCAGGGACCGGCCACCAGCGTACGCCACTGCGGCGCTCACGCCCTGGCCTCAGGGCGGCACCGTGCACGCCTCGGGGTACTGTCACCTCCCCTGGACCAAATGAGAGCGGCCGCGCAACCTGCACCAGAGGAAGGGAAGGACATGTCAGGCCGGTGCTATCAGGCTTTCCGATACAGATATTTTTTTACCTTTTTCATGCATTTTTATGCTTCCATGTGACAAAATAATGAAATGTTTTCATTACGGTTCTGAGAAAAGGCTTTTTTTTGGAAAAAAAAGTGGTTTGGTTGGATGTGCAACCAATGGAGGGCAGTATCGAGCTGAGCCTGTGAGAGGGATGGACTGCAGTATACACAACAAAATATAACACTGTGTTTATATATATATAAATATATATGTAATATATAATTGTATATCATCAATCAGCTTTGCCATTTTCTTTCCAAATGCAATTCGATTTTTCATGAAAAATACGCTGTTTTCTTTTGTTATTGATGCCTCTTGAGAAGATTTTCATGCAGGTTCTATTTTAAATACTTCCTTAAATTGTGTCTCTCTTTTACAGCTGAAAGAAGAAGCTGTGAGTTGTTTTATAAGTTAATATTTCTTGAGAAAAGGGTGCGTTTGCTGACCTGCCCACACACACACACACACACACACACACACACACACACACACACACACACACACACACACACACACACACACACACACACACACACACACACTGTGTCACATCTGTGCATCGCCAGTGTGCGCCTGTGTTTGTTTAAAATGTGTAAAATATTCAAGTAAAACATTTTATATAATATTGTTGTATATTTTATATTATATATATATATTTCACAGCACGCGCCCACACACGCACAGTTTCTAATTTATTGCTCTGTTAATCTGCACATCTGTCCAGCCTGACTGTGATGTAAACTGTACTCAGACTGCGTCAGTTGAAGCAGGTGTGAGGATAACACGGGGATGCACACACACACGCACACACACACCTACACACACACCCCCACACCCACACACACACACAAACACACACACGCCTACACACACACACACACACACACACAACATTTGCATTTGACTGCAACGCAGTTTAACTTTCAAACATTTATAACATGAACATATATGGCAGAATGAGACAAAAAGTCGGTGGTGACTCTGCAGTGAGAAAACAATGCAGGAATTCCAAGCACGCCGATATTGACTTCCTGTGTTTTCAGCCCATCGCTAGGTACGACTTCCTGTCCGATGAGGCTGAAGGAGCCTTTTCACGCACAGTGACTGAGTCACGATGCACGAGAAGTGGCTGACGCACTTCTGTCTTTGGCCTCGACGATGACAGAGAAAAGAGAAGGCTGGTGTGTTTTTGTCGAGCATTCTTACCTTCTTTCATATTCTGCTCCAAAAAACGTCACAGTCGTCCGTCATATTGTTTCCCTGAAGAAGCTGCTCTGGTGGCGTAAGTGGACAAGTGACGGGTTAACACCGACCCTGATCAGTGAAAAGCTAAAAAAGAAAAAGAAAAAAAAGAGGAGCCGTTAAATGACAAATGTTTGTGTTGATGGAAACAGCATTGTCCGTGTGTATGTGCTTGCGTGGTCATCTGTGTACAGCGTGTCCCTGTCCTTTGTCGTACATAAAAACAGGAAAATAAAAGCGCTGGAAGGTGTAGGGAGTGCGCGGCGCCACACGGATGCTTGTGTAACCTCCTGTTCAAAGGCCTGCTGTTTCCTCGCCACTGTACATCAGGGGAAATCCAAGACAGAACTGAAACACACCGACACTTGGGTCAAAGATACGCTTCAAATGGCGCTCCCAACTATGACATACATTTTTTTGGAAAAAGTCGTATTTGAATGGCACTTACTTACCGAGGGTTGTCTTCCTCCCAGAGGTCCACCACATGTTTAAAAGCCTATTTTCAGGCACTGAAATATTTCTCAATCTTCCTCCACAAATGATGATTTTTTTTTAAACGCTAAAATTGACTGAGATGCATCTCAAAAATAAACTTTGAGAAAGAAATGATTCTCAGTTTCTTTCCAACGCACAAAGAAATCACTGATGAGTCACAATGGGGACTTTTGCTGGTTAGGTAACAGTGTTGTTGTGTCCCTTGGGGTTTTCGTCCTTTAAGGTCAGTCACTACGCTTTTGAAACATCATGGGTCTTAAGTCACACTCTCTGGTCCTTCAGAGACCCCCCCCCCCCTCTCTGTCATGTTGGCTGACCCCTGTGTATCTGCACGATACACATTTCTTTCTGTGCGTTTGTCACAGTCAGCCAGTTTTCAGGATCATCATCCAGAGGGGGTTGGGGCGGGGGTTAACGATGGACCAGCTGGGACACCCACAGAAAAACAGGGATCCCACCTGGATGCCAAATGTGGAGACGGCCTGCTGTTTAGAAGTAGGACGCCTGTGTGAGATTGACAGTAGGGCAAAAGGGAAGTCATTCAGGAATACCCGAATAAACACTGAGTTTAAGGAGTCACAGACAGCCAATCACAACTACAGGCTGGTTTAAACGTGAGAACATTAGCATTGGTTAGGCTTCAAAGCCATTCCTCGTACGATTCCATTTAGACGGAGCAGCGGATGATTGTCTGACTGGATAATTAGCCGGCTGCTGAGTCTGACTTTTTTTTACAGCCAAGACTCAAGTGGGTAAATGTGACAAACAAAACCACAGAGAGAGTGTGTGCCGGAGTTCACCTACGGGACAACAACCCCTGCCACGTCTTTTTTTTTTCCTTTTAGTCTACATTGTCAGACTGCAGAATCCGCAGTGGCAATAAACACTCAATAAGAGGCAGTGAAGCGGAGGAGTCGATGCGATGTCTCCGGAGAGCTGCGGATGCGCTGTGTGGACACAACACGACAAAAAAGGCTTTGTGAATAAACCCACCTGAGCGCACAAGGAGGTAAAAATTTCAAGGGTTCACGATGGGGTCACAAAAATAGGAGTGAGGTGAAGTCTCTCCCTGTGACTCTAGATTTATAAAGGCCTTGCACATTATTAGCCAAGGTTTGTTTTTACCCACACTTGTGTTGATGACAACGTTGGTTTGTCATTTGTTTTGGGGCCCTGACTTTTTTTCCCAGACTCTCAATATCTAACCAGGTATTGGATGGATTGCTGATTTTGGATTCCCTGATTTTTTAATCATAATTTGGATTATTCATACGTTTTGTCACAACCCCCGCAACATGAACCATAAACACCATCAAACAGTGCCAATCAAACCTCTGACAGCAAGTTCCATCATACTCCTTTGTTTTTATATTTGGCTGAACTTGAAAAGGTACATACATACAGTACATACAGTGCATGAATCCAGAATGTGCAGTTTTTGGGGTTTCACATGGCAAACCCCCAAGGTTTGGACAGATGGTGAAACTCACGTCACATGGACATTGAAAGAATAAATTGTTTTTTTTTTCAAATCAGTTTTGTTTCATTGCTCGGTTTCATAATAAAATAGCGACTTTTCAAAAGAAAATCCAAATCTAAAACTGGTAAAAATATATAAAAAAAACACAAAACAATGTAGATTTAAACGAGTTAGCTTCTTATACCCATAAGAAATTAGCATTAGATAAGGTTATCACAAAAAATCATTTTTTTTTTTTCCATCACATCTCATAATAAACAAAAAAAATCAGTAACAGTTGTAAATCGACACAAAAGGACATACGAGCCATGTTTTTCAATAACTTAACAATGTCTGGATTATTATGGGATACCAAAAGGCATTACCAGTGTGCTTCTACGTGTTGCTTCTGGCGGAAAGACACAAACAATATCTACACTAAGCAAAATTTGGCGTTTTGTTTTGTTTTTTTCTTTGCCTCTAGTTGAATGACATTCTCAGTGTTATATAATCATACAACGACCACAGATGCACAAAATACGCAGCGGATATTTGTTATTTTACCTTCCACACTTTAAAAAGGAATGTGATTATTTGTTCTGCTAGAAGAGGATAGAATGCTGCAGGAATGATTCACTGATGAAATTTCAATGGAAAAATTCCCGCTGGCTTTTTTCGACAAAGGAAACCATTACAGACCATAATAATAATCATAAAGTCATCCCTTCAGCACTCTATCCTTAAAAGAGAGAGACACTTGTCTTAACAGGATAGACAGAGAAAAACTGACTTTGCATATGCGTCTACTTGAGTATTGGGACACGTGACATTTAGGCTTACCTCACAAACACACAAGTGTACACACACCCACATTTTTTTTTTTTGGCATAGAATTCAAACCCTGCATAATAGTGGGAGGTCACAGAAGGTTGTGATCTTTTTTTAAACATGTTCATTGTTCTAATTCTACCACCCGGCCATTTGGGGACGCCCCAAATCTTCTGCGTCAAGCTCGACGACAATAATTTGTTTAATCCACAGTTAATCCACAGTAACGGTATAGAGAAAAAATAAATAAGAAACATAGCACACAGTCAGGAAATCACCTCCTGTTCAGAGAGCACCTTAGTCCATTTTTTTTTTTTGCTTCACACCGGCGATGAGAAATTTGCTCTATCATCACATCAGTGTAATTCCAGTGTTTGCAATGATAAATGTTAAATATAATTAAATATGCATAAAGACAGACCACCGCTGTATTTAATGAGCTAATAAAATGATCGGGTCGGGTAAATCTACACAGCTTTATCTTGCCATCATAGTCAACACTGAGCCCCTAAATATGTTTAGGTTGCAACACATATGGAAATATTGGTCGTTTTAGTTAGCATTAGTCGTCATTGCAGTCTATTGAATGATTGTCTCTTAGATGATCAAATTATGATACAACAGATGCTTTCATGACACAGAAGAAGTGCATTTTTTTTTATGTCCATTTTCCCACCAAATGCACTTAATAGTTCAGTGTGACTGTCCTTAACACGAAATTTGTGTCTTTCAGCGACGAAAGTTAAAAAATGATAAAAAAAAAAAGACCCACGTAGACCTGTGGTCACTTTATAAGTGCAGTTTCTCTCTTTTGATATCAAAATGTAGTTCCATGTTTTTGAAATTGCACTATTCTCCACAGTTCTACAGCGACGCAGTTTCAGTCTTCTAGATGTATTGTGCTCGCACGCATTTTTTTTTTCAGTCTTGGGCACCACTTGTTGTAGAAGCAAAAAAAAAAAAAAAAAAAGTCCACCTTGGCTTCATATTCCATTTTCCACTGACCTTCCTCTCACCCCGTCCAGGTGAATTTACAGGTTGACCGGGCAGTCATTAGTAGTTTTACTGAAGAGATCTCACAGGACGAGCCGGTTACTGAAAGAATGAAAACATGAATGAATGAAAGAATGTATGTATGTATGAAGGGAGTCACTCTTTTTCACCTCTGGATTTTCCATAAATTACACCAAGTTCACATTGTGTCCCTGAGGGCAAAATACATCAAGGCATATTTTAAACTACACACATAATGGTAGATTTGCAGTTTTAATTAGTTGATTGTTTTTATTTATTTAATTAAAAAAATATATATATTATTCATTTGTTTTCATTTGGTAGTCTAAATATCCAGCAAACTCACCTGGGTTTATTGGAGTTCTACATCAGCATCGCTCTCATGGCTGCCTTGCTGATCCGTTTGCGATTCTTCCTCATCTTTCTCCTGGTTTGGTGCGGACGGGCGGGGGGTCTGGGGCCTGCTGGAGGAGAGGGTTTTCGCGTGGTCGTCGTAGACGTCGTTGTCTCTGTGAGAATAGAAATGAAACATGACGGGAAATATATCAATATATTAGGACATCAAAAGAAAAAACCCTTCTCACAGGTCATGAATTATTTCTCTCAATATTCCCAGAAGCGTTTTTAATATTTTCTTACCTGGTTTCTGTGTCGTCGTTTGAACGTGATGATGTTGACCAGGCAGGTGATGTCGACTATCGGCCTCCATCTCTTTCTGCCTCCCCTCCTCTTCGTGTTTCATCTGCTGCTGCCTCAGTATCTCCTTCTCTTGGTCCAACTTCCTGTGGAGCAGCAGGAGCTCTTTTCTCTCCTCCTCCAGTTTGGCCTCCTCAATCTGTAAATTCCTCTCCTCCTCTGGAGTCTCGTTGTCTCTCGGCTCTGGATTAGGCTCCTTGCTCGGCCGGATGCTGCTGCCGTCTCTCTCGCTTTTTTCCACAGTGAGAGCGAGTTTGACTTGAGGATTCTCAGTCACGGGCTGAGAGACGCCACTTCTGTAGCTCTTGGTAAATCTGAATTTGTCCTCTTGCAATGATGGGTTGTGTGTTTGTTGGACTTCGTCACTGCTCCTGTTTCCCTCATAAACGTTCCCCTCTGTGGTTTTGGACAGTAATTCACTGCCACCCTCAACCAACTTGTTCTCTACCTCCACGGCAACATTATCCACAGAGGAAACTGTCTCGTTAACGTCCTTCCTCTCCACGTTGTCTGGATTCTCAGATCTGGCCCTGGTCCCGTGGAGCCTGCTGGAGTTGTGAGCCCAATGTGGACCGGGAAGGAGGAGAGCCTCTCCAGTACGTGGCGTTTCCTCCCGGGCCACGCTGTACCCTTCTCCTGGCTGGGTGAAGGTGTCTCCTCTGGGGCTCCAGTGCTGCTCCAGGAGGTCCTCCAGGTGGGACCTCTGGTTATGCTTCAGCTCGTCCCACTGGTGGAGCTCATCCTTGGAGTGCACCTTGACCTTTGGGGGGAAAATTCATAATGCATCTTAATCGGGTAGTAGCAGAAGTAATAGTTCATATTATATATATGTCAAGATCATTTTTTTTCAATAAAAGTTGATAAAAAGGTGGAAAGGTTCACTTTTGGTGTTATTGTCAATTATTTTAAGTGTGGTCACAGTGTGGTCCTTTAAACAACGGAGAACGTGTGCATGAGCATTCGCTCCGTACCTGTCCTTGTCGATGTTCTTGGCCGAGTGTCTGGTTCCGATGCTGGTGGCCGTGCTGTCTGCGCGGTGATTTCTTCTTGGGCACGGGTGAACGTGGCACCGACTGACATCGGCACTCCACGTGATCCACCACTGACACCACTGCTTTCGCGTAGGTGGGCCTTTTATTTATGTATTCGATCTTCATGACCTGGAGAGGATCGGGGTCACAGGGTAGAATGAATAGAATAAGAAAAAAACTTTTTTTATATGCATATTCTGACATGTTTGTTTTTTTTTCGAATACATGTGGTTGTCTACCTGCAAGTATCTGGTGTGTACCGCAAAAGGGACACACTGCAGGCTCTTGGTGTTGCAGCAGCCCGAGCAGCGCTGCACCTCCACGCATGGCGGCCATAACAGAAAGTTAGCGTTGCTTCGATCCAACATGGCTCTGGTGACCTCAACCACCTCCGTGCGTACTTTACACAGAGCCTGCTGGGCCGGCTGGGCATCTGAGGGACGAGATAGGACCGAGTAAAAGAATCAAATTTGATTTCTATAGCCAATAATCAAAAGAAAAAAGGGCATAACAATCTGTGCAGGGCGCTTTTAACTCTTAAAAGGGACGCCTGGTAAATGATATTAAAAATATATATTTGGCCCTACTTCAATATCAAGGTCCACCTTGCCTTTATGTTTTTGTTTGGAAAACCAGAAAGTCAAAGACGACAATGAAAATGCTCACGGGGCTCCTCCTGAAATCAGAAACCTCCTTAATGACTTGGAGATGAGCGACTCACAAATATGAGAGGCCTAATTACTTTCTCTCTGCCATTTCTCCTGCTCATTCAACCAAATGCCGGAGTGCATGGGGCACTGCAGCAGGAGCTCGTTTTTAAACAATAGCATCACTTATGCCGCGCCACCAAAAACTAGAATCTTGCAATATCTCCACCGCGCGCAGTACAACGCTGTGTTCCAGAAACGAGCAGCCAGATTATAAAAGAACTTGTTTTCCTTCATTTCCCTGCTCATTAAGAGAGTTGTGTTTCCCCAGACTGCAGTCCACTGATGTTGAGTAATTAAGACATCTGCTTCATGGTGATAGCAGCATACTGGAAGGATTCTACCGTGTCACTAAAACCATACGTCACATAAATCAACTTCAAGCCAGGCTGTCCGACACGCTAATGAGGATGGAGCACATTCACGGGGAAAATCAGGAATTCTGCACGCCGGCACTGCAACCTTCTAGTAACATATTTTAGGTCACTCTGTGGATGTAACCACCTCTTAATTCCAAACCCGGTTTACAGAATAAATTCCACAGAATCAGGGAGGAAGGAGCGGGGCTCTGCTCACCAAGGCTTCTTGGTAGTCTGTGACCTCCATTGGCAACGAAAGTCCCATCGTCCTCATCTGAGACAAGAAAAAACAAAATAAATAAATAAATTGGACTAAACATGATCACTGGTTTGTGCAGATAAAAACTTCTTTTTTTTTGGCACATGGTTTTGGATTTTATTCCAAGTCTTTCTAGTGCCTGTGTGGACAAATAATGTGAGCACATGTCCATGCATGTGGGTTTGCACCTAAAGACACTGAGAGGGAGAAACAAAAGCGGGGTGGAAGCATTTCATGTGACATGCGAGTCTGCATGAGAGCAGGCGTGCGCACACACAGTCTGAGATGAGGTGTTCCTGCTGCCTTATTGTCTAAAGCTGGTTTTAGTGCTGATGCTCACCTTTGCATTCGCCACCCATTCTATTTGCATTATTCACAGGGCCCCTCAAATACAAATTCTACGTCCACACGTCATTCACATATCTGTAAACACCCGTTTTCAGAAAAAATGACCATAACAATAATAGTAGAGTGCTCTGATCTTTACCTACGGAGTCAGAGAGAAGCAGCAGCTGAAGGTCTTCGATGGAGGAGATGGGGTTGTTTCTAACCAGCTCCACCAGGGCTGCAGGCAGAGGGTCCCCCTGGAACACACAGGCCGTTCAAATAAGAAGCCAACAAAACAACATATTGTACAAATACCCCAATACTCATCACCAATAGAGAGTGGGGTTTTTTTGCATTTTAAACACTTTTTCAGCATGTGGCATGATTGGTAAAAGTTATGGGAGAATGACGCACTCTTCTGCATTGTGCAATATAGGGGTTCAACCGTTTTCCAAGTAAAAAGAAGAGGAATAGGAATGACACAGCTGAGCTTCTGCAAAATGCCACCCGTGGCCCAGAGTGTGCAGATTTTTGACTGATGCCCAACAAGCCAAATGAAAGATCAACAAAACGCTATCTCTTCTATCAAATACCAAAAGCCCACGAGTGGAAACTCCATCCTACTCTCACACACAAACTGAAAGGACATTGTTTATCTGCCCGTCACTAAACCAAATGTCTGAAACACTCTACGGGCCTGTGAAGGATTTGTCCGCACATCCACGACGTCAGGGAACTCAGTAAAGTTGTGACTGGCCCAAAAATACAAAAAAAACAATCCTCAGTTTTGTACGGGAGCAGGTTATTTCTCATGAGATTGGTTGATGACAACAAAAGGACAAAATCCCACACAAAACCACAAGCAGAAAACAAGCAACCGCTCTACTCTGTCTTTCTATGGACTGAATGTGGGTTTAACCCACCCCCCAGTCATTAATGGGTAAGAAAGCTTGGGGGGGGGGGGGGGGGGGGTTTAAAGGGGGGGGGGGGGGGGGTATTAACCAAAGCAGACACACAATGGTCACTAAGAGCAGGGTGAATGACTATTGGCGTTGTGTCTTCTCATCTGCTAACATTTAGGGGTCAAAGGAGCCAGGAAGGAGTCAGGAAGTGGGGGAAGGAGTGACATGGAGAGGAGGAGAGAAGAGAGGTGCATCTGAAAAAGAAGAGGGATAATAGATGAATAAAGGACGGGGCTGAAATGGGCCCAGGATCAGACGTGGGTCGACACACTTCCTCACATTAGTTTTAAATGCAGTCGATGTGCTTCATTTGCTTTGACATTGAATGGTGAGAGGAACCAGAGGAGATCTGAAGGGGGAGCATATTGGAATCGGGCTCACCAAAAATATTACCTTCACAATTATTAACTTAATAAATGTGTGTGTTGGGCAAATACCCATAAAGGACCTTTTTTTTGGCGGGGGGATTTTGCGTTGAGAGTACACAGCCCTGTGTGCCGTTCCATTCAAGTTGTGAGGAATATAATTGAATCCCGGCAGGAAGCCAGGTTCAACCAAAGGAAGTAGCCATCCATGCATGAGCACGTATTCTCACCCTGCCCATACTGTATGCCACGGACTCTCTCCCATTGTTGGCTCGCCTTTTCACAGAGTGAAATTATCCAGCAGGGAAATGCCTGCTGTATTACGCTCACATCTCTGGAGCAGAGCTGCCGATGCCCCTGAGGAGTCATCGTGATTATTTCCTCCCTTCGCCAACGGAGCAAACCTGGCTGTCCGGCTAATTGTCTCTGATGTTAATTATAGGATGTTTGCCTTTTGTTCACACTGGTGCCTGCTGTCATGACGATTTGTGTCTAAGCAGGAAATGGAAAATAAACACTTTGGCTCTGATAAACAAAACAGATTCCAACTGCCCCCGAAAGTTCATCAGATGATGTCACCTGGCCAGGTTTGTGCATAGCGACGATCCAAAAGCAAAAAAATGATTTCGTTATAGAACACGTAAGAACATTTTTCGTCAGAAAAAATGATTTATATCATGAATGGATGACGATTAACATGGTGGTCATTTCAAAGGTGGGACGTTGTCAGCTACGGTATGTAGTGTCCTCTTTCCTTTCAGGAAGCCATAGGAGCATCTGCATATTTTAATAAAGAGCCCACTTGCAAAAATGCTTTCACAGAGTTACTGAGTCTAATGCTGATTTGTCCCTGTGTGAGGAAAACGTCTGTCTCTTCACTCGGCTGCACATGGTGCGTTTGAAATAACGGGCCCGTGCTGATGTAGCAGAAAAAAAGGACAGCTGTTAATTGAAGCAAGCTATTGTGATGTTTGGTTTATCCAGGAGACTCTCTGCAGAACCACCAACTGCTTACAACCATCTTATCCAGTCCATTACAACGTTTTGTCAGTCCACACGTTCCCTAATTCCCCCCAAAGGTTTGACATAATCCAGAATTTATCACCTGGACCAGGCTCCCCCTGTGCCCTGAAGGCCCGCGGGACACGTTGAGGAATGCAAGGTACAGGCGGCGGCTGCAGTGGGCAGGAGGACCGCCGACGTCTAATCGTACCTCATTAGGGGGGGGGGGGGGGGGGGGGGGGGGTCGAGTTGAGGGCCGGCACATGTGTGGGGGGTCGAGTTGAGGGCCGGCACATGTGTGAGGCTTCACGTGTCGTCCCTGCATCTATATGCCGACACGTGCACAATACTGGAACGGGTGAATAAATGCGACTGTAATTAATTAAAAAATCCTCGGAGGTGGAGACGAAGAAAGAAAGCCAACACGAGATAATGAGTGGGTTGAGTCAGCTTAAAGTAAATGTCTGGATTCCTCCTCGGTGGTCCCCAGCTTTTCATATATGAACACACTTTCCAATTATCCCTCACTAAACTAAATGTGTGCAGTCATTCTCTTGTGATAATGTTCTTTTTTTATATAAAGTTCCCGATTGTGTGAGTCCCTGGTTGTAACTTTCAAATTTGACACAGGGGATTTCCTAGTTGTATACCTCAAAGCCCGTGTAATGTTCTCACCCTAAAACACTTGGCCTGTCAACTGTGAGATTTTCTTTTACCTGTGGCGTCTGCAGACGCCATAAAACGGAAAGGGGTTGACGACTGGAATTTGAGGCCGTACATCACGGCTGTGTTTCCAAAAAAAACCTGCACACTGCAGGCGTTACATTATCGACATTAAATGAGTAGTAGGACCAATTTGAGTTGTAATGCGAGTCACACAGTTCACATACATTGCAACTTTCTGCAGCTTCAGCATGCGGGTGAATTATTTTGATCCTATTTTTATTGATTTTGTTTTTGTTGACAGCCAATAGGTTTCCAACTTGAAGTTATTCACTCCCGGGGGGGGACTTCTTTTCATTGTCCACTTCCCCATGACTGACTTTTTAACTTTGCGTTTAAGCTCCATTGAGTTGAACAAGTTACTGACACTGGGTTTTTCATTGTGGAGATGAACTGCCAAAGGCAGAAGAACAGATTAAATCTGGAGAAAGGCAGAGGGAAATGTAAAAATGCAGATATCATTGTGACTCTCAACCCACTTCTGTACTGGCTAAATACTTGTATAGACTCTGTATCAGTAAAAACAAGAATATAGAACGTCGGATTTGATCTGTTTTTCTGCCTCCATTCAGATTGAATCTGAGTTTTTGACCCTGACAAAAAAAGGAGGCCAAAACTTACCATCAAGCCTCATTTGACCTACACTAGACCCTTGGTTAAGTGTCGTCTTCCTGTTTGACCCCGACAGGTGATCAGATGTTGCCACATCAGATTTACCATCATGAACAAGGCAAAATCATTGGAAACAAAAAAAAAGCTAGACAACAAAAGGCCAAACATCAGAAAGTCATGTGATTTACTCTGTGATGACGCCATACCTATTGTCACCATCACCTATTGTACACACCAGGATACAGTGACACACACACACACACACACACACGTGGCCTCTAAAGCATAATGGTGCTCACGGACTGAGGAATGTTCTCGCTCCGAGTCCGGAACAGCATCCATACAGACAGTACATACATCCCATAAACCACATGGCGCATCCAGCTGTGTAGGGGCTCAACATGGCAGCCGCAGTTCCAATATGTTCCAGCCCCTGGGCATCCATTCATAAAGCCACTTAATGGGCAGCAATAACAGTTATTTTCTGGAAAGCATCACACCACCCCTCTCTGAGGCAATGAGGGCAAGGCTGGGTTTTATCATGGAACCATAGAATGAAGCAGGTGCACGGACTCCAAAGTTTTTTTTTTTTTTAAACACACAAAGTTTACTTAAATACAATAAAAAAGTAGAAGTTATACAAACAATCATTATATACAGTGTAGGTTACGAAAATAGTGGAACAAATAAAATTAATCCAAGATAAACTTGTGTTTAAATGCATGCGTTGAACGGAACCCTATATCCCACGGTGCTGGAGTAAAACACGGAGACTCACCTCGGACACGCCACGCAGCGGACACGCCGCCAGCACCACGAGCAGCAGCTGCACCCACGAGCTCATCATGCTGCCCGGCCGCGAGCCTCTGCGACGGACCGGGCATTTATGGACGCGTCCCTGTCCCCAGCGCCGATGTCTCCCCCTGGTCCGGTCCCGTCCGGTGGAGATGTCCCAACAAAGAGGCTCGCGCTCCCGCAGCTGCACCAAATGCGTGCTTCAAAAAAAAAATAAGTCAAAAAGATCAAATAAGAAACTTTTCCCCTCAGTGTCTCTGTTTAGTTCACCACGCGCAGGTCTGTGCGTCTTTACTTAAAAGTAAACAACATTAAAAATAAAATTAAACTCCCTAAAACCAAGGTCCAGTACGTCACACAGGAAAAGTGAGACAGAGAAAAGAAATTATTCCCAGATAATTCCAGATTGTTTTTAAAGCCACTTAGTTGTAATCACTTGAGGGGGGAAAAAGTCCAAAGCAGGAGAGTGTCTCTTTAACCGTGATGCGTCCACAAAGTCCAGCTCAGTGCGTCTGAGACACGCGCCGCTTCCACGGAGTCTTATCAGCGCGCGAGCCAGTGCGACTGAGCCCTGGAGCCGCCTGATTACAGCCGAGAGGAGGATGGTGATGGAGGAGGAGAGGCGCGCGGGTCTCTCTCTCTCTCTCTCTCTCTCTCTCTCTCTCTCTCTCTCTCTCTCTCTCTCTCTCTCTCTCTCTCTCTCTCCTCTCTCTCTCTCTCTCTCTCTCTCTCTCTCTCTCTCTCTCTCTCTCTCTCTCTCTCTCTCTCTCTCTCTCTCTCGCCTCCCAATCATATTTCCGACAACATTATATAGAACATGTAAGACAATGCTTGAGTATTAATAATCCAGTGATATAATACGATACAGTTAATCTTTCGGAGAGGTATTATCATGACGACACCTGAACACAACCGCTTTGTATTTCTAAGTTTTAGCTAAGCTCCAACAACAACATTGCTGAACTTCAGCTTTAAAAGTTAAATAAACTTTTGATAACCAAGTCAGCACTTTATGAATAACCCATAACACTAAATTTGGCCTCTTGCATAACAGGCCTTTCTGCAGCTACTATTACTGGAGAGGTCACCAGGATAGTTGCCATGCCAACTGACTCCTCTTATTACTTCAGCATCACCGCTGGCTTGGCTATCAGGAAACAAAAGGTGTTTCTAAATATCACAGGAGTTATTCTCAGACCGCTGACCTTTGACGCTCACCCATGTATAGAGGACATTTTTGAACAATGCCCGAGAGTGACTCCGCATATGCAAACTCAGCCGACCTCTGGCGCAAAAAAAGAGACACTCACTGGACTTAAGCTGACATAATTTAGATCTTCACGTTTTTTGTTTTTTTTTCCAATCAGTACTGTACTAAAGGAAAAAATGTCCCTCCTGTGAGCCAAGTCTTTTCTTCCTCTACTTCAATAATGGCCCAGTGAATAATTGGATACCATTGTTTTTCTAACAAGAGTCAATGGAGGAAACGGCATGAGCGATGGAGCTATATTTACACTGTGTTTCATTTTCACACGTTTGTCTAAGGCCACTGGTACTGTGGGACAGCAACTGACTGACCGATTTAGGACTCCAAGCGTGATCCATACGCAAGGAAACAATGATGGTGCAAATGGAATATATGATCATGTTCCAAGAGAGCATAAAAACATGCATTTGACAACATCTGACACCCTATTGGAATGAAAGACAGGAATAAAAAAAGGTGTTTTTGAGAATGTCTTCACGATCTTCAGTGTGTTGGTTTCTTTCTCTACACGTCAAAACATTTCTTTTCAGCTCCAGTTGTGGCTCTTAAAACTTGAAGGTTTGGCTTCCAAGAAGAGAAGGAAAAGGAGGAGAAGGAAGAGGGGGGGTGAGGAGGTGGGTGCAGGTTCTTGACTGGAGGTAGGGATTTTCCCACCAGGACCGCATTCACATTACACTATACCGAAATCTCTCTCTCTCTCAAACACACACACACACACACACACACACACACCAGTGTTTTAGTTGCACCTGTGACTAAAGCTCAGTGTTGCGTGTTTGTATCTCAGGAAAAATGTCATTCTTACACATGCATACACCGTCACTCAAAGACATTGACATGAAAAGCATTCATACATGTTAAAGCAGACTTTGTGTGGGACAAATTAGGTTGTCTCTCTCTCTCTCTCTCTCTCTCTCTCTCTCTCTCTCTCTTTCTCTTTCACACAGTGTCCCAAGCTGACAACCGTTTTCGACCATTAATGGAGGACAGAGGGTCCTCTATGCTTCACAATCGAGTGAGAAATGACAGCACTCGCTCAAATATTTAAGATCTTTTCAGAAGTTCCGGAGAAGGTCACAGCCGCGTGAACTAATCTTCGATTTGAACAAGGATGGCATTTGATTTCATGCATTTTTTCCGTGGCCGAGTGAAAAGCTCCCGTGGTTAATTTGACGCAGTAATGGCATCGTTGGGTCCTCCCCTCGCGGTCAGCTTTTCTAGATAAAAAACATGAACTGCTGTATTTGTCTTGCACAAAGGGCCATGGATGTGTGCACGTGCACGCGTGTGCTGATGCCCGCCTTGTATGCGAGGGCGTGGGTGCACAGACCGCGTGTGCAAAGGTGCGCGTTTGTCCGCCTGTCGCATGCATCGGAGTGGAGGGGAGAGGCGATTGACCCTCGATTAGTCGCGGGGATAGACTCGCTCCAGCGCGTGTCTCTGAGATAATAGAGGATCATATGGACCAAATGGACTAATGGGAAGTCATTAGTCGGCCCCCTCAAGCCTGGCGTACGACTGCGCGCCCCAGCTCTCGGGTTTCGCGGCCCTGGAGGCAGGAATGTGGCAAAAATGACTTTAAAAAAGTGTTACATGGGAAGATTCCGGGGCAGAGATTCGTTTTTGCTTTGTTTGCATTCAACAAAGACATACAGTAAGAGCAGACATGCTAAACTCACACACCGTGCAGTTGCATATGACAATAGGCCTGAAGCTTAAAGCTGGGACTTTGTCTTTAAAAGCTCGAGATTGTACAATATCAGGCATTTCTTTCTTTACATTTCTTTTTGTAGCACGCACCAAACAGAAATGAGCCGAGCGCATCTGTGACAGACTTATGGCAGCTGAACGTTTTCGTGTCTCAGCAAGGATCCGTCAACAGAAGCGAACCACAGAGTCTGAATGAGGGAGAGCGAGAGACTGACAGCGAAGAATCGCTGGAATGCGGTCTATGGAAACAGGGATGGAGAGAGAGAGAGAGAGAGAGAGACAGGAAGACACACAAAAAAAAAAAAGACAGACAAAGGGCCAGAGAGGGGAAATACGCAGAGTGAACGAACAGATTGATAAAAAACAAAACAAAACAAAAAAAAAAAAGGTAAAAAGCAGCAAATTGGGGAAGAAAGATACCGTGGTGCTTTTTTTTTTTTTTTCTGAGAGAAAAAGTGCTTAGACCTAAAGGCATTCATTATGTTGAAGAAGAAAACACAGAGTCATTCAGTTTCTCTCTTCAAAGGCCTGGAGTGGCTCTGAACCGAAGCCAAGAGCAGCCCCTCCGCAGAGCGTAGCCCTGTGGAGGGCAATGTACAGACCTACGGCTCACAGCTGATGTTCCAGGTCACAGCTTTGATTCTACTACCACACACTAGGGTTTTTTTTGTGCTATATAGTTGAAAGTTATCAGCCGGTTTGTGACCCCCGCCCCCCCCTCCCTCCCACATACAGGAACTGTGCCGTCACCCTCTCAGTGTGTACAATAAACCTTTTGATGGAGTGCAAATATCGGAACAAAAATACAAACATACAAATATTTCGAAGGGTAATCATAAAACGTACTCGCGCAGTATTCACTTTACTGACGGCAGAGGGCCTCAGCTTGATCGTACAATTTCCGAAAAAAAAAAAAAGTCTAAAGGCAAAAGTATATGTGATTTTGTGG
Organism: Colistium nudipinnis; assembly: GCA_016785305.1. Lineage (NCBI taxonomy): Eukaryota > Metazoa > Chordata > Actinopteri > Pleuronectiformes > Rhombosoleidae > Colistium > Colistium nudipinnis. The sequence goes on from JAFBJU010000627.1 coordinate 499,089, forward strand.
GGGCAAAAGAAAATTAATCCGCCACCGCACATGAAAACCAATCCTGTTAGGATTAATAAGGGCATTCAATATCACATGTGAGAGCACAGCTGTGCCAAAAAGCACACATCTCTCTCTAGATTTGGGCGGGCTGGAAAAGACATTGTCAATCATGAAAAGAGAGAGATGATAACTCTTTTTTTTTTTTTTTTCCCCGACGACGGGCCAAGCCAAACTTTTCTCAACGTGTCAACACTTTCTCCTGGCTGCCTTTTGTGTTTCGGTTGGATGAGCGCGCTGCTGACGGGGGACGTTGCGAAGACACTAACAGATGCAGCGAGGGTGGACCACACCACCGTGCGGAGTATAAACACCTCCATGAGGAATGCACGATTGCGTTCGGCCTCCAGGAGGGCCGAGTGCGGCGGCATTCCTCGGGCCAGCCTCCCCTGCCTAGCCCGGGTTCACCGGGGACTTCCCTGCTCTCCACTCCACTGAATAAAAATACAGGTCTGGTGTGCCCATCAATATAAGCGTGCACACGGAACTAATCGATTACCTCCGTCCCTCACGAGCCCTCGCCCTTCACTGAACCCTTCACTGAACCCATCACTCCGACTGCCTCGGCTTCAGTGTCCCGTCTTGCCAGGGGAGACCTATACGCTGGTGCTCAGGTATTAACATTGATTCCAAAAGGTGCATGTGTCAGCTTGTCAATCACAAGATCCTCTCCCGACGGCACTCCAGGAACTTATTGGCCTGATCTCAGGTTTCATGGGCCAAATGGCACCGATAAGTCCTCGAGGCGAACGTAAGGGGAAAAAAAAAAAAATGGGTTTTTGGTTGCAAATCTTGAAGGATGAATTTATAATGTGATAAGCAATTAAGATTGTGATCGGTGAGTTAGTATCGTTATCATAACCTTGTTCTTTTTTGATGGGAGTAAAGGAAGTGCGAAGGTCAAAAAGTTAAGGAAAAAAATTCGAAAGGGGAAGTAGAATCAGAGGAGGGGGATTACAGGTGTATTTGTCAATCTAAAAATGGCCTCCCTGAACCTTGTTCCTCTTTGACTGCGAGGAGGCGGGGCTCCTCCCAGTCGTTCCTGTTTACAGGCAGGCTTCCTGATGATGTCCAGCTCAGTGTGTCATGATCCCTCATCTGCTATCCCTCTCAGAAATCGGAACTCATGGACGCATCCTGCACATGTCTGTTGTGTGTGAGTTGAGTCCATGTGAGTCCATGCATAACTCGGACATGTACTGTATATATTTTGTTCTTTCTACTTCTCATTAGTTATCAAGGCTTCAGTGATGACCAAGTTTGGACTCCCAGCTGTCCTGTGCCTAGGTTACACATGTTGAGGACATGACACTCATCTCACACAGAGGTGACAAAGTGGAAATCAGGTTTGAACAGCGTCACACGAGACCTCGGGCCAGAGATCAGAACAACTTTAGACTTGTGTAGCAACGGAGGAGCCTTCTGATACGGATTACCATCAACACTGATTCTTGGATTACAATAATAATGAGCACCTGCTTTAAAAGTCGACGTACCGATATAGTCCGGGATCATTTTCACCTAAAAGCACCCCTGTGTAACTTATATCTCTGCTGTAGGTACAGGAAGCTCAAAATAAAGAAGCTATACATCCAATGAAAAAGACATGTAATACAAGGTCATGTTAATTAGTGTGACCCACGCAGGCGTGGCGCCTTTGTAATTTGGTACGGCTTCTCTTTGTTGCCTTGCCATGCAGCTGCACAGAAAAAGTTAAAAATAAAATGTGCCATAAATTACACAGATGTCCTCACCGAGTCTTGGAAGGCCTTTAAACAAGAGAGGATTTTCACACCTGCAGTCACAACCTCACATATACAGCCTACTGCACAAACCTGCAAGTACACACTGCCTTGCTGCACACGCACACAAAGGCGAGCACTCACACACACACACACACACACAGACAGAGACCCTGTTTCTCTGTACAGTATCTCACACGTTTAATGTGTCGGTTGAGGAGAGGACCCTGTGATCAAAGTGAACCATCAGACAGGTCCAGGCAGAACAGACGTGATGCAGACGGAACACGGCAAATACAAAACTGCGTTCAAAAATGCCTTAAATAGCTCTGCCCTATACCTGCTTATTACATTACAGAGGTAAATGCCTATTTGATGGATTTGTGAATGACGAAGGGAGGGCCAAAAAAAACAATGGGATTCCCACCTGGTGGAATGTGGGAATCCTCTCACCAAGGCATATCAATTATTATATTTATATATAGCACGGAATAGAATGCGGCGCGATTCACAACTATAAAAAAAAAAAAAAAAAAAAAAAAAAAACAGGGCCACGGATTTCTTCGACTGGAAAAGAAAACCGCAGTGATGATTTGAGTGGGAAAGTATGATTTGGTAAATATCCAGCGATGAACGCCGCTGGGACAGGTTCAGGGATCGAGGCACAGGTAGGCGCAGAGGGGGGGGGAAAAAAGGCAGGAGGAGGGGGGGGCGGGGGGGGAATGAACAGAAGGACATAATGGTTTACAAGGGGAGGAGAGGAAATGAGAGCAGCGGTGCTCAATGAGAGGGTGAGAGCGCAGCGTTAGTTGTTAAAGAGGTAGGGAGAGTGGAAACGGGGGAAATCCAGGCTTTACCTCCCAGAAGATGCAGTGTGTGTGTGTGTGTGTGGGTGGGGGTGGGGTGGGGTGGGGTGGGGAGTGGTCTATCAGAATTGAATTTTCTTATTCTTGGATCACATGACTCACTTTAATGACGCGTGTCTAGCGAACAAGTGACTTCAGGCCTAGATGCTCCACATCGATTTTCTCCTGTGTCATTGGGAGAGTAGCTGGAGTGTGTATTTGCTTCTGGGAACAGTACATCTGCTGCGGCTGCTTCCCTCAGTGCACTGTACACACCGTCTGAGACGTTGGACTCTATTGAGACCTGGTTCAGCACGCCGTCACCGTCGGCCCCTGTTGGCTTTGTGTTGGGCAATTGACTCTAAATGACTCAGGGTGAAGGGATTTTACATCCCTTCGTAATAACCGCAAAAACAGGCACCACTTTGACGCAAAGAATGCCAAGTTACAAAAGAAAAAAGAGAAAAAAAAATGGAGACGGTAGAGTGTGGCTTCGTGGCTGTGTAAATGCGAAAGGTAGAGAGATAGTTAGATAGAATGTGAGGCCTCAGACCGTGTCCAAACACAAGAGGAGCCTCCTACCAACATCTCTATTATTATTATCTTTCTCTCTATTATTACCTCACTGGATCTGCTCTCCAAATAAATGGGCAAAAGACAAAATAGTCCAGCGTTTTTTAAGGCGAATTCATCACTTGGTTTAAATAGGCTGGGAATAAGGACAGAGCTGGTGGGCCAACAAAAGAAAGCAGAGAGCGATGTGCTTCTCAAACTTGTGTTAATGCACATACCAGCTCTCTGTCCTCTGGCCGCTCCATCACGGCGATGCCGCGCTGACGTAGAAAACCGGAAGCCCCTTCCCCGGCCTTCTTCCTGGACCCCGCGTGGCTTCGGCGGCAGCAGCTGCTCGGCCCCTCTCTCTCTCTCTCTCTCTCTCTCTCGCTCGCTCCTCATCCTGCCTCTCCTCTCCTTCTTGTTCCTCTTCCCTCCTCCGGGTTTGTTTGTTCTCGCTCGGCTCCCAGGTGTTTTCCTGCAGAGGGCCGCTTAAGCTCCTCTTCCGTTCTGACTCAGGTACAGTGCACGGACGGCTTCCTGTGGCTGCAAAGCACACATGACACACATATCGATACACACACCTCTGACACACTGTTCTCATATTAAACACACACACACACACACACCGACAGTCAATACAACATAGAACAATACTTTAATTCAAAACCAATGAACATAATAATATAATATAATAATATAACATAATAAGATTTATAATCATCCAGACACACATTGTACGTCACGCGCGCACGCACGCACGCACACAGCGCTACTTCTCCTTCATCCAACAATAACACCACAAACCTGGCTTCCTGTACGTGGGGGAACAATAATAGGATAGCTTTGATGGCCAGAGCTAGTTTATTGCAGGCACTCCTTTACCGGGGCCCAACATCACCAGATCAGATCGTGGCAGTGTCCCAGACTATGGAACAGCTTTATCCTCAACCAGTGTCCGGATGTGAGGACATATGGATGTGTAACGGCCACAGGAGAGAATAAAATGGCTTGTTGTGTCAAGTGAAAAATGTGCCAGGAGACGGGGCTGATATTGTAAAAGACTGTAGGGATATACTGTAATATGTTTTGACAGAAGCGCGCGCACACACGCGCACCACGCGAAGCACTGAGACGAGTTTTAGTCATCAGCGCATGGACGGGCAGCTGCCTGATGAACATTTAACACGGACAAAAAAGCTTACAAACTATAGCAACTAAATACACACAAAAACACACGCACGCACAAGCACACTCTTCTTCTCTCATTTCCCCCTCCGTTGTCTCACTCCCTCCGTGTGTATCAATACTGCCATTGATTCCACAGGCCACAGGCGTAAGCAGGGTCAGAGCTGTGTTGGGATATCAGTTGCCTCTGGCAACATGTGCTTTGGTCCACCCCCGCATCCAACAGGCAGACCCATGCACACGGCACTGTATACCCAGCCGCGCACTCCGTTTGTGTGTGTGTGTGTGTGTGCGTGCGGGTCGCTATGGAACTGGGTCTGCAGCTGTGTGCGGCTGTTAAAGTGCCGTGACTTTGAGTGTGCGTCCCTGCGTGGGAGAAAGGCGGCGATGAGTCATAGCGCACATACCACCGGCACACAACAGCTCCCCCTGTTGCCGGGGCAGGGGAAGCCCCGGCGCTGTGGGTGTATTGTCTGGGAGAACAGAGCGAACTGTGACATCAGAGGATGTCTCGCTCCCACACCAGTCGGTGGAGAAAGGTCGAGGGAGGAGGGCGGAGGTCAGCCTCAGGTGGAGGCATCGCTTCCAATATTTCTCCTATTTTAACGACAACTTTATCGAAATAAGTGGAATATCACAAAATAAATGATATGCCATCACACTTTTTTTTTTTTTTTTTTGCATCTTCTTTGAGGTGGTCCCATTCAGGAAACAGATTCATTGTTTTGGAAGCATTTTGATCCTTGTGTGTGTGTGTGTGTGAAATCCAAAAGGCTGCGGGTCCAGAGATCCGATCAGTGTGAAACGACATGTAACACTCGTCAAACCTCTGTATCTTTGTAGTACGCCGGCCCAGCTCAGCTAGTTACACACACACACAGAAACATGTATACACAAGGGCAAGACACACATCAATTCATACACTCACACATGCACATGTGCACACACGCAGCGGGGAGAGGAAACTGCAACACAATGATAAGGTCTGGGAACACAATGGGCCCAGCAGTGCACAGACAGAAGCCAGGACCAGTTTAGCTCCGAAAGGTCAACAAGCCTCTCCAGGCTTTCATTCAGTTCCCCCAGTTATTATTGTTCGACTTTATAATGATTACTCTGATGGCCTTTATTTTGCAAATGCGGGAGCCATGCGGAAATACCAGTGAAATATGAAAATGCAGGCCAGAACGGGGAGGAGGAGAGAAGGGGGGGGTTACTTATTTTGGAGGGTGAACTCCTTTGACGTCAAGTTTCCCATGCCCTGGCCCGGCCTCGGGTTGGACTCCAGGTCTGTCTGGTGAGCGGCCAATTCAGTGGACATCTGCTTTTATCCACACGACAATCCCTATCCCAGTTTTTGTGCTATCAAGATGACAAAAACAATTGTGTGGTGAAATCACAATTTCAAGCTGCACTGTGAGACGCATACATTCCAAAGACCCTCGGGTCTCTCCACCTTCCGTAGATAAATCAAAAAGAAATGTGCACCTCCACCATCATAAACCAACATCAGAAAGGAAAAATCAGCCAACGACACTTTTCATGGCGGATGGGGAGCGATAATGACGTCTCTGTTGTCCAACATCACACAGAGTGAGGCAAGTGACGGGCCTCCATACTGTAAGCGCCGCATCAAGAGATCAATTCAGCCCACCAGTGGCGCCGACCTCAAGGGTCCGACTGAGCGAGCGTCTGAGTGATGCTCAAGGAGCGGCGCAGGTCACAGCGCCACACAAAATGTCACAGCGCTTACACAATCCCTCTGTCCTGACACACTATGGCCGGAGCCCTTTGCCGGCACACACTCTGAAGTCTCTCACCAGGACCAAAAAGGTCAGGACATTAGAGAGGAGAGAATGAGAAATGTGTTAAGCTGTGGGGGAGTGGGCAGCTGGTCACTGTGGCGCACGAGCATGTGACCTCAGGGGGCGGCTCATTGCCATTTGAATCGTTGCGTATTACATCCGTCCACTTTAAATCACACTGAACACCGACACGTGATTCTATAAACCACTCAAATTAACATAACATGATATTCAAAGACAGTTTTTTTTTTTTTATGTGTCCATGCCAATAAACGTGACCTCTGCCAAATTATTATTTTTATTTTTTCCCCCCTCTGGAAAATGTCAACCAAAAACTCCAAAGCCTTACAAAACCCCTCCGGGGACAAAACAAACCCGCACAAATTGTTGCCAACGTCTAAAAACAGACAACACTGGTAATGGCAGCCATTTTCTATAAAGACACTTGTAGATTCTCACGTCTCAGATTCCACTACGGCCCAAATATAGTTGTGCAGCAGTGAGTAACATGTGAAACATCTTCTCTGAGCTGAGAAACTTTGTTGTGTGACCAATTGTGTCCAAAAGCAGCAATCTCACCGGAGGCGCAGACGATCGGAGCCTCGTTAGTGCTAATGACTGTTTGCTGGTGTTACGGGCAAACAGACGCCTGTGACTACCAGACACAAAGAAAATCTTTACCCTGTCTAATCTGCTTTCCCGTATCAGAGCCCCCTCCCCACACAAACACACACACACATGCCAGGCAGACCGCATCACTCAATTAAAATATATTTATGAATGGGAAAATTAAATCAAAAAAATCGGACAATATTTTCCTGAACCAAAACACGCATTATTATTCTACAGTGGTCTGAGGTGTATGGCAGGAAAATAAGCTTTGCTGACATGGGTTGGCTCTGAAAGCTTCTAATTCTCGGTTAAATGTAACCGGGTTCATATCTATCCTCTCTTAATCCTCTCATCTTCTTATTGGCAAGAAAGTGAAAAGGATTTAGTTCCAGAATGTCAACTTATAACCTCTTTGGGTGACAAGCTTTACACACAATTTAACCCGGACCTTATGAGCTTGTGGGTGTGAGTCTTTTTTTTTTTTTTTTTAAATCAAATATCAAATCTGGTTGTTCGAAAAACTGTTAAGGGTTATAATCTGCAATTAAACTGTGTGGCTGTGTGTGTGTGCGTCTGTATGTGTGTGTAGGTGTGCAAATCCATGTCCAGTGTCTCCGCATCAGTAAACATGTATGTCCTACTGTGGGACGGGAGCCCCTCGTTAAAATCTAATTTCTTTCCAGACCCAGGCCACCACCACCACCCCTCCTTCCTCCCCTGGTTCTATGTCTTGTGCGATCAACAATAGTCTATTCTGTGCCGTCCCGTGCGAGTGCAGACACACCCAAAGCCAAGGCCGCGGTGCGAGGGGAGATTGTTGGCCGGTGGCCAAGCCAGAGGGACACTGGCTCAATTCTCGTCTGGGAAGCATGGATCCTGGCCCGACGAGAGGGCAGAGGTGGGCTTCTCCGTTCCACTATAAATTGCGGTGATCGTTCAGGGTGATTCCCCCTCGGCCGAGGGTATGTGGAAAGGTTGTGGAGTACAGCCCTACAAATTTCAACAACAGCTGAGAAGCAAATCTTGGCATCAGAAACAGTTTGAAAACCTCCTCAGCACATGCATCAAAAGGCTTCAGCCAAGACAGGGATGCGTTATATTGAAAAAAGAAAAATCAACGAATGGATGAAATTGAAAAAGGTTGTGTAGAATACACCGGAAAAGTATTAGTGCATCCATTTCTGCTGTATTTGTACATATGTGCATGAGCATTATACTGCATCTCATGATCCGAATGAGGGTTTTTAATCAATCTGGTCATGGTAGCCCCAAAAAGTCCCCACCTCCTCCACATACACACACACCATCACAGGCTACCAACATGCATTCTCTCACACACACACACACACACATACACACACACACACACACACCAGGCCGCGGCTACAATCCACGCCCTGATCCGAGCTGACCCACGGGACTAAAGGTCACTCCACAGACACAGCTCCAGCACCCCCACGCGCTCTAATGCCTCGTCCGATAAGGCCAGACTCTCTTCATTGTCTGATAACATAAATATGACTGACAAACACACACACACACACACACACACACCAACCCACCATCTGAGGGCCCCGTCTGCACCGGCCAGCCTAATTATATAATTATCCCTTGTCCGATTGTGTGCCTGTGCAGCTGAGACGAGGGAGGGCCTTTGTGTGGCTGCTGGAATGCGGTGTGCTTGGCATTTTTCGGCGAAAGGGCAGCTCTTCTGGAAGCCCCTGCCAATGGAGAGGAGAGGAGGGTGAGATCACGGCTGCTGGTGCCCACTCTCCTTTTTTTTCCTCTCTCTATCACTGGGTCCATCTTGCTGGGAGTGTTTGGCTTGTCTCGAGGATCTGCCGCTCCTCTGGACAATCCCCACGTCTCTTCTACACCTATTATTCAGAACCTTGTCGCTCCGGGGCCCGTCTATAAGCGTTGCAGATTTGGCCGATCCATCTGTCCATCGGCAGATAAAGTGGTAAAGGCCTTTTTTTTTTTTTTTTTTTTTATTTCCTCGATGTGGAATGCACAGGATTTGGGCTGTGCAGCGATAAGAGGCGACGGGTCGCGCTGTTTGCCGAGAAGCCGAGCGGCCACGGGCCGACCCGCTCCGCCGTCTGATAGCCTGCGCCGACCGCTCGATGGAAAAGCATGGCTTGCTTTTGTTTGGGCTCAAGAGCCGCTGCCAGATTTGGCCGATCCATCTGTCCATCGGCAGATAAAGTGGTAAAGGCCTTTTTTTTTTTTTTTTATTTCCTCGATGTGGAATGCACAGGATTTGGGCTGTGCAGCGATAAGAGGCGACGGGTCGCGCTGTTTGCCGAGAAGCCGAGCGGCCACGGGCCGACCCGCTCCGCCGTCTGATAGCCTGCGCCGACCGCTCGATGGAAAAGCATGGCTTGCTTTTGTTTGGGCTCAAGAGCCGCTGAGGGGATAAGAGAGGAGAACACGAGCAGGTGTCGGGAGAGATTACAGTATAAACCCGTCTGTTATTACCTCCTTCTTGACTCAAAGTCAAAAGCAACAAGGCGGCCGTCACACAAACCCTTCTCAGCCGCACCACAATAAGGGACCAGGACCTTTTTCTGACATTCACATCAAGGGGCCTCCACGTCTTTGCGTGTTGCTCCTGGTGATTTTATGAGTCTCGCCGCCTTATCAGAGGCCTTCTGTACTCACTAATGAAAACAGCAGGGTTAATGGTTATTTGGGCGCCAAAGCTCTCCTTCTGAATTCCTCTGCATCAGCTGCGTGCATTTTTGGACGTTGCTAGACAAGACGGACAATAACTTTTGAATGACGGACAATATAATAGAACGTTCACACACACACAACTGAGGCGAAGTTGCACGTGAATTGGAAACGTCTGAGGCAAGACGGGGCAACGCGGATTCTCTGGTTTTGAAATCATCACAAATCTCAAGTCGGAGCAGGCCGAAGTTTCGCGTGTTGCCAGTCAACCGCAGTAAACATCACAGTTGAAGCACAGAACGTGTGGGTAGAAGCTCTGCATGCCTGTCTGCAGGAGAACCGCTGGTAACCAACAGCACTGGAGAAATTCCCATAGAATTCCGAGCTGTCCGTCTGATCCCTGTGCCCGCCTGTCAAAGCCCCCCCTCCCCCTTGGCGGATCGCACAGCGTGGAGTATGTGAAAGAATGCTGTCAGGACCTAGCTGGACACTGGGGGCCCTCTATTCCCATCTCGAGCTTCCTGACAAGCCCCGGGTGATTTTTTTCTAATCATATAAACCAAAGATACAAACAAAAGTCTAAAAAACTGGAGACCGTAAACCAGCAGATTCCCAAGACAATATATTGGAATAAGCAGAGGCCTTGGATGAGAGAAACACTCCCAGTACTGGAGCCAAGAGCCGGGGCCTCGCCCACTATCAGCGTTACCATGAGAGCTCCATTGTGTTGTCCATCTCAAACAGCCCCTGACAAATTGTGCTGAATGTGGAACCTCTGTCTAAACTACAGGCATCTTCCAAAAACATGCTGGCACTGCACCAGAGCTGCATTACCCCCCCCCCCATCAGTGAAAGCATCAGCTGGGCCCGCGTCGCTCCGCAGCAACCTCTGCTGGTCGGAGCTCTTCCGCAAGCCCCGAGGGCCGTGTGCGGTTTCATCTTCAACAAGCAAAGTGGGTACCATCATGGCGTAATACGGAAAGGTGACCTAAACATTTCCCTCACACCTCCATCCTGTTTCTCTGATGTATTAACCAGCTGGCAGGTGGAGAGTGAGGCGGAGAAAATCCCAGACTTTTCCTGGTATTCGGCGTCCACACACACACACACAAAAAATAAATAAAAAAATCATGAAATCATTTCACACTTGGAAACAAGCTATAATACAGAATATTTTTAATCATCATTCAGAGCAACCTTCAAGGGGATTATTATTATTATTATTTTTTTTAGTGGTTGAATGGTGCCACCGTGTGTCAGCATGTAATCACTGCTACTTGGTCAAAGAAAAAGTTTTAGCCACTGAAGGTTATAAAGAAAAGCGAAAAAATGTTCCAAAAGATAATCAGATGTACATTCGGCAAATACACAATCATATAATAAATAGCAAAATCAGAAACTCCCTGTTGAGTTATGGATAGTATTTAGAGGAAGGAATGTGCACTGACGTTATACATATATTAAATAAAACATGGCAACTGCAAACAGACTTCTGTTTTTAGAACCACGTGCGCAGCTGTACACACGTGTAATCAGCCGAGCGCATTTGGAACACGGCCGTTTATTTCTAGCGAGGCCACGCTACTGTCTCTCTTCAAACCTAGATTCTGGACAGTGAGGCGGTGGCCGTCGATGTGCCGGAACTCAGCCGCGAAAAGGCCAAAGAGGCAGAAGTACAACATGACCAAGGCCCATTCGCACACCGCGGACTCAGAGCGATAGCCTTTGTTGTGGAGAACGGTCACTGAAGGAGGGGGGAAAGAGGTCAAGGAGCACAGCACCCAAGTGAAGAACATCAGAGGGAATCTAATCAAAGCTTGATTGTTAAAATGAGAGTGGGGACCTCTTACTACTTCCTATCGCATACAGGTAAGAAGGATACTAGCAACAACCAGGATGCTGCAGAGGACGCAGCAGGTGGCCCTGGCAGGACCCACCCAGCATCGGTCCTGCGACGGCTGAGCCCGGTAGGTTAGAAACAGCTGTACCCAGAAGTAGGCCAGGCCAACAAAGAAAGCCAGGAATGCTCCCAAAAGGTGAACTGCCTTTAAAACCGATTGCTAAGTGGTGAAGTGGAGATGTTACTGAGCACAGAGTGGCCATTACCATCCATTTTGAGAGATTTAGCATGTCACTAATTATGCATCCAATTCAGTAAGCTCTTACCTGGAAGTTGCCAATGACAGAGATCCCTGCAGAAGAGATGAACCCCAAAATGATGCTGGCAGTGTTGGCCTTCCCATGGTTACCATAGTCTCTGACCTGCTGGAAACGGATCACCACAATCCACAGGGCTGAGAGAGAGAGAGAGGGACAAAGATGGTTTCAGCGAATTAGGATTAAAGCTAAATATGAATGGGGACTGATATATGTGTTGGTATAAGATAATGAGAATGTCAGTCTCACAAAAGCAGCATCCAACTGAGGAGACACACTGAAAAATCAACACCGGAAAATCTGACAACTAGTGCATACGCACTTATACGAAATAGAACAACGTTAACTAATGTCAATATGAAAATAAATGCAGTTGTTACCTAAAATGCAGCAGATGTTGCACACCTGGGAGAAGAGACAGCTCTGGGGGTTGTATGTGCCACAGTGGCTGAGAGGAGGAGAAAACATCAATATCCTTATTAAACATCGTTTCATTGCTTAATTAGTGGACTCGTTCAGCATTGACCCCAGCATTCATTTATCCTTCATCACCTCAAACAGAGGAGTCATAAGCACCTGATGTATGGGACTCCCTCTGTGAGGTTGACTGATCCATTTGTTACAGCCAAAGCAAACCTAAGAGAGAGAAAACAATTGTACCGAGACAGAATGCATGGCTCATATCCAGCGGTTAAAAATGGAATATGACATGGAACATTGGGAATCTCAAAAAAAAACAGCAAGGAGAACGGGAGGATACTCACACAGTCCAAATGCCCACGGTGCCAAAGACAGCCACGCCGACAGGAAGCAATGCCCACAGCCACATGTTGTAGAGCCGTTGCTGATGGGTTCAAAGGCGGAAGAGAAAAACTTTTTTTTTTTTCAAATGAACAAATAACTGGCAGAAGAGTCTAGAGCTGTACGCTCTTGCAAAAGAGAAACTCAACAAGAGCAATTTGTACTCACTGGACTGACTAGTTCCTGATCATATATGTGAGACACGTCTGCACTTTGTACTGTGGCAGCACACATGGAGTCATAAATTAACTGATTAGAGAATGACAAAAAACGAATAATAGTTGGGTATAGTGGGTTTGCCACATACTAAACACACCTATTGATAGTGGTCATCAGACTCCTCCTCCCAGCAATGTCCCAGGAAAGTCTCCTAATTTTACCAATTATTATTATTATTATTATTATTATTATTATTATTATTATAAGTAGTATTATTATTAATATTATTATGTGCAAGTGCCTCGTACAAGCTGGTACAATTGAATACATACATTGGTACTTAAAGCCAAATATTAATACAAATGAGTCGTATACTAGCAAGCACGACAAACATTCCAGCAAAAGAAAACAGGAACAAAAAGTGTAGATATAGTTTTGCGCAGCATCTTTTCTCCCCAGTTTTTCGACTACACTTCCTTTCTTAGAACAACAATGGCTTACATTTCAAGTAACATAAAACTGGCACAATTTGAAACATCATTTCAAGCAAAGAAACTATGAAAACAATCAAATGTTCCGATTATCATTGCAGCTGACATTGGGATTTGTTTGATTTGATTACACGCTTATTCTTGTTTACCTTCCAACTGAAGTCTCAGGAGCAGCATGTTAGCTTAGCACCCCTTCACACCTGTGTGGTCAATAAATGATTGCTTGGTTGCTCCAGGTAATCTTCAGTGAACATTCATCAGCACGTGGCTGGGATGTAAATACATGTGTAATAAATCGGCTCTTCATTTCAGTTATTCAACGAGCTCTCGCATCACATTTTTTGGGGGATATGTTTCCAAAAAGGATCGTGTTTGGTCACGTTGTGTGGCTTGATATTCACACGTTTCACCAACGCAACGTTTCACAACATATGAGACACACCGGTTTGGTACTCGCTACCCGAAGAATGAACATGTATTGGTTCGTCCATTCATTTTTAAAAGCTATAGTTTATGCCTCAGCTTTCCTTACTTTCGAGCAGGCCATCATTTCCCGGGTTCACTTTCCCCCATATCTCTCTTCCGGTAACCAATCGATTTGATTGGCTCAAGTGAGTGACGCTGGCGGTTGCGATTACCGTATTAACTCGAATAGCTACGCCTACAGTTTGTAGTTACGCCCCTCCGGGAGAGTGAAAAAAACAACGTGTCGTGAATATTACGGTTAATTTTCATTAATTCATCACAAATTGGTCACAGGTGCGGATGGAAGTGGCCATTTTGTGGCCCAAGACGCACATGGAACCTTTGGCACCACACAGTAAAGATGACATTAACAAATATAACCTAATTCAGTAATATTATGAATAAAATGCAAATATTCTGTATGAGATACATTTAATTTAAATTTAAATTCACATGCAACAGACATGAATAATAACTACAATAAGAGAAATGATTGATGATTCAGGGATTGCTCTTTATTGAAGTATAATGCAGCATTCACCACAGCTGCACACTCATGATGAAGTGTATTTCTGGTATTTCAGAGCTCAAGCTCAATTTTAACATCCATCTTTGCCTTGTATGGCTCCAGCAGGGGGCGGATTTCTTCTGAAATGAATCTTACCACCTGAAAAAAAATGCCCATAATAATAAAAAAAACAGGAGATGCTTGAATGTCTATGTATACCCTTTATCATGCCAGAAAAAAATGGTTGTACCTGCTGCGGAGCACGTCCAATAAAGGTCTTGGGGTCCAGCAGGGCGTCCAGCTGCCCCAGGATGGGGGCGAAGTACGGGTCTTGCTGAACTCTGGCCAGAAGGTCGTTATCACCGCCTTCCTGTTTGACCACAGCAGCTGCCTCCTGGGACAGAACCCGGATCTTCTCGTGGCAGTCCTGAAGGAGACACGCAGCAGAAAGATGATGGTAACTTCTTCTTTTAATTAATTCAATAAAAAAAAAAATCTTAATTTAAAGCTAAGGGAAATATTGAATAATATTCAGACTTTAAAGGAAATGAGAGTTAATAAGAAATAACGTATAGCTTTATGTTCAGATCTTGGATTATTTTTCCCTGTTCCTACCTGTCTGTTTCCACCGGCCTTCACCATGGCCATGATGATGTTCTCTGTGGCCATGAAGGGAAGCTCGTGGCGGATGTGTCTCTCGATGACTTTGGGGTAGACCACCAGTCCCTCTGTGATGTTCTGCAGCGTGCTGAGGATGATGTCTGCGGTGAGGAAGGACTCGGGCAGGGAGATCCTCCTGCAACCAGGAGAAAAAAAAGCTTGCATGAAACCTTGAGCTTACTTGATGAGACGGTAAATTAATATGTGGCCATTGTGTGTTTTGGGCTTCACTGACCTGTTAGCGCTGTCGTCCAGCGTCCTCTCCAGCCACTGCACGGAGGCCGTCTGCAGCGGGTCGGCCAACAGCGCCAACAGATGTCGGGCCAAGCTGCAGCAGCGCTCGGCACGCATGGGGTTCCTCTTATAGGGCATGGCACTGGAACCTAGGAAATGGGAGGTGAACGTCCTGTTGACATTTTTTGTAATAAGGCCATCGTGCACAAGGTTAAAGATTCAAGATTCAAGATTCAAGCATTTATTGGTCATGTGCACATTGTACAATGAAATTCTTTTTTGCCTTCCTCTCCAAACACCAAGCATTAAAAAAATTATAATAATAAATTAAGAAAAAGAAAAAAAAAAAGGAGTTAAATATAAATTGCATGAAACCTTGAGCTTACTTGATGAGACGGTAAATGAATATGTGGCCATTGTGTGTTTTGGGCTTCACTGACCTGTTAGCGCTGTCGTCCAGCGTCCTCTCCAGCCACTGCACGGAGGCCGTCTGCAGCGGGTCGGCCAACAGCGCCAACAGATGTCGGGCCAAGCTGCAGCAGCGCTCGGCACGCATGGGGTTCCTCTTATAGGGCATGGCACTGGAACCTAGGAAATGGGAGGTGAACGTCCTGTTGACATTTTTTGTAATAAGGCCATCGTGCACAAGGTTAAAGAGCGCGCAGACGTACCGATCTGTTCTTTCTCAAAAGGCTCCTCGATCTCCTTCAGGTTGGCCAGCAGGCGTATGTCTGTACAGATCTGCAGCAGACAGAGTTTTACTTTTTGTTTATTTGAAAATACTCAGCTCAACTGCATCACATACAGGTCACTATCCTGCACAAAGGAACTTCCATCAAAACGCCACTAGATGGAGACATTTGTTCATCAGTCTTACCTTGTGAACAGTAGCTCCCAAACTGGCCAGGGTGGACAAAGAGTCTATGTCCACCTTACGGCTGTATGTCTGGCCTGTCACCAGGTAGCCTCTGGGTCAGAAAGGAAGAATAGAATGAGGGCTAATAACAAAGCAAAGATCAATAACCTGCTAAATACATAGATAGTAAAAGAGCAGAAATAAGACAACTAAATGTTGGAAATAGCAGGAGGCAGAATTTACTTTTTGAAACCGGCCATCTCTGTCACCATTCTGTCCAGCTCTTCCACCTGTTTGAAAAACGCATGATACATGATGAAAAAACAAATCAATATAATATATAATATATTTGTCATTCAAATCAAACAGATGATGATTTACACCTTGTCATGGTCCCCCTGAAAGAGCTGCAGGAAGCTGGCCTGAGTCCCAGTGGTCCCCTTGACCCCCCTGAAACGTAGATCATCACGGGCTCTCTGGAGGTTCCGCATGTCCATGGCCAAGTCCTGCAGCCACAGACACGCGCGCTTCCCGACCGTGGTCAACTGGGCGGGCCTGGAGAGAGACAGAGGAAAGAGATGCAGACAATTGGAACTGGCTTCAGAGATAGAGACTACAGGAAAAAAAAACTTTTCAACGAAAACACGTCGAAAGACTGCAAATAGGAATCATGTGACAAATACTGTCCCGCTGTATTCAGACTCACTGGTAGTGTGTGAAGCCGAGAGTGGGAAGTTCAGCGTATTTCTCTGCAAAGTTTGTGAGTCTGTCAATGACTCTGGCCAGCTGTGGAAATCAAAACAAGTATTATTACTCATACAACACAAATATGTTAACTGTATGTGTGGTTTGTGTGGTATTGTCACATAATACTGCCCCAAAAGAAAACAAAGGAGATTATTTCTACACTGTTGACTTGTACTGGGCCAGCTGAGGCATACGTAAACACATTTATTATGCCCGTATTCCACAGATGTGCCACTGGACGGCTTTGTATGCTCTTTCTCAAACAGCTGAGCCTTACCTTAGGCAGGAGGATGTCAAATCCGTCACGCAGCATAATCAGATCCTGAGGAAGAAAAACACAGCCACTTCGAGGGAGCAGGAAAACTTTGTGACAACAAAAACAACCGCACTATTATGTTTTTCTACAAGAAAGAACTGAGTTGACTGTTGAGAATATATAGTATATATATAGTTATATATATATACACACACACACACATATACACAGTATATATGGATTACATTACAAGTATATAATAAACATCATAATTACAGTATTGTCTCCAACGTAGCAGGAGGTGGCTCCAAGGTGGATAATGGGAGCAGCGGTGGGGCAGCAGTGTGCGAAGGTGTGGACGTGAGCCATGACATCGTGCCGGAGCTTGCGCTCCTCCTCAGCCGCCATGGCAAAGTCAATGTCGTCTGCGTGGCTCTCCATCTCCACGATCTGGGCGTCCGTGATGGGCAGACCCAAAGCCTGAGCACAGGAAACGACGAAGGCAGAGTGAGGAAGAGGAAGACACAATTAGCTTCTCAGAAAATGCAACAAAATTGTGTTTGAGCAAAGTGTTTCCAGGGTAACTGGTTTCAGATGTGTTCAATACAAAAAAATGTTTCTTAAATATTCCTTGAATTTACAGATAATGCCACTGGACAGGGGTTCCATGATTTCAATGTAATGATTTGAATTGATTTCTGATACGCCGCTGATGAACTTAATTACCTTTCCTGTATTATTATAATTTTTTTTTTTACCAGCCCTGAAAGACACGTGCTGTCCTCGTGGGAAGAAGGTCTACTAATTAAATTGATGTATTCTCCAGTAGGATACAGCAGTCACGGGATGGCACTACAGATTTGGTTGATTGAGAAATTGGAGAGCTGTGGAGTCGGTGAGGTCCAATCACGTGGTGTCAAAAGTCAAGACTGCAAGAGGGTCATTATTACCAAGGCAGAAATATATATATATATATATACAGTAAAAGGGCAACAGACAAGCCTGGGGTGGGCTGATGAAACGCGGCCTCTCAGGGGTCCGTTTCCTGTTACCGTGACATTCTCCACACATGATGGTATTTCCACATACAAACTACACACTGGTAGCCCACTAAAGGGAAAACCTGGAAAGAAAGAGGAAGAAAATACAGGCTCTGACCAGCTCTGATCAGTGTGTGTGTGTGTGTGTGTATGTTCAAAGGGTCATGTGATAAATGTGAGAAAGGGTCTTTCAACAGAACCCCCCCCCCCCAAAAAAAGATCAGTAAATAGATGTCTGATGAAATCATAGCGTATCCTTTGTGTCGTGTTGTTAAAACGTAAACCCCCGCAGGTCCAAATACACAGAAAGGAAATCTACACAAAAGAGAAACACAACAACAAATAATTGTACTCATTTGTTGTTGTTGTTTTTCCTGTCACCATCTCATCAGGTATAAACCACACTCACACTAGTTATGATAAGAGAGGTCATAACCCAATCTGGTTTGTGATTCAACCTAAGTGTACATATATATATTTAATGGGCTAAATTTTACATTCAGACATGACATTTTAAAGTTAAATTGCCTCATTTATCAAGTTCTAATCTAAGGAGGAGCTTAGTCTGACATATGTTGAGGAAAATAAAAGACCTCTCGGGCCTTAAACATGTTCATAGTGGAAGACTGTGTTTCATTCAGGACCTGACACATGTGGAGAACTAAATTTAGATCCGGGAACATGAGAGGACTCTGGAGGTCGCAGGCTGAAGTTCATCAGAGTTTTAAGGTTTAGCAGATAGTTCTAAGTGTGTGTATGAAAGACAGAGACAGCCGGAGGACAGAGGACATGTTTGTGGGGACACGAACCTTCTCGGCCTTGGACAGGTAGATCCACAGCTTCCTCCACGTGCTGAACTTCTTTCTGTCGCTGAAGTTAAAGGCCATTTCCTTACTGGCGTACCGGGACACCAGCGGGGAGCGGTACTTATTGAACTCATCGGCGGCCTCCATGTTTGCACGAGCCGGCGGTGGTGTTGTCGTGCTGCAGGCACACACTCTCACACCCACAGACTCACACGCTCAAACACACACCGAGTCAGCCCGGAAACGTCCGAGCGTCACGTGAACAAGGCGGCGCCTCTTTTTTTACGACACTTCACGTCGGCGTACGGCGTGAGGTCTGAATGTCACAGCGGGACTGCTGCTTCACTACAAAAAAAATCAAAAAACATGTGTGGTTGTATGTGTGTTTATTACCAGATCATTGTTCAAGTTGCAAGAATCGTTTTTTGTATTAACACTCTGCCTTACGTGATTTCCCCTGGGTCCGTGAATGTATCTCACCATATGGCGTAACATCATGAAACAGTTCAGGTGCCAAGAATGAGCTCAGGCATTCAGAAATCAGTGTGGCGTATACTACAATTCTGCTTTGCATGGTGTACCATTCAGATGTTATTCACATTAAAGGTACAGTGTGTTTTGAATTAAATTCATCTACATAAAATAGTCATCTGCAATTTACAGGAGTTTTTTTTTTTTTTTTAATTACCTTTGGTTGCATGTAATATATGAATATTTAAAAGATGTATTAATGTAGTGTGCGTGTGCCTCACATGTTTCTGTGTCTGCGGGCGTCATATATAAATCGGTGCGTTTGTGCATGATGCAGCAGCTGGGGAATACATCCAGCTGTCAACAGAATGAACAGAGTGCACCCTTTTTCCTCCCCTTTCTCTCTCTCTCTCTCTCTCTGTCTCTCGCTCTCTCTCGCTCTCTCTCTCTCTCTCTCTCTCTGTTTATCCATCTTTCTATCTGTCCTCCTGACTGCAGTCTGCATCCAGTGCCACACTGCTGCTGCTGCTGCTGCTGCTGCTGTGTGAGACAAGCCAGTGGGAGGAACAGCCTCCTCTCTCTTGCCTCCGAAAAAAAAGGGAAAATGACGAGACGTCTTCCTTGAGCTGCTGCCGCAGAGGTGGATTTGGCTTCCAGTCTCCTGCATTGCACAATCTTTCCCATCTGCTCAGGCAGATACATAAGAAAAAAGAAAAAAAGAAAAAGAAAAAAGGAGAGCGGGCAAGGGGACAGAAGGTGCAGAGAGAAGGACGGAAAAGAGCCATAGTAGGGTGAGGGGGTGTGGAGGAGGCTGGGTGGCACAGGGGGTATGAGGAGAGGGAAGGGAGGCAGTGGCACACAGAAGGAGCACAAGACAGAGTGAGTCACACCGCAGTAGAATGAGGGTTAGAGTCAAAGAGAGAGCCAAGAAGCATTCGAGTCGCCATCCTTTCGCACGCCACTTTGGATCCATCGCTTTCTGAGCAGGCAAAGAGGAAGACATCCACCGTGGAGTCCAGACGGAGAAGGAGGAGGGGGGCCGAGGAGGAGGACGCCAGAGGTTCTACACACAAGATGGCTGCTGTGTCCTCTGCCTCTGACACTGGTAAGTGGGTCCTGATTCTCGCCGCAGGTCCCCCCCCCCCCCCCCCCCCCCCCCCCCCCCACTTCCCTCCCCCCCCCTCCCCAACCAGTCCCACTCACTCGCAGCATCCAGGCTGATCTGTGACAGGGGTGTCATGTGTGGACCAGGCGTCCTGAATCATGAGGGGAGGGTGGGAGGGGGGGACTGTTGCTCAGGACAACTTCCTGTGCTGAGCTGCTCACATGTTAAATGTCAACAGCGGCGGCGAGTATTTCTTTCTGTCGTCATCTTGTCATTCAGCAAAGTTTCTCTGTCCTGCCATTTCATCCAGGCGTTCATCCTCCTGCTTGTTAGTTTCACTCCGTGTCAATCAAAATGTCCATCCACGTACGTTCTCCCGGGAACGAGTCCAGGGTTCTTCCTCTCTGATCCGATTCTTCTTGAGGCCAATAACAGACGAAGACTAAGGGGAGGATAAGAGGGGTCTAGGGTCTGAAGACAAATTGAAAGATGAGCTGGCACTGTGGGAAAAAAACACAAAGCCATCTTCATGGGGGGCCTGTCTGTGTTTTAAACAGGTGACCCCAGGGGCCGCCACCCCCCTGAGCGCAGACTGCTGATCCTGGGGGGCCCACAGTCCGGAAAGACCTCCACGGCCAACACCATCCTGGGGGACGAGGTCTTTGACGCGGGGACGGAGACCACCCACAGCAACGTGGGCCACACGGAGATCTACGGCAGACGGGTCACGGTGGTCGACACCCCTCCGTGGGCCATCCCGGCCGAGCCGCAGGAGGACGGTGAGACCGACGACAACGGCAACGGCGCAGCCGAGTCGGAAACTCAGCCGCGGCCCCCGCCCAGCCTGGACAGCGAGGGGCCGTGCATGGGGGCCATTCTGTGCCCTCCCGGGCCCCACGTGATCCTGCTGGTGGTGTCGGTCACCCAGCCGTTCACCGACACCCAGAGGAGGGCCGCAGACGAGCAGCTGGGGGCCCTGGGCGGGGGCACCTGGAGGTACTCCATGGTGCTCTTCACTGGGGTGGACAAGCTGCCCAAAGGTGTCTTCATTGAGGAGCACATATCCAACACTGGCGAGGCCCTGCAGTGGCTGGTGGAGAGGTGTGGAAGCAGGTATGATATCCTCTGGCTCTCTTCCTTTTTTTCGACTTTAAGCAAATGGGCGATTCCAGATGTTGACATCTGTGTCAGATCAGTTTTTTGTCCTAACTGTCCATCCGTTTGTCCAAGAGTGCAACGCTAAATCTGTGAAATCCCTTTTGGCCCGAAAAAGTCTGAAAACATGTAGGTACACATCTACGAAAAAATAAAAATAAAAAATGTCTACACTTATTAAAAGAGTACTTAAGAGATTAGGTATTGCACATCAGAAGAGTGTGTGGGGTCACAAGAGAATCACATTTGGTCCCTTTTCTGGGCCAAAACATCGGAATCCCAAATTCCCCACATCCTACGCTTTCCAGGTGGCTTTCTGACAAGACACAATCCAACACCTTTGAAATGATGCCTTGCAGGTATCACGCCTTCGATAACACTCGGAAAGAGACGGAGGAAAACACCCAGGTGCCCGAGCTGATGGAGAAGGTGGAGGAGTTGATCACCGACAACCAAGGTTCCTTTCTCGCGTTCACAGGCGACATCCAAAAAAAGTGACTGAAATCTGTTGAGAGGAAATAAGTGACGTTTGCTGTCGTGCAGGCTGGTACTTTGAAGTGAACGAGCTGATTTTGCTGGAGGAAGAGCAGGCCAGGAGAGCCCTGGAGGAGGAGAGGATGAGGATGGAGGAGCACGCTCGACAGCGGGACCAGATGATCGGAGGACCTCCCAGGGGTGGGTCAGAGACACACACGCACACACACACACGTCCTTCTAGGGTTGTGACGGTGAGCTATGGCGAAGGAGTTGATTGCACAACGTCTTGGAAACGGCTCTCTCGTTAGGGGTCGATCAATACTGTTTTTTTTTGTTCCTGAGGGCCTTTGTTTTCTCTCCATTCCTCGTGTCTCCACCCGTCTCCTCCTTTGTCCCTCTCTTCACGTCTTCTGACTGCGCAGAACTGAGGTTGCTGTTGCTGGGCTGGAAGGGCGTTGGAAAGAGCTCAGTGGGGAACGCCATCCTGGGCCGTCGGTACTTCGAGTCGGGCCAGGAGACGGAGCTGTGCCTCCGGAGGCAGGCCCTGGTGTCGGGCCGCCGGATCACCATCGTGGACACACCCGGGTGGGACTGGTTCTCCGTCCGGAGAACGCCCAAGCGCATCCGGCAGGAGTCCCAGCGCGGAGCCGCCCTCCTGCGCCCCGGGCCCCACACGCTGCTGCTGGTCCTGCCCGTGGTGTCGTCCCTCACGGCCCGGAAGAGGCGAACCCTGCTGGCTCACATAGAGACGCTGTTCGGGGACAGCGCGTGTCTGCACACCATGGTGCTCTTCAGCTGCGGGGACTGGCTGGGCCGCACGCCCATCGAAGAGCACATTCTCCGAGGTGGACGGGAGCTGCAGAGACTACTTGAGTTCTGTGGTAACTACTACCACGTGCTGGACAGTAAGGTCCCCGGGAAGGACCGCAGTGTGTCCGGCCTGCTGGATAAGATAGAGGAGATGATCAGGGAGAACGGAGACAAGGCCTTCCTCCCCATACAGACTGAATGGCGTAAGTCACCCCATGTGTTCATCTTCACGCATATTATGCAGCTGTGACACACGTGAACCTACCGTGCATATAGAGTGAGTCTGAATTGTGCGTGTGTGTGTGTGGACAAACCTGCTGATATAACTGTGTTTGCATTTGACAGTGAGCGAGGAGAGCTCCTACTCCTCGGACAACACCGAGCCCGAGGACGACTGCCGAGGATGCCAGCTGCAGTGATGCACTCGTACTGGAAAAAAAAAAAAGAAAAAAAGGGGGGGAAGTGGTTGTGAGTCTCCAAATAAAAAGGCCCCCCGACATCACACTCATGTAACTTAAACCTCATCTCCTTCCAACTGTATGGAGTTTTAGGGGAAACCAAATGGTGTGGGACCGGTAGCTCTTTGTTAGAAAAAGGACTGAACTCTGATTTACGAACGGTTCAACGAAACAACCTCATCTGAGAGTGAAGGTTCAGAGCCGACTCTCTCTCTCTCACTCAAGCGGCAGGGGTAGAGATACCGAAGGGAAGATCACGGAGGAACCAAAAAAAAAAAAAATAATGATGCTTGCTCATGAGCATGTTCATAAAAAAAATCCACCGCTGCTATGTAGAGCCCGTCACAACACTGCAGAGTAGAGAATTACTCTTCACGGTTAACCCTATGTTCACTGAAGTTGGATTATGGCAAATGAGACATTGTGATCATGACCAGGTAGATTTTGGGGGTAGAGCTCATCACTGCAGAAAGCTGCTCACCCGAGAGGAATGTCTCCATTTATTTCTTATGAGTTGCGGACGGATTCATCCCTTTCTGCATCATAAGATAATAATGGAATATGTGTACACCTAAAACAAAAGTTGCGACACTTTTGACTTTGTGCACTTTGGCAACAAACAAAAAAACAACTCATTAGCATTTGATTAGTGGAGCTCAGGGAGTCGGGAATCGATTCCTCCAGGGCGAAAATCTGGCTCATTTACAGGATGCAAAAGTGCAGTCGTGAGTCAAATTAAAAGCCAGCCTTAGCACTTTGGTTGAAATTGGTAACTTTGGTTCTCTTGTGCCAAAAGAAATGAAGTGAACACAGCAAAAACATATATATATTTTTTTGATCTGATCCTTGCTGCAACATTCATGCCCTAAAAGACAGGCTGCATACTGAAAGGTATCAGTGCCGTCTCCGATCCCTGTGGAGCTGCTTGGGCTGGCTCCGCTGCGCTGTTTGTTGTTGTCATGCATTCGTTGCATTTATTAACAAGGTAAGATTCAGCTATGTGCCTCAGCATCAAAGTGCGAGAGTGGGAGTTCAGGCCCGGCGGTGGGGCCGGTCTCCTATAGGCTACATCAGGCTTTCGCATGCCACAGAAACAACATAACCTCATGAACCATTCAAGCTCACGTAGGGCTTTTAGTCACTTTTTTCTACATCCTTGACACATCTGCTCCTGTCATCTAAGGTGATATTTTGAAAAACAATAAAATAAAAATAGAATATATATATATATGTATATATGTATATTCAGCTCTCAAAGGCATGTTAAAAGAGCGCATGCAGATAAATCAGTGCCTCCTCATTTCTTATTGCTCCGACTCTAGCTTGAGCAGGTCTGTGTGAATTTATGGTACAATATCACAACCCCTCTCTACCTTTTACAACTGCAAAAAAAAAAAAAAAAAAAAAAAGTGGGGAAATAAAAAAATAAAAAAATCTCCCTCTGAAAGGTACATGTACTGAGGTACTGTCAGGACTGGACGTATTTGGACAGGTGCACATTTATCACCTTCTTCAGGGTCTGCGCTTCAGCACATTCAGTTGCAGATAAAATAATGACACGGCAGCGTTACGTGCCAACTCTTGGCTTTAATTTGATTGTTTACATCAGCAGAAAGACTGAATGTTCTACACTGCAGAGCCTGGTGAACAGAAGCAAATGTGCAGTTGTCCAAATGCTTATGGCCTGGGCTGTGTAATATGAAACTGATACCACTGCCATGCTGTAAATATTTTTTTTTAAGATGTAGCCTACAAAAAAAACAACAAAAAAAACGACACTGCTTCCTTTATGCTTTACCGACTCTGTGCTCCATCTAGTGATGTAGGCTACTGCAGCACTTAGTGTGACAAGCATGACTTTTTTCAGATATTCAATCAGAGTCTTAGTCCCGCCCCACCCGTGAACTCGTATAAGCGGTGTATATTCACAGTGTCCAATATGTCCCATTGTAGGCTTTTAGAAAAGCATTTTGCACTGTGTTTCACTTTACTGTAGCCTGAGTGGCTTTACTTCTTGTGTGGTCCTTTGTACACGGTGATCGCCTCATCTGTACTTTGTTCATCCCCAAACAACAATTAAAAAAATAATCAAAATGTGTATATATATATATGGTTGTATTTTTTGTCTTACATCAGCAGAAAGACTGAATGTTCTACACTGCAGAGCCTGGTGAACAGAAGCAAATGTGCAGTTGTCCAAATGCTTATGGCCTGGGCTGTGTAATATGAAACTGATACCACTGCCATGCTGTAAATATTTTTTTTTAAGATGTAGCCTACAAAAAAAAAAAAAAAAAAAACGACACTGCTTCCTTTATGCTTTACCGACTCTGTGCTCCATCTGGTGATGTAGGCTACTGCAGCACTTAGTGTGACAAGCATGACTTTTTTCAGATATTCAATCAGAGTCTTAGTCCCGCCCCACCCGTGAACTCGTATAAGCGGTGTATATTCACAGTGTCCAATATGTCCCATTGTAGGCTTTTAGAAAAGCATTTTGCACTGTGTTTCACTTTACTGTAGCCTGAGTGGCTTTACTTCTTGTGTGGTCCTTTGTACACGGTGATCGCCTCATCTGTACTTTGTTCATCCCCAAACAACAATTAAAAAAAATAATCAAAATGTGTATATATATATATGGTTGTATTTTTTGTCTTCATTGAATTATTTACTATTTTCCACCTGTCATGTATTTATTTGATTTCTTTTGTCGTTGGCCTGCAAAAAAAATCCTAGATGCAAGTAGCAGTAATTGTGAAGGGTTCCCACTAGGTGGCAGTATACACAGAACATCTATATGTTACATATAGCAACATTCTGCATTATAACAATTACTTCACATGTTCGACTCTATGTCAACGCAATCAAAACGAATACTACTTTAAGTCCACACAGTAGGTGCATAGTGTGATTAAAGTAGTAAATATTTGACTTTCAGGAAACTTTGAAGAGTGTTCTTGTCCCATATTATGTTTTAATAGTTAATACTTTGATTAAGTGTTTAATATAGTTGTCGAGGTTTCAGGTTGACGTTACATGTGAATCATACGATAACAGCATCCTCAGGGATATAGTCATAGTGTTACCCGGAGGAAATGTTGACTTTGGCATTCCTCCACATATAGATTGTCCCTGAGCTGTTAGCTGGGGAAAAAAAAAGAAAAAAAAAAAAGCCTGGACCAATTACAGCTTACACAGCAAGAGTCACCTACAGGCTGAAGGTATGCATTTTTTTTTTTAAGGTAATATTTTTTAAGCTGTGCCTGGGTCAGCACCAGTCAGCATTCTGTCGTTTTTTCCTTTCTCACTTTTGTGCTCTATTACTCGCTAACACAGACTGTGACACATATTCAAATATTCCTGAAGATACACAGATGCTCCGGCGAGCAGCAGAAACGCACAAATAAAAACAACCCACGTGTTTTCTATCCCCACGTTCGATTTTTAACTTCACATGACCGTAACTCGATTGTAGTGTCATGCGTCTCCCAGCACCGCTGGTCAGGCGGCCCGCATTATGCTCCTCCATGTTTGTTTGTTGAGGCGAGGCTCCACCCACAAGAACAACTGCAGATGGTGTAGTTTAAGCAGAGCAGAAACAAATACTCTAAGTGTGGGACAAGGTTACCCAAATAAAAGTACTTACTCACCCAAAAACAAATGTTTAAAAATCATGTTTTTCCCTCCCGGTGTTATGTCCACCAATGATTACAGCAAATCAGTGTGATTGGGATTACGAATATTTATTGAGAGACTGATAATACAGGTGGTCACCATAGCGTGAACAATGTGAAACCTTAAAAAGACATGGTGGCCAACTGCTGAGGTCCAGATACAGGAAATAAAACTATAAACATTACAAGGAAAAGCACACAAGTTCATATACCGAATGTAAAATATCATGTTTCTATACAACTACACTTAACATGACAAAACTTCTGTGCATTTAATACCAGTGTGAGATATTGGAAAAGGAGATATTCTGATGCCACTTTTTGGGGGCATGCTGTGTGGGACACATTATACTGTTAAGTGTTAGCATTAAGAGTAAAATCTTTCCACTTCTTTCCTAACAACCCACTTTGATGAACATACACACACACAGCCTAATCTTCCACAACAAGGTCCAAACACTAAAGGTCGGGGCCGAGACCTTTCTTAGACCTGGTGTGGCGCACCTCGTCGATCAGCTCTTTCAGGTACTCGATCTCTCTGGCAATGGACCCGGCCTTCTCTGTCAGCTCCACGTTCTTTCTCTCCAAGAGTGCGTACTCAGAAGAGATGGCGTCCTGCTCTGCCCTCTTCTTCTGCCTGTATCGTGTGGCAGCCGTCTTATTCTGCTCCATCTTCTTCTCTTTCTTGCCTTTCGGGGCCTTCAAAGAGACTTTTCTTTCTTCACCCTCGGCACCCTGGGTGGATCCGACTTTGACACTGGTGGGAGAGGGTGGACTATTAACTTTGCATTTGGGTTCGGGGTACGGTCTGCTTCTTGAGGTTTTGTGTGGCGGAGTCGGTGCAGGGGAGGCGGGCGGGGACGAGTGAACGACAACCTCCGGCGTGGTGGTTACAGCAGTGGCGAGGATCCCTGTGTCGCTTTTGGGCGCCAGTAGGAGGACGATGCGGGTCGGTGAGATGGAGAACACCAGCCTAGGGAGCTGAGGAACCACCAGCTCTGCCTCGCTCTCCAAGACCACCACCTCACTGCCCAGGTCTAGGGTGTTGACGGGGGAGGAGGGAGAATCAAACACAGTGGCGGAGGGCTCTGGGGACGTAGGCTCAGATTTGATTTCAAGCTCCTGTTGTGGTTCTGGGACATACATGGGAGACAACGGGTCCTCCTTCAAGTCGGTGTAGGATTCAGACTCATCCACGGCAACTAATGAAGCATCTTCGCAGAATGAGGGGAGAGTCGTAGTGGGCGGGGTGCTTGGAAGAGAAACAGAAGGAAGACTTGAGAGCTCAGGGGTGGAGAACGTGGGCATTGGGATGGAGTTGAGCTCCATGGGGCATTCCAGAGAGGCCAGGAGGTCTTTGGTGGAGCTCGGGGACTCTTCAGTTGGACTGCCAATGCCAATCAGAGACTCCAGGTCAAATTCTTCAAAATCCATCTTCTCGGCCATCCAGTCCAGGTCACCAAAAGTATCCTCTGTGAAAACAAATGCGGTACTTCATTGTCTACTGAAAGTGAAATGAAATCTACTTAAATTATATTTCTTGTTTTCAACGAACATCATCATTACCTTTCCCATCATCTGAGGCGGTCTGGCTACATCTCAGCTGACCAGGTAGGTCCAACCAGGGCAGGGCGAGCGGGTCCGGTCCATCCCCAGCTTTCTCCCCATGGAGGAGGACGGCCGGTGGCGAGGGAGGGGGGGAGTAGAAGGGAGGCGGGGAGGAGGAAGAAGACAGTGACGAGGAGGCGGGGGGCAACATGTCCCCCTTTTGCGAGGTCCCTCCTCCTTCATGGTGTTCTTCTCGGTCAGGGCGAAAGAAAAGGGAGTCCAGGGCGTCAGCCGTGGGAGAGGAAGGCCCCCAGAGAAGGGCCTCCATGTCTTCCAGGCCAAACTGTGAGCTTGTCATCGTCATGGTCATAGTGGCTGTTGTTGGTCACGAGGGGCAAGCGCGACGAGCGAGCGTCAAATTCTTTTATGCTGTCGAATGCAGCAGAGCTGAGGGTTTCCACGAAGGACCTGAGGAGAGAGAGAGATTTCAGGTGATCATTACTACTACTACCATTATTATTATTATACATGTTTGGATTCTCTCACACCGACATGTTGACACAACACTGCCCCCATGCCTGCAGTGCACCTGCTTCCGCCCAGCTGACAGTTGAATGACGTCAGAGAGCTATTGCATCCTTCTCCCCCCCCCCCACACACACACGCACAGAAACAGCCACACTTTTGTTCCCCTTCCGCCATTTTAACATGGACGCGAACCACTTTCTGACCGCCACGTCGACACGCGGTCGTGACATATGGCCTGGATTATAGGATTAATAAATCGCCGCCATATCGAACTACAAAACCTAACATTTCATCTTTGTGTTTACTGTTGCATCATTTAAAGGACAAACCCTGTCGTTTAAAATGCATTAGCTGTGTACAATCTATTCGCCGAACGTATATATTTAAAATAAAACTATCATGACGGATAAATATATTTAAAGTATGATAAAAAAAAAAAAAAAACGGTGAACGCGGTAATCCCAGGCCGCCGGGTCGCGTGGGCGTTGTAGGCCCGACCCGCTGTCACAGATTAAAGGGGGATTATTTAAAAGAAATACTTACGACATTTTGGCTGAGTGAGAAGAGATTCAGTGCACTGGCTGGATGCACTGTTGGGTTGGCGGCTGCTGAGGGGCTGCACACTGTTATATGGCCATCGCGGCTGCTGTTCGACGGTTCTGGTCCTACGCGAATTGTTCCCGGAAGAGAAAATGGCGCCCGCGCTGCTGAATGCACTTATTAGGTGCTGGAACCAAGGGCGGAGGAATCCATCCGCTCCTCGTATCACTCCGCCACATTCCTCTGCAACAACAAAAAACAACGCCAGGGACTATAACACGTAAAATGACACCCTAATTTGATTATAGATTATTTTCCATTTATTACGTAAGGTCTGAGCCTTACTGTAAATTGCCTTGAGATAATGTATATTATACTTATACACTGTGTAAATAAAACGGATTTTGGGTGAGGGTTAGTAGGAATTTAACGGAATTATTAATTGAGTTAATGATTAAGTGCTTTGCATTTATTGTACTTTTTTATTCAATTTGGATATAACTGTAGAGGATAGAATATGAATACTTCCACAGGGGATTCCACCCTTAAATACAGAAAATGAATCATTGGTTTCAAAAATTATAAACCTTTATTAAAAAAATAGGAGGTAAATGAGGGATTTAATTGCAGCAATCAAAACATTCGACAAGCTCATACACAAACACACAAAGAGGTCAACCCTGGTTCAGCTAAACATTTCCCACATACGGTTGAGGTATTCTAGCTGTTCTTGCAGGTTTTCCCCCAGCAGGCGAATCCTGCCAGAAAACTTGCTCTTGGACGACTTCTTCAGCTTCTGATTATCAAACTCTGTGAAATAATAATCTAACTCCTTGGAAAAAGCTTGGAGCAGTGTCTCGGAGGGCGACCCGCCCGGGTGTGCGACCGAAGTCCTCCTCTCATTGTTCATGGTACTCCTAAACACGGACTGCGAGAGATGTGCCATTTGCATGGCGTCAGGCTGGGCCCCAGCCCGCTGTAACCTGGCAACGTCGTGCCTTCGCAGCTCATTCATGGCAGCCAGGATAAAATCCAGACAATGTTCCACGTCGACAATGTCGGCCTTATAATCACCTACTAGTTTCTCCACTTTTATTTTATTCACAGTCTTCTTATTGGCATTGGCACTGTGTGCACCCATACCGCCGGCGGAGGCCACCATGCCAGCACCAACCGCCGTAGCAATCAGCGAGGCCCCCATGGTCACAGGAGCCAAGGCCAGGCCCAAAACTGCAGTCACTCCTCCGACGGCCCCCGTGGTGCCTCCGGCGATGCTGATGGTCTTGGTCCTCTTCTTCATCTTGTCCAGGCTGTGGGAGATGGAGCTGAACTCGGCCAGGACGTGACGCAGGCCTTCGTTGCGCTTCATCAGGAGGAGGTTGTAGAGACGCATGGCCTTGCACACATTCGTGGCCCTCTGATCAAACGATCTGCATGGGTGACAGAGACAGGACTTGGTGGGGCACATGAGCGTGAACCCTCACAGTGGGCCTTATCTACAGCTGCTTCTTTGTCCAGCTGAGGTAATGGAATGTAGACATGATAATGAAATAGAATGCTACAAGCCACGATGGAGCTGGAATGATGTACAGACACACTTTATTTTCTCAGAGATATTTTATCATACATCTAAAAGGACAACACCAAGGAATTCGTCAGCTGTCTTACCTGATTTCCTCCTCTATAGTCAGGCCGTACAGTGAAGGAGTCATGTAATCAGATTCTTTGGAATGACAGATGACCGAGATAATGTTACTTGCGCAGTGTAGTCTTTGTCACTGATTCAATCGTCGTGCACACATTTGACATAATCACAGCTATACGACATTTGTAAAAACAAAGTAAATGCTTACTTGACACTCTTGTCAACCATCTCAGCATCACGGTGATTTCCTGAGGAGCACAGATCATTTTCGACTCACTTTATAGCTCTGAGAATACTGTCACTGTGTTTTGGAGGTAGGTTCACACTGTATCTCAAACGAAAATTGTATAATGTACAGAACTTGTTATTAATACTGAAAAGTCTTACGTCTGCTTCCCCGACGGTCTGTCGACGTGAGGATATGTTCTGGTTGCGTGGTCCAGAACGCTGCATTGACCTCCTCGGTGACTGGTGATGCTGGAAATGGATATAAATAAATGATTTAGAAATACATTTATAAAAATGTCCTTAATCCTCAGAAGTATTTCAACTTTCCAGCTTTGTATCTGTCTCACCATCGTGTCTCCGTCCTCTGGCAGAATATCCACGTAGGGGCAATGCTCTAGCTGACTGTACACCGACTCTGATATTGTCTGTGCTGAAGGCGGTGGTGGAGGGTTGAATTTAGGAGGAGGTGGTCTGGTCTGTCGATTAATAATGTCAATTGTATCAATAATAATATCAATTCATATAATTGAGGCAGTATGCCGTTTGGTTTCCTCTTCATACTTCAGAAATACTAAATACTTGGCCATACTTGGCTCTAAGTATGGCAGGTTAGGTCAGTCAGAGAATCAATGCTATACTGACTTTTCTTTCAGAAATAACTATTTAGCTTCCAATCTTTATCTTTGTCTGCAGTGGCCCTCATACCTGGGGGTGTGAGGATTGACGAGGTGGAACTGCCGGTCTGTTTGGGGCCTGAAAATCAAAGACACTCACACTGTGATATTCTTACTGCAGTGCAGTATAACCACTGCTCGTAATGTACAATTCTCTTCAGGCTTTCGTTTGGTTGATTGTAGACTAATTATAATGACAATTAACAGAATAGACTGAATAGGGCGATACCATTATTATTATTATTATTATTATTATTATTATTATTATTATTATTATTATTATTATTATTATTATTATTATTATTATTATTATTATTATTAAAACAAGCGCTTGACTTAAAAACTTGCAATTTACCATTTGACCATAAGTCCCAAAGAGGTTCCCTTCCTCTTCAGAGAAATCTGGAGTTTGCTGTGTGGAACTTAGTGTGGGTGGCTCAGACTCCCCGGTGTTACTCTATGGAACAAAAATGAAAAAAAGATCTGAAAAAATCTGACATGTTGAAATCCACACGCGTGGGATACATGTTGAAGTAAAAAGAAACGTAGCATCACCTCAGATTGGATGACTTTCACAGAAGGTCTGTCATAATAGATGGAAGGAAGAGGAGGGCGCTCGGGGGGAGGGGGCTTTTGTTTCCTCTCTGTACTGGCAGCTGGGGGCTACGACAGAAGGAGAATTCATCTATTAATTACAGCAAGTACCACAACAATCCAACACATCCGTAATTCACAACTATTTCCTGGCCAGATTCTTCCTGGAAACTACATTGTGGTGGTGATGACAATTTTGACTCATCATTACAGGAAAAGCAAATGTGTGTAACAATAGAAACTGGCCCCTTTCACGCAGCCACTTCCAGACAGGAATAAAAAAGATATATGATAATTCAGTTTCCTGAAAGATAGTCCATAGAAGACATTAATTATTAATATTAATTAATTTATTTTATATTGTATTTATATATTCTGATATTATTTTAAGGCTTGCTTCTTTATTTAAGATTCATATACCTCCACAGTTGGCTCTGTATTTGAACCCATGTGTTGATTCCATCCATCGACAGCTGCCATGGGTGTGCTGGAGGTCAGACATTTGGTAACTGGTGGTAAAGGAGGAGGGCGAACAGGATGAGGCTTGTTTGCAGCTTCTTCATCGAGCTGATGACAAAAATGACACACAAAAAAAAGAATCCATGTTTATTAACATGTGCTTTCATCCCGTGATCTCATCATCCATCGATCCCAACTGCCCCACTCACCGCTGCGCTGGTTGTGTTATTAGATTCATTTGGAACGTCGACAACATTGTGACAGGTGTTGTTGGTGTTGTTGGTGTTGTAGATGTTCCTCTGGGCTTTCGGCTGTATTTTGGATCGAGGACGAGGTACGGGCTTCACTCTGACCTCTGACTGGCTTTCATTGGGGACATCAGGCTGATTAAAACAGAAAAAGGGGATCAAATGGAAATCATGCAATAAACGGACCGTCATTCAGAGGAATCTGTTTTTATTTTTATTACCGTGGATGCATCCAGGTCTTCGTAGGCTGGCTGTGGGATTTCACAGGAGCCGGAGATGACGGACTTCGTCATGCGGCTTTTTCGGGGGGGTTTGGGCGGCTATAGGATTTGATGGTGACACATTTAATTATTTGATAATAGAAGTGTTTGTGTGAGCTCAAAGTCAACGACCACAACGTTGAAATCAACGTTTTACGCAACAAAATTAACGAACAAAAAACAATTATACACTCATTTGTCCTTTTGATAGTCCAGCACTGGTACCCATTTTCATGGGGAGAAAATGTAGTTTGGGTTATTTTCCAGTTTATCAAACAGTTTTATTAAGAAAACATTTTAGCATGCCTCAATTATGAGACGATACATGTTTGACATATCTCACGAATCACCATGTGCTGCATTACTCACAGTCTCCTCACTGGTTTGTCCTGTTGTTGGTACGTGCTCCGATTGCACAATGTTGTTTTCTTATGCTTAGGTTAGATATAATTTATAATATAATATGCTTAAATATAATATACAATTCACCCTCCATTCAGTGAATTGGCTTTACAATTTCAAACAAACATGAAACTGAAACAAAGAATTAGACAAAAAAAAACAGTGACACACTTGTGTGACTTTTTTGGGTGATGTATTGTTAAACTTATCGCACATGTTTGACAGTAAACAGAATGAGCTGGTTCTTACCATCATGCTCCAGCGTGGGTTTTGTTGTAATCGGTCGGCTTTATGTCACTGGTGTGGTCCGTCGATTTTTTGATGATAGATTCATGAAAAAGCTTCTCAGGTGCGTGTACATGACTGAACTCTGCTCAGGCCACGGATTCCATGGATGCCTGCTCCTCCCTGGCTCTCTTTCTTCCTCTCTGTCTCATTCTCTGACATGCAGTCTGAATAAAGGGCCTGAAGGGGTGTGTGATCCTTGTGCAGAATCACAACACAGAGAATGCATTAATGGGTGGTTTCCTTTTTGCATATTTAACACACACATGAAGACAGAATGTACACAAGCGCACAATTTAAAACCCAGTACTGCTATTCCACACACACACACACACACACACACACACACACACACACACACACACATACATTATCAGGTGAACTTTTCTCACACTGGAACTGGACTTAAATATTGACACTACATGCCAATGTCAACCTCAATACTGAACTAACTCTACACGCATCCAATAAACAACTCTCTACAATGCACCCGCTTTTTATGAATCTGAAGTTATATATACGATGTGTGTGTGTGTGTGTGTTCCTGTCCATTTTCCTGAGTGCTTGTCTCATAAAGTATTGCGATCACAACTGAAACTGGTCCAACAGGCCCGTCGAGCTGCTTTCACACTGCGTCACGGCTCTGTGTGTCAGAGGGAAGCTCATGGGAGAGTGTGCTTTAATGAGCCATTGTAAACTTTTTATATTTTCCATGGCGTTGAATCACTTTGAATCTCTTTAATGGTCGTAAATGGTTTTATGACATTGCGTAGGACTTCACAAGGCGTTTACGCGCATGATTTTTGTTTTGTTTGTTTTGGGAAAATACTACTTGTTCCCTTGTTTTTTACCCAAGTGCCAGCTCCTCTGAAGCGATATCATTATATTTCCAATTAG
Source organism: Colistium nudipinnis (assembly GCA_016785305.1). Lineage (NCBI taxonomy): Eukaryota > Metazoa > Chordata > Actinopteri > Pleuronectiformes > Rhombosoleidae > Colistium > Colistium nudipinnis. Next base: position 534,186 of record JAFBJU010000627.1, read on the forward strand.
TTTAGTTTGTACTAATACCAACATTTAAAAATGTTCACAATTAAACAAACTTGAGGTGCTGTTGAGCTTTATGAGCATTAAAGTTGCATTTGGCTTTGGTGTGCTCAAGTTCACAGACTGCGGTTGCCATCCCCGCAGTCACACTTCATCTCGTGACCCCAGCGGGACGTTAATTGGATTATGGAAAGGCCTCCTCCTCCAATCACAGCACCCCCCTGATTATATTCCTCCAACCAGCGACTCTCATAGCGGGGAAATACGAGAAAAAACGATCATTTCCGAAACTTTTCGACACTGATCTCTTGGGTCGATTGAGAGCGTGAACTCCCGAGAGTAACGGAAACTACTCATCGCTGATTTATTTCGGTCCGTTTTTTTTTTAACCGACACAGACATGACACAACTGAGGATTGTTCATGTTGTGTTACTGCTGGTAACACAATGCGTCGCCATCATAAGGTAAACACCGCTTGTCCGCTAATGTTTTGCGTGTTTTTGATATAACATGATCATCAACGAAGTGAACACACGCGTGTGTGTGCGTGTAGCTCCGTATTCAGTCCGTCATCGTTACAATGAAGCACACGTGTTTCTAATTGTCACGCGCCCACTTCCCAGTATTGACACCGATGGTGCAGTTTTCTTTTAAATGCAGACAGTGAATGTGAGAAACTTTATTCTATATATTTTTGTATTCATTTTATCATGCGACCTGTCTCCTCAGAGTGCCGCTGCACAAAAGCAGAAGCCCTCGCCGCCTTCTCGGCGACAGCGGGATGTCGGTGCAGGAGCTGCGGGCCCAGGCCCTCGGCCCCGGGGCCCCTTCCACCCAGCTACCCACGGAGAGGCTCACCAACTTCATGGATGTACGCACAGCCAGTCTACACTTTACCCCCCCCCCCCCATTATTTTATATTCTTACGTTTGCTATAAGCCTTTTGTCACGCCACCTTTCCTCACATGACCTAAAACCCACGTCTGTAGATGGCATTTCATTTCCACTTTCAATTTATCCAGGTATGCGTTTGTATATAATTTTCATTGTGTACACTGGCCCAGTGTGAGGCACCTAATTGTAACCTGACATGATATAATGGTTACACCTGGGTGCTCCAGCCAAAGTGAAATAATAATTGTGGCCTTTTAATTAATTTTTTTGTTCTTTCACATTTGTGTCCTCAGGCTCAGTACTTTGGGCACATCAGCATTGGGACGCCTCCGCAGGACTTCACTGTGCTGTTTGACACCGGCTCCTCCAACTTGTGGGTCCCCTCCATCCACTGCAGCTTCTTCGACTTGGCCTGCTGTGAGTTTGAGTTTATTTTTTTTACCCCTACAGTTTACACACATTTTGCTGAACGTTTTGCTCTTTATATGCGTTTCTCCTCCATTGTCACGGAAGTTTCCCCTTTTTTTTTTTTTAACAGGGCTTCATCATCGCTACAACTCGAAGAAGTCGAGCACGTATGTCAAGAACGGCACACAGTTTTCCATCCAGTACGGCCGGGGAAGCTTGTCTGGATTCTTCAGCGAGGACGCCGTCTCTGTGAGCTGGAGTTTACAGCATTCCTCTGTGTTGTTGGTGGTCACGACGTTCCCATCATTTCATTACAAGTTTTAATTTTTTTTTTCTGCTTGCTAGATTGCAGGTCTGTCTGTCTCTGGTCAACGTTTTGCCGAAGCGGTGAAGCAGCCCGGCATCACGTTTGTGGTGGCGCGGTTCGATGGCGTCCTGGGCATGGCCTACCCCTCCATATCAGTCGCTAATGTCACCCCGGTGTTTGACACAATCATGGCTGCCAAGCTGCTGCCCCAGAACGTCTTCTCTTTCTACATAAGCAGGTTGGTTGTTTATTTTTTTTTTCTCCTCCCCCATCTTGCACATTTTGGAGTGAGTGAGTGAGCTAGCTCCTGTCCAACTTGTCCCTCAGGGACCCAGCAGCTGCAGAGGGGGGAGAGCTGACACTCGGTGGGACAGATCCACAGTTCTACAGCGGAGACCTGCACTATGTAAACGTGACACGCAAGGCCTACTGGCAGATTGGGATGAATGGGTAAGTTGGGAAATGATGTTAAAAGATGCATATATATATTTTTTTTTTTTGCATTTAAATGTTTATTAGTTCTTAAAGCAGGTGCAATGATTTCCTGACAACTCACCCTGTGACGAACTTGAACTGATGCCACTTCTGCCCTGGCCCTGCAGAGTCCAAGTCGGCAACCAGCTGACTCTTTGCAACGCGGGATGCCAGGCCATTGTTGACACGGGAACATCTCTAATTGTAGGTCCCAGAGAGGAAGTCAGAGCGCTGCAGAGAGCTGTTGGAGCTCTGCCGCTGCTGATGGGAGAGGTAGAGACATGATAAAATGCAGAGCCACTTGTTTCCCCCCCCCCCCCCCCCCCCCCCCTTTCTTCCCCCCCACAATGGTTTTATAATAACAGCATTTCCTCTCTCTCGCAGTACATCATTGACTGTAATAGGATTCCTTCTCTGCCTGTCATCAACTTCAACATTGGGGGGAAGATGTTCAACTTGACTGGGGAGGATTATGTCATGAAGGTAAATTCCCTTCAACTTCATAATTTGCCCATTATTTAAAACAGGAGTTGAGTACTAGAAGAGACATTTGAATTTTCCTCTGTGCCATAAATATTATAATTATGTAAGCTGTGTTTCTTTTCAAATCACGGTCTGATTTTTTTTTTTTATATCCTCATCCTTTCATGGCAGGAGTCTCAGAGGGGCACAGTCATGTGTCTGTCAGGCTTCATGGCCATGGATATCCCGCCTCCTGCGGGGCCACTGTGGATTCTGGGAGATGCCTTCATCAGGAAGTACTACACCGTGTTTGACAGGAGCGCTGATCGTGTGGGCTTCGCTGCTGCCAAGTAGCTGCAGAAGAATGGTATGAGGGGGGAAAAAAAAAAAAAAAAAAAGCTTGAACTGCTCTTTGCATTGCTCGTCCATCACTCGACCATCTGGCTCATCACAACAATGTCTCGCACCTGCTCTAAACAATAGAGTTGACATAGCCAACTGGTTTCCCTGAACAAAAAAGATGCTACATACACACAACACATTCCATGTCTGCATGAAGGAGACGTGTTCTACCAAACAAAGGGCCAGTGTGTTTCACTCGTAATGTCTGTGAAGCTGCTATTGATTTATGCATTAACATGAGAACTTCAGCATTATGCATGTATGTGTGTAGAATTGTTTGTAATTTAGAGGCTTTAGGGGAGAAAAAGCACAAATCTAAACTTTTGAGGTAATTGGGGGTGCTTTTGTACACTGATTTCTGGATTTGAATTTTAAGACACCTATGTGAATGTATTTTTATGGCCAAATCACACTGAATAAAACTCTATAAACAAAAGACAACTATCCAGAGTTTCATTTTTAATATTTAATAAGGTATACATAGCTGCACTATGGTTCAACTTGAGATGTGAATCATAAAAAAAAAAAAAAATGCAGGCAAATAATACTCATGCATGCAACACAGCATATGTTGAGTTTACACTCCACAACGTAGAGGTAGAGCTCTGATTTCTTCTTCTTATTTTTTTACAATAAACAAAAAAAAATGTGGCACAGTGACTCCCCCCTCATCAGCACAGTAGTAATCTGTTTATATAATAAACTATGTTTAAATCTTCAGACAAAGATCTACTGTCAAACCATGATATCTCCATACATCCAGGACAAAGCACTTTATGATGCACAGCTCACACATTTAAAGTTGAATCAGTGCTAATAAATGTATTTTTGGTTACAAATGTACAATGAATACAAAAATATCTCCATTATTATTATTATAACCGAATGCACAACAGAACTATGCACAACACAAATACCTCCATTTTTGGAACTTATACACACCAGGACCGGGATCATAGGGACAGTTGCTCCATATAATATATTTTTTCATTCAAAGGCGAAAAAGTGAAAAAAAAAACAGCCATCAGATTATTCAGAGCACTAAATCAGAGAATGAGGCCAAAAATTATTATTGGAGCTCCACCCACCGTCTCCTGCTCTGAAGTGAACCCATGTGGAACTACGCAGCTCAATTTGTCGACACGCCAACGTGGAGCAGGCTAATCTTAACCCCCAAAACCAGGCTATCAGTTTCTGTTACACAACTGCGGATCCTCCTCGGACCAGTTCATATTCCACAGCGATTTGCACCTGGCGCCTGTGTAAATACATCTGTAAACCTAAACAGACAGAAGCAGTCTAAAGGTTATAAATATCTCCCCATGTCACACAAACACGACTGATGCGTGTCGTGGTGAAGCTACGGTCTAGTGCGAGCACTGACAAATAAGAGTGCTATTTTTGAGTTGTGCGACACAGTGAGCCAAATCAGCACCTACCAGTTAATCAGGGTTTAATGTGTACTTGCACAATATGAACACAAACGAGGAACTACAGATGCAACTGGATTGAAGACGGGAGTAGATTTGAATGCGATGATCTCGAAATAATAGTTGAAATTAAAGCTAAAAACCAGTGAACAGCTGAAAGTCACACTTTCGAACCCGCTCTACAGAACACATGACCGTGCAAAATAACCCATGATTAACTAAAGCATAGCAGACCCGTGCGACAAAAATGCGACAGTAGAGACTAGACCTCACTATGGCAAACAAAGAGCCGCTCTGTATGTGACAGACAGCCAGGAAACGTTTCCTGAAACTACGATAAAATGGCGGAGCTGTATTTTTGTTCAAATGTCACGATTGAGACACAATTCATAAACTGAATACTTTAAAGCTATTTCATTTTTGGATGTAGATCCACACATGAAATATAGATCATTTGTCAACTTTATATTAAGATTGATGACCCACTTGTTTTCTAGATTAGGTACTCAACACATGCAGGCTGCAGACATTCCCAACACAACCTATTGATTGTTTTCACATAGTCGTGGAGCCATCTAAAGGGTTCTTCTGGACGCGATTGTATTTTTTCTTTGACAATTGGTGTCAACTTCTAAATGATGGCAAAAGGGTCATAAAAAGACCCCTCGTTTCTTTAACTCAAGAAGGTTGAGTCCTTCGGGGCTGATCAACAGTTTATTTGCTTTTGGGTTGGCATACACACACACACACACACACACACACACACACAATCAACATTACATTCCGTCCCTCGACCCAGGGGGCACAGACCCATCTCAGGAGAGGAGTCAAAGCCAGAACCAGGCGTTTCTGCCTTCCTAAAACTCTCCATCCAATTAAAATGAGCTCAAATATGACATTTATTTATTTCATAATTAACCAATCCGGCGTTCAGTTCCTCCCCTCCAGTGTACTAGGCGCCATGCCTATGGCTTTGGTGAGAGCCATGAATTCCAGTGACCCTTTGCTGTTATTTGAGTTTCAAATATTTGGATGAACACACCACATACAGTTTGGGTGTCAAACTGATTAACACTAAGTATCTGCCACTCAGCTATCATATTTCCTCACAGATGTTTGTGGAGAGGCGTTTTTTAAAATGAATAGACTATGGTTTTAGGGACAGAGGAGGATGGATCCATGCAGATTCCTTTTCCAGGAATCTTTTTTTAAATCTAGGTCATGGTTGCCCACAACAACAGTGGTCAGTGACATTGCGGTCCACGATACGGTGTGGTCGTCAGGGACCGGGTGGCTGGGCCAGAGCAGTTCTCAACAGCCCCTCAGGATCCGAGAGGGCACAGTAGAGCGTGTAGCCCAGCTCGTCCACTTCTTGTTCCGTCAGCTCACAGAATAAATTAACTTTGGGGTTGAGGGCACATGGCAGCCTCCCGGCTTCCAGGTGTCCGACCAGTGACCTCAGCAGTTGGAGGAAGCGCTCGGCCAGGGCTTCCTGGGTCCAGTCGCCCTCTTTTTCGCTCAGCAACAGGATGCTGTTGGTGAGCTGGCTGGCGTTGAGCCGGTTGAGCGCGGGGTTGAGCTTACACACAGCCTTTGCCACTTTTAGGCAGGAACATCGACAACCTCCATCCTCCTGATCCAGAGCCCGGAGCCGCGCCGTCTCAGCCACACGGAAGCTCTGACGCCACAGGTTCTCGTGGCGCTCTGCGGCGAGCCGATGGGGTTTAGCTATCAATGAGGTTCCATCCTCCATCACAAGTAATGGTAAAAAGTCCACATACAGCTTCCTGTCGGTTTCGTACTGCACCTCCAGGGTCAGTGTTTCTGAGGTCCAGAGCCCGGAGCCGCGCCGTCTCAGCCACACGGAAGCTCTGACGCCACAGGTTCTCATGGCGCTCTGCGGCGAGCCGATGGGGTTTAGCTATCAATGAGGTTCCATCCTCCATCACAAGTAATGGTAAAAAGTCCACATACAGCTTCCTGTCGGTTTCGTACTGCACCTCCAGGGTCAGTGTTTCTGAGGGGACCACAGGACGGATTACGTAATCCAGAACACTGCCTATGGCTGGCCAATTGATGGAGCCCGCCACGAGCTTGTCAAAGACCTCGAGGAGTGATTTAGGGGAGAGGTAACCGCCCACCATGCAGCGGTCCCAGTAGCTGCTATTACGTGGGAAATATTCCAAGTTCTCCCTGCGGACAAGCCAGAAACCTGGGACATTCATGATCGTGTCCTCTCCAGGGATGGAAGACCACAGGTTCTTGTCCAAGATCATGGGCACCATGAGCTGGGCGTGGTCCGCTGTAACCACCTACGAGATTGGGGGAATGCCGAAATTGAATGAAATCAAGCAAACATTCTTGAGGAAACTAAAACTGAATGTATATAATCGCTTACCTGTAGGTCATCGTACAGACTGCCACTGAGGTACATCTCTCTGAGTGGCATGTCGGGTAGTTTGGCATGGAGAAACACCCTGAGCTCCGCACAGATGTCCAGTGCTGCCCTCCGGGCCGTAGCCTGCTCGTCGGCAGGAATGTTCACGTTATTCTGGTAGAACTCGCACAGATGTTCCTGCAGGGATAAACGCATCCTGGCCCGCAGAAGTTCCGACTGAGTGGCCCCGCTGCCCCCCACGGCAGCTCGGCCCACAGCCCTCCGCAGACAGTCTGAGTGAAATGTAAAAGATGCATTTGTTCAAAACATGCATCAGATTTCCTTCGCCATTGAAAGCACAATAATGAGAATGATTTATTCTCATTATTCCGAATGCCCACACTGGATTGAATGTAAAAAAAAAAGTGGGCCATTACTTCTTAAGGAGAGGTAGAGGTTGAAAGTGCAAAAGGTGAAAGAGGGATGGGTGGGCTCTTCAAATGATAGAGCCTGAAAACTAAAATCTTAAATCTAGTCAAATAATGTAAATAAATGACACATCAAGGTTCAAGTACATCATATAGCACAGCAGGGTGACTAACTACGGCAGTACAGAGAGCCATCACCCACAGTAAAGGAAGAGCAAGATTTGTCCAAGTAGGCTGGCTGTCAACAGATAAAAAAAAAAATCTTAACAGCTAGTCTAACCTAACACTATTACTATTTGGACACTTTTAAAACAATCATATAGGAAATTTCATTTAATTTTAAATGAATGGAACCTTTACAGGAGGATTCAGTTGTTCTTACCTGGTTCGAAAGAATGTGAGGAAGTGGGCAGAGACTGCAGTGATCGGCTGACTGTGGACTTCATGTCATGGCTCAGTACCCGTGGTGAGGAACCCATCCAGGCCGGCTCCTCCCAGCTTCTCTTCCCCGTCTGCTCCATCTTGGTGGGACTGGTGGGTGCACTAATGGCCCGGTCATACATCTGTTGAACAAGGAATTGTGTGCACATTGTTAGATGTGTTTGTGTGTGTGTGCGCGTATATAAAAATGTGGTCTGACTTACTCTTTTGACAGCGAGTGTTGCAATGCCAAGCATTGCAGCGCCTCCTACCCCGAGCACAAGCTTAGCATTGGATAGCATGAAATCAATGGCTGTACCAATTCCATTGTCGTCCTTCTTTCCTTTACGGTCCCCGTTCACTCCCGCCATCCTGCTACTGAGAAGACAATAAGGAAGGGTCAGAGAGAAATAGAGTCACAGGAAAATGACAATGGCACAGAGACAGATCAACCAGCAACAATCAGACATGACCTTTGAGAAACTTCAGAGGTACCCAACGTGTTCCATCCACCACACAGAATGTCTCAGCTCTATACTCTACTGACATGTAGAGGGTTTGCTTATAGTGAACCCACCTGGAAGATAGAGCTCCAGAGGACCTTTATCCCACCTACAGATGACCTGCGACCCCCTTCCCCCTACATAAGCCCACCCAGTCGGCTGCTGAGGAAGAACTGGCCCCTCTTCAGTGCGTCTTCCTTATCTTCGTGCACCGTTAGGGTCTTGCAACGCCGAAACTCGCGAGCCACAGCGAGACGATAGTAATTGCGGTCGGTGTACTGAAGGCGACGCCCTGCACGGAGCAGTGCACGGTACAGCTCCAGCACGGCACTGCGTGACCAGCCGCCCATCAGGGAGCACACATGGAGAGGGGGGAAACCCTGGCACCTGGTCAGAGGAAGGCAGAGGTTGTATGATAAGATGATGGGCCAGAAGTTACAAAGATTGTGGAGAAGTCAGCACGAAATTGGCAGACACAGCAACTACAGTAATATCTGCACGGTTAAGATTTATTCCAACATTGAGCTGCCTCCATAGAAACTGGTAAGAAGTTAAGAATGAGTGAAAGTGTTGATGGTTGATGTTGCTCTAGATATTAACTGAAAAGCTCCTCATAGGAAAGAGCTTTCACTTATTATTTACTTCCTCATTGATTTTAGCATGTATTGGTAGTGATAAAAACGGAATCCCATCGTAAACATTTAGACCAGCAACTAAAGTTTAAAGTAAGAGAATAGACATTAAAACGCACATTGTTTTCATGTTAGAAAATCAAGGAGCACATTTACCGGGTGAGTCTTTAGTAGAAATGCAGTGTTAGCTCGTGGAGACTGTGATGTTAGCTAACGCTAGCACAAGTGCATAAACAACGACTTTTATGTGGCCAACACTACAGCAGAGTATTACGCATAAAGACCGATTCCTGGGAAAATGGCTGTCTCATGGAGGAAAGTCACACATCTCATGACTTACTTGTTAGCTTAACAGGCTAACTATAGCGCTAGCTGTACCGACAGCCTGCCCTGACCTTACCTTTAACTGGCGTCACGGACACAATCACAATGATAACAAAGCTCGTGGGATACATGGTGAAAGCAAACACAAAAGTAGACACCGCAAAGAAAAACTAAAAGACGTACTTATCTGAAGTTAGGCCGAAGACTTTAGTCTTCAGGCAGACGCAGAGCCTTCAACAAGCCGGGGGTCAGCTACGCGGGTGAACCCGGAAACAAATAGTCCCTACTACTTCCGGGGAATTTCTACTTTTTTTTTTTTTTTTTTTTTAAGAATATAATAAAGATGATCATACATCTTATATTTACATTTTAATTGTTGTTCGACTAATTATTGAGCTGAGAATTTATGCTTTCTTAAAATATCTTAAATTTGTAGGCTTCTTAAGTTGACTTTGAGTAGAAATTAATAAAATAATCATTTTAATCCTTTAATAATAATCATGACGAGAGGCTTCTTTCGTAAGAATTTCCATTGGTTTTAATACATTGTTATAGTATTTATTTGCTTTGTTATTTGTTATTATTATTTAAAAATCAAGCCACTTCATGAAAAACAGTAATCGTACATGATGTGTAAGAATCAACAAAAAACAATGACCAAAAAAACATGAACATGAAAACTAAATCTAATCTAATCTAAAAATAGTTAAAAAGCAACATACAATAATGTATTGGTAATAATGATTATACATTTATGGTCAGTAATTAGTATTTCCCATTCATGGCTTACTTAAAAGGACCAAACAACTGATTTATACAATTTATTATTTACGATTTAGTTATATTATTCATGAATTCACTTCAATAACTTTGCACTTACATTGAGACTGTAGCTTTGACACTAAGACATTAATACATAAGATATTGTAATATGAAAAACATTAATACAATCCCAATTTTTCTTTGTCTAACCTTAATTTGAACGCTTTGCTATATTAATAGATGTCTCTCTTTTTACCACAATTATGCCTTCTGCCTTTGTTGCATTAGTAAAACACTTTTATAAAAACATTTTATTTTAAGAGGAGCAGTGCTCAGGTGGAACTAATGACTGTCCCTTTTTTTCCTCTGACCATGGACTCAGCAGGAAATATATTAGATATGTATATTACAACTGCACTACTTGGTTGAAAATACCCAGAGCAGTGATAATCATGGCATGTATTTCATTCCTTTCATCCGAGGTATGATGTGCATATCTCTAATGTCATCATGCTGGAGCAGCCAACACAGGTAACGCTCAGTCCCCATGCCCCATCCACTGGTGAGGAGTGGTTTTATTTCTCGCATGTTAATGTACCATTTGTAGGACTGCTCTGGCACAGTATGGTGCCTGAGTGCCTCCTGTACCATCTCAGGCGTGGAATGGCGTTCACCGAGACCCACGGTCTCTCCAAGCCCCAAAAGAAGGTCGGCGGCTTTGGCTTTGCTTTTCCCCATGCCCTCCACATATGCCTGGTAGAAGGGAACTCCCAGATGATCCATCTCAGTCAGCCAAACTGCGCCACCATATTTTTCAATCAAAACCCGCTCTCCTTTGCGTGTGAGCTTCCTGCCGAACTGGGGCTGACCATCCTGGACCCACTCTACGCAGTCAGTAGCTGGCATCATGGGAATGGCCTGATCAAGAGGGACTCTTGGCAGTCCATGTTTTCCCTCCAGCTTACCCAGCATGGCTCTGACATGTGTGAGGGTCCCAGCAGTGTGGAGAATCATGTCTGGGTGTTTTTTCAACATGGACTTGGTGAGATGAGCTAGGTATCCCTCTGCTGTGGAAATGGCCTTGTCCATGTCACCCAAAAGTTCACACTCCACGTGGTAGAACTGGTTCAAGTGTGTGGCATCAGGATTTTCTCCTCTAAAGCTGGGGGATATGTAGTAGGTCCCTGGCAGGTTCTCTTGAAAGCGAAGGAAGTACTCAAGGACAAATTGCATTGAGTCGGCCAGGTAGATGTCCTGGCCCAGCAGGTGAACAGAAACTGGTTCTGAGTCAGATCCTAGGCCCATTGGTGAAGAAATGGTGTCTGTGGTGAGAGGGGTCAGAGCATATGAAAACCGACAGGAAGTGTGGAAATATTCCACAGTGCTGTGGAAAAGAGTGTTTTGAATCTGGAACAGGTTGCGATACCACTGGCTTTTGATGGCAAGTGTGGAGTGGGAGAGGGGGTTTTCCCACAAATGCGGAGGCCGGCACCTGGTGATTTTTGAGTGGATTGTTCTGAGGTTCTCAGGATCAGAAGATGGGCCGTCCTTTGATGACACATATCCAGGGTAGGTTTCAAAGCATTCTGTTGCCAGCTCGGCCGGCTTGGCACCATCAGGTGGAGGTAACAGAGGGATCAGTTTGGCGTGAGCATAGTCGATCTCAAAGCCCTCAAAGATCACAGCGACACCCCAAGCTCTCATTCCATCTTCCAGTAGTTGTGCAACTTTATGAACAGCCAAGATCATTGCATTGTAGTCATCTTTGTCCAGTCTGAAGAGGTCGCTGGACAGTGGTTTTCGTGGCACTACCACAGTGAGTCCTGGAGTGTTTGGATATGGTGTGAGGAAAGCAACGTGCTCACTGTCCTCCCACACTCTCCACTGTTGCTGCTCACCACGCACAATACGACCAAACAGGTTATCGTTCGAAGGCTCACCGAAAAAGTCAAAGCAAGATGGTGCATTTGGTGTGGGCAATTTGTTTCTAATCTTGGCCTGAACCTGAGTCAGTGCTTCGTGGTCCCATCGTGGTCCACTCTTGGAGCTGCAGTAGCCAGGGTCGTAAGCATGGAATTCTTCTTCACCCGCGAGATGGGGCTGCCACCTTGCCTCTAGGCCGTGAAGTGGGATGAGCCTAATTTGTGCGGGTCGATCAGGGACTGGATTGAAAACCAATGCACAGCGCTGCACGTGAAGACGCTCACACAGCAGGTTGGACACAGCTCTTGCTCCTTGTAACATAGCCACAAAATCAGGTGTGGCCAAGTGGAAGATGCTGGTCGCCCCGCTTAGAGTTTTTCTTGTTAGAATGGTTGAGCCAGGGATCCAGGGGTTGGGATTCAGGTGGGCTACCAGCTCGTCGGTTTCCCAGATCACATCAGAGAAGCTTTTCAGAGGCCTGAGGACCTCAACACGTGAAATACCACTTATTACAGATGCCACAAACATCACGCCAGCATTTGTTTCAACGATGGCTTCACCTTTTGTGTCCACAGCAATGATGCCTGCACAAACCCCATCCAGATGTTCAGCCATCACTTCTTTACACGCCTGCCTCAGGCTATAGCCTTTGTGATGGTAGAGACTGGCTATTTTCTGGGCAACCGTGTGCCTCAGAAATACATCTCCATCACCAGAGCAGGTGATAGCCAATTTTTCGTCTGCATATGTTCCCGCCCCTACAACTGCTGTATCTCCTACTCGCCCTTTTAGCTTTCCTACTACCCCACCAGTGGAGGATGCAGCAGCCAATTCATGAAAATGATCCAAGGCCACAGCGCCAACCGTCTGGGGGTGAGTGTTTTTTGAGGCGTTTCTACCACTGAGCTTGGCAGTCAACTCTTTGTGACGTATATCAGTGTAGAAATATTCACGTCCAACGGGTTTCTCCGTCTGCTCCAGCATTTGCAGAAACTCCTCAGCTCCATCTCCCACTATGAGTGAATGTGAGCTTTTCTCCATGACACATCTGGCTGCTTTGATGGGGTTCTTCACACTTTGCAAACAGGCAACAGACCCTGATCTAACTGCAGTGCCATCTACAATGGTTGCTTCCAATTCATTTTTTCCATCTTTGTTGAACACACAGCCTTTACCTGCATTGAACAGGAAACAGTCCTCGAGAGCCTCCACTGCCCTCTGAACTGCATCCAGACTCCTGCCCCCTTTTTGAAGTAGTTGAGATCCAAGGCTTAAGGCTGTCTGTAGAGCAAACTCAACAACCCCAATCACATGGGGGTTCAACATCATTTCTTCTCCAGCTCCACCATGGATCACCATAGTATATTGTGGGTTCATGCCCGAGGAAGAATATGCAGTGCTTTTCCCACTTTCCAGATTCCCTGGACACTCGTATGTCTCTTCAAACGCTTTCTTAGTTTGATCCTGCTGGAATAAGCACTCCAGGGCTCCCATCTGACTTGCAATGGCATATCTGACAGCAAGAAGCATCACCAACTTCAGGTTTTTCTTCATGTTTTCTTGCAGCTTCTTCAGTGTCAGTGCAAAGCTCCCTTTCCCGTTAAGCACAATCTGAACCTTGTCTCTTTTCCCGAGGTAGGCAACAGCTAGCTGATCTTGGGCATACACATTCCCCACTCCACACTCCACACCCTCCATCAGATCTGACCCAGTGAGGTACACCGATGGACACCCAAATGGGTCCAGGAACTTCCTCAGTGGATTGTCAGACGGCAACAGGTGACGCAGGGCAGCTAGATGGGGGCCGACACCTTGACCGTTTTTCGTGTTTCTGATGAGGCTCTTGTGCTCCAAAAAGGCATCATGGAACAGGCGGAATATGTTAGCAGTGTATTTGATTGTGTTATCTGGGCCTACGCAGGATCCCAAGGTAGCTATTAACTTGCGAGAATTCATGGTGAGTGAGTACGTAGGATCACATCGACCGTGTTTGTAATGGCGCATGTGAGTTGGTGTGACCAACATGTGAGAGGCAGCGGATTCCCCGAGAGTCTGCCTCAGGGAGAGTTGCAAAGAGAAGTTGATCCATGCATCGTACAGGCCCCTGTGCCCTCTGATGGTAGAGAAAACATCAGGATAGGAAGACACATCAAAAGTGAAAACTGGATGAGTTGCTTTTATGTCGGGGCTCTGTATGGGGACGCTTACTCCTTGCAAGGGGAACGTTAGAGAGGTTAAGCAAATGGAAACAACATTGTTTTCGGTGACAGACCCGTTCACATTTTCGGTATGGACAAGTTGTAAGTCGGCAGTCTCAGACAGATTGTACACACGCTCGGTCACCAGCACGGCCACCACCCCGTCCAAAGCACTGTGCTCGAACAGCATTCCAGCCGTGCTGTCCTTGAACACCACCAGGTTCACCACCTGTCCAAAAAAAGGAAGACATAGACTGATTGTTTCACATGTCCACAATCAGCAATTGCGGCCTGATTGTTGATATAAAGCTTTGGATACTCTCCTCTTTTGTTTTTCAGATTCTCTCCAGTACCTTATCATAGTATCTCAGACATGGACTGTCTCCTTCTCCTCCGAGCCTCACTGAGTTCAGGATATCAGCCACATCCGTTGGTGCGTTCCGGTCCTCGAGACAGAGTGTCAGCACAGCGCTCTCCATCAGCCCCAGCGAAGCTGCTGCTTCGCCTCCTCCTCCCAGGATCTCCTCCCTGATGGCAGCCCAGGTTTTACGCTGCAAAGCCGAAAGGCTGCAAATGGTGGAGGGATCGTTTGGTTTTCCCGCGCTGGGTTCCTCCATCACACGAGCCAGCTGGTCATAGATGTCAATGAACGGTCGAGCAGCAAGTGGCCCGCCTGTGCTGGGACGCCATATTATGTCAACAGGGAAGACTCCTCCAGCACAGGTGATGATGGCGTGTTGGCTATCTGGGTAGACCTGAAAAAAAAACACAAATTAGATTTGGCCCTAAATACTTGGATTCAATGTATCACTTAATAGTTTAATTGAAAAATCCCACTGACAAGTGCCAGAATATTGATAGCCCATCTCTTATTTGTGGCTTTTTTTTAAAGGCCTTGTATTTTGACCTTAATTTGATCTTGGGTCCTGCCAGGAATCCGGCTGGCAGCGAACACTTCGGTCTGCTGAGTGCGCTCCATTGGCACATCACCCTCCAGCAACAAGGGCTCACTGTACAGCTTCGCCACCGCCCAGAGCAGAGCGGCGGCCCTCTCCAGCTGGGTGCATGTCTTTGCTTTGGACGCAGGAAGGACCACAGGCAGGGCCGTGGAGGTGGGCAGGGGGTCGGCACACGAGAGCAGGCTTTTCTTGAACTGCTCTGTCACCCAGTTCTCCTGGCCGGCAAGTCTGGTTGTTAATTTCTGCTGGGACTCCTGCAGGAGCTCCCTCTGCTGCTCCAGCACACTTTTGAACTCGGGGTAAAGGTCAGGGCTTAAAGTGAGCTGCAGGACACGGCCCACTTCTTGCAAGGTCACATCCAACTCTGGAACGGGGTAGTTTCGGAGGGTCATCCTGTTAGTCTGGAGGTGGCTTGTTAGAGAAGGAGAAAGACAGAGAGAGAGAGAGTCACTGGTGGTGTACCTTGAGGAGCTGAAAACACAGAATTAGGGCCACACATGCTAAAGCATACACACTGGTACAGGCTTTGGGCAGGGACATCACCAGAAATGGGCCCTTTCTCGTCTCCCTCTCCATTTGCTCCACATGATGTCCAACCGTTCTCACATTAGTGGAGCCTGTAAGTCAATAATCTGAATTGTGGCACAGGGGCCGTTGAGTCAAACACAGGTCTCTTTGTGTATTAATGAATGGAATGTATCCAGATTGGACTTCTGTGTGAGACAATTCCTCCCTGGACTGAGCAGCTGATAACCCATCGGCTCACACGTGGAAACAGTTAATGTCGTAACCACTCCTTGGCACAAAAATAAGGCATGGCATTTTTTATTCACTGGTTGTTATGTATGCCGCACTGTGTGACTTCTGGAAAATTGGATTTCTCCTGATTTGTCTCATCAGTTTAAGGCATCCGTACAAAGCTCTCTCTCTGGTAACGGAGCCGGGGTTCTAGGCTGTTCATCTTATGATTTCAATAGCTCAGTCAGATACCAATACTATATAACACACTACATATAATATTATATACTCTTAACTCCGCAGGATATTAGTTTTATATTCTGTAAGAATACATTTGAGGTAATCTGTCGTATCAGGCTAAGTTAAATAGGCACACAAATTGGAGTTAATTTTTTTGTTTACTTTATTTTTTTGCTTCGACCTTCAAACATTAATACATTTTTTAAAGTGAATAGAACAGAAGTGAAGGGGATTTTGTTATCGAAGCATTAAATGTTTTTCGAAAATTTCAATATCAACATGTCTTCCCAAAAGAAATTAACCCAACCAAATAAGTAGTCTATGAAAACTACTCATAAGTCTGTGGATTCACAAACCGGGACGTTGTTTCTGGGAAAGGGTTGAGTTGCGGTTTTAATATGACCGCTTTTGCATTTCATCAGTTCACCACAAATAGATATATTTGATAAAGGAAGAGGATTTATTTGTACCTAATCATATATTGAATTTGTTTTGAAATGTTCTTGTTAAAATAAATCGCTTTAAATACTGACCAAGAAAACAATAAAGTGACCAAAAGAAACCTCCAATATTCACATATTTTTTTTTAATGTAGACAAATATTTCAGCTTACCTCAATGTGGAAATGTCTCTAAGACCTGGCCGGTTGGTAGGATGGATGGTCAGTCAATGGTTTGGTTGGACTACAAAAATTAGGCTTTATCTATAATGCAGAAGCAGTGACTCCAATTAAGCAATTCTCTCTCTCTCTCTCTCTTTGCCCTGTTTGTTTATGTGTTTAGTATAACTTGTCATGTATGTTACACAATGTGACGATCAAAGAAGTAAAAGGCCTCAACTATCTACACCTCAAAAGTTCTGATATTATAATGATTCATTCAGCAGCAATGTAACGACACAAACTTACTCAAGTTCAATACAAATTTGAGTGTGTACGAAACTTTTCACACACACGATTTACTCCTATGTATAGTTATAGTCAGTCATCAGTTGTCTCGATCAATTGCCCAGTTTGAAATAAAGCTTTATTTCAGTCTTCCCGGGAGTTTGTATTGCATAAGAATTCATTTAGTTATGTAAACTGGAAAACAGCCACACACAAAAAACACCTATACAAAACTTTATTGACGCCCTGCAATTACAGGGACACAATTATGTATTTGTTCTATTTGATCGTATTTATTTTATCTTCCAGGACAGGCGATCAAGTTCTACAGTTGCTTTGTGCGCAACTTTTTTGAAGAGACTTCCTACTTTAACTGCCATATCTTCGTATCTTCTCTCTAAAAAAAAAGGAATCTCAGCTATATATCAGAGCCGATACAGTGTACGTGCGCTAATCTGTTCCAGCGTAATGGCGGTGCAGACCCAGGCTCTGGTCTCGGCTCAGTGGCTAGCTGATGCCGTCACATCGAACCTCATCGGTCCCAAACTCTGCGTCCTGGATGCGTCATGGCACATGCCGCAACTCCAGCGGGACGCGAAGGCTGAATTTGCGCAGAAACACATCCCGGGATCCTTGTTCTTCGACATGAGTGAGTGCTCAGATCCCAGCTCCGAGTTGGCCTTCATGCTGCCCACCTGCAGCCACTTCTCCCGGTATGTCGGAGAGCTGGGCATCGGGAACGACACGCACGTCGTGGTGTACGACACCAGCGACTTCGGCTCGTACAGCGCGCCCCGGGTGTGGTGGATGTTCCGGCTGTTCGGACACAGCCTGGTGTCGGTGCTGGACGGGGGCATGAAGAACTGGCAGGCTGACGGCCACCCGCTGACATGTGAGCGAACGGAGCTGCACGGGAGCGCACAGTACACGGCCACGATCCAACAGTCCTGGGTCAAGAGCTACGAGGACCTTCTGGAGAACATCAGCACCAAGCAGGTCCAGGTGGTGGACGCCAGGCCTGCAGGCAGGTTCCGGGGGACCGAAGCGGAGCCAATACCCGGTGAGAGATATATATATATATACATTTCACAATGAATTCCTTCTTCAAGTACTCTTTATTTTTAACAGAGCTTAGTAATAATTAGTAGTAATTAATAAATAAATAGAATGAACTTTGCCTATTTTTTTTATGTTTTCCACAAGTATTTTTTGAAGAGCAGTCTGAGTTCCCATTCCCATGCCTGGAGTGCCTTATCATAAATACACATTATTTAAAAATATTTTAATGGTGGTTCAGTTTGCATATATTTAATTGTATTATGACAGTAATGATCTTGATCACACAAATACCAAAAAATGTAAAGGCACTCCTTAAATGGTATAGGTATGGACAGTTAAGACTGCATTCCTATCTTTCGGTGATGTCTGGCAAATAATGTCGTTACCTACAAATTGATTATGAACTTTTTCTGTGTGACGTTAAAAAATAAAATGTTGTATTGTGCAAAAAGCATTTGGTCCTGCCCCACAATTATTAAAATGTGTGGCATGTCTGTATCTGACCCACGTAGGCACGTTGCCTGGTCATTTCCCCGGTGCAATCAACATTCCATTCTCTTCCTTTTTGGACGCCTCTGGAAAGGAGCTGGGCACTGAGGGCCTGTCCAAGCAGTTCAGAGATAAAGGAGTGGCCCTGGAGAAACCAATGTGGGCCACATGCAGTGCTGGGGTCACAGCGTGTCACATTGTTCTGGCTGCTCACCTGCTTGGCTACCCCGGGGTTTGTGTCTACGACGGCTCCTGGTGTGAATGGTTTAAGAAGGCAAGCCCAGAGCATATCCTCTCAGAGGGAGAAGGGAAGAAGGTGTGAATGAAAACAACAGGATGCAAGGGTCTGATGTTGCTTTTACAATGAGACGCAGTTTGATGCCAATATGCTAGACAAGGCAAGACCACCTCACTAGTTAATATTGCTGCATATATAGTGCCTTTACACAGGAAAAAAAGAACAACTATCCTTAAATAGCATGAATGATTGAAGATGTATTTGAACCATTTCTTATAAATATGTAACTTTTAGGACTATCATTGACTACGGGAAGGTATTCATGTGATTATTATTAATTCTTTAATATTATTGTAATACATTATAGTTGTATTCTTTTACAATTTTTCAATAAATACATGCTTGAGACCCTTTGATTTGTCATACTGTTTGTTTTTTAATAAATAAGAATATTTCCTGCATGAAGAAGGGAAAAACATATAACCCGTAACCACAAATGTAAATATTTAACTTCGAAGAAAAGCAGGGCCATGAAATGGAACAGTAACTAAAAAAAAAACTAAATAAACAAAACAGCGGAACCAGACACTTCCAAAATAAAAGCATACACTTGCAAGTGGTGTGTTTATCTGGTGCTTTCAATGGGATTAAGATTTCATTTACAAAATGAGACGTCATTACCTGGACAAAGACAGTGGCTCTCTCATTTTACACGGTAAATGGTACATCTAAAAATGGAAATAATTAAAAACACTACATTAACACTTAGAACAGGAAGTGAAATGTTCCGCACGTTGTACTTTTTCCAGTACATGAAGTCTTTTATTTTGACTTCCGTCCGAATCCATAGTGAATTCGGTGCCTCAGCGTCATGGCGGTGCAAACCCGGGCTCTGGTCTCGGCTCAGTGGCTCGCTGAGGCTGTCAGATCGAACCTCGTCGGTCCCAAACTCCGCGTCCTGGACACTTCGTGGTACCTGCCGAAACTCAAGCGAGACGCCAGGGCTGAGTATGCGCAGAAACACATCCAGGGATCCTTGTTCTTTGACATTGACGCGTGTTCGGACCAGAGCTCTGCCCTGGATCACATGCTGCCCACCTGCAGCCACTTCTCCCGGTATGTAGGAGAGCTGGGCATCGAGAACGACACGCACGTCGTGGTGTACGACACCAGCGACTTCGGCTCGTACAGCGCGCCCCGGGTGTGGTGGATGTTCCGGCTGTTCGGACACAGCCTGGTGTCGGTGCTGGACGGGGGCATGAAGAACTGGCAGGCTGACGGCCACCCGCTGACATGTGAGCGAACGGAGCTGCACGGGCGCGCACAGTACACGGCCACGATCCAACAGTCCTGGGTCAAGAGCTACGAGGACCTTCTGGAGAACATCAGCACCAAGCAGGTCCAGGTGGTGGACGCCAGGGCCGCGGGCCGGTTCCGTGGGGTCGAACCGGAGCCTAGAGAGGGTGAGACAGGCTTAGGCTTTAGCCTGAAATCTGTGGTCAAGACGGGCCATTTATTAGGGGCCATAAATATATAAGAAAAGATGCGATATATTCGTTGTTGTTCTGGCACTTTTTTTGCTGTGTTCATTAATTAAGACAAATATGTGACGTGTACTTCTGTGTCATAATTGTAATCAAACAATATTTACAGGACAGTGGTAGTTCAGGAGCCAATCAGATTTCAGACAGTGGATCCTCCCCATTTTTTATTTTTAAATAAAGATCATCTTTTCACGAAAAAAAATCTAAGAGGAAGTTTAAATTATAGTGACTTTTGCTGTTGCAAGATATTTTTTGGAAATATGAATGTATACATATGTATATAAATATCCTCTATACATATATTTGTATATGTATCTATATGATTCTGATTGATTATTTGAATAGATTGAACGCTTATTATTCTCATGTTTTGAATGCTCTTGTTCATTGTTCATTACTAGATTTCTGACTGAGCTTTCAGCCATATCCCATGACTTTTCATTAGATTAAAGATAATTAATTGGAGGTGGTTTATTTGTCATCAGTATTGGATGACAACATAAGTAAACCATCCCCCTGCTGAAGGCCAACAATATGTGGCTAACACCCCTACATTAGATTAAGTTAGTGAACATTGAGTTATACACAAATGTTGGAGCTTAACAATGTGATTGCCCCAACATTTTCATAATATTTCTGATCCGTTTATCTCACCCTCACAGACACACTGCCGGGACATTTCCCCGGTGCAATCAACATGCCATTCACTTCCTTCATGGATGCCTCTGGAAAGGAGCTGGAAACTGAGGGCCTGACCAAGCTCTTCAAAGATGCGGGAGTGGACCTGGAGAAACCACTGTGGACCACCTGTGGTTCTGGTGTCACAGCGTGTCACGTTGTTCTGGCTGCTCACATGCTTGGCTACCCCGGGGTGTGTGTCTACGACGGCTCCTGGTCCGAATGGTTTAAGAGGGCAAGTCCAGAGCATATCATCTCAGAGGGAGAAGGGAAGAAGGTGTGAATGAAATCAACAGGAAGCAAGACCGATCATGACCACACTAATAGCTATACTTTTGATCATATACCATAGAAGCCTTTAAACAGAGAGCTTGTTGGAAAATATACTTTATATTTTTGATTAATTTCTTGAAAAATGTGCACTTTATGGGATCATTGAAAACAATGTATTCTTATACTAATGTTCCAATAAATCATTGTCTGATGACCTTGATTTCTCCTGGTCGATGTTGTTTTTCTTTTACTTTCTATTATAAAGTAAAACTAGCCTTTAAATTTGAGTCCTTTTCATACAGGTCTAGTCTTATCCTATTGTCAATACAATTCAGCCTATGATGTACATTAATGCTAAAAAAAACTGTTGGTTGTCAATTTTAAATGAAGTAAATAAAAAACAAAAAAACTCAACAATTGACTTTGACAGTGAATTTAATGTAATTGCAACAATACAGTGTGGTTCACAAAGCATAACATTTATCATAAAAAAATGGCTTTTGATAAAAAGCTGACAGATGATTTATTAAGAGGCTATGATCCAAAATGATATAACACGAATGCCACAACAAAGATGGCCGACCGTCTCGGACATGTGTCACTTAGCTGTCCCACTCAGTGCCTGCAGGTCCTGGCGAAATAAACAAATTGGGGTCCTTCTTTGAGATCAGCTAGCTATCGGAGCGGTCCAACGAGTCACATTGTTTTTTCTTTAATGTGGTAAATTGCCCAAACAAACACAAATGTATTTCGTTTGTTGTGTTTGAGGAATGTTGATTAAACAGCAGCGTCACTCGCTTTGGTCAATTTCGCCCTAACTGGCCCAGTAATTGTGTGTTTGAACGTCGAAGGCTGTATTTTTTCTCGGCCGTAGCGTTAGCGCTAGCGCAGCAAACAAGCTAACCATCAAATCCACGCAATTCTGACATTTAGCTGAAATAAATAAGAGGTAAGCTAAGCCGAAAGTATTTCTTTACACCTTACACACGGTGTGAGGGCTGTTTTGTTGGTGTATAGTTTGTTGTGTTGTTATTCTGTCCCGTACATTGGATTACAGAGGCTAAATTAAACGTTTTTCTTGGACTCGTAAAGGTCTAACGTCAAAATGTGTCACAATGCGTTCATCAGTCAGTAGAAAGGAAGAACATTGAATAATACGCCACTTACATTTACACAACATGAATTAAGGAATTCAATTTTTTTCGGGCTGTTTTTCCACAGGGAGGCGTTGATGAGCAACAATGTCTGGCATTGCTCTTAGCAGACTGTCCCAGGAGCGCAAAGCCTGGAGGAAAGATCATCCGTTTGTAAGCATCAGAAAACAACAACATCTTTCACTGACTGCAGTTCCACACATCACACACATATCCACCAAACACATAACAAATGTTTCTACCAGGACACTGTCCCACTGATGTGCTGTGTGTCTCACACAATCTGCAGGGTTTTGTTGCAGTGCCCACGAAGAATCCTGATGGGACCATGAACCTGATGAACTGGGAATGTGCCATTCCAGGGAAGAAAGGAGTAAGTTACCCTCTGAATTTCCAGAAGAACATATGCCTTCTAAATTCTTGAAATACAACAATACACACAATACACTTTATACTCTTATTCTTAAATATCAGTGTCATTTATAGTTCTGATTAGATCCACTTGTGATAGGTAACTAGTTACGTTTAATCAAGTACTTCAAAGGCAAATAGTATTCTACTTTTTTTCATGGGAAAAGTTTCTTATCATTTTGCAAATTTAAACTGTTTAATATATATTAAAATTTTCAAACAAATAATGTTAAATTATATATATATATATATATATTCATTTATTGTTACCTTTGCTGGTCTCTTGCAGTTATTTAATTTCCCTTTGTTTTTTCCTCTGTGCAGTTAACATTTAATTATTTTTTCATTAGACCTTGTGGGAGGGGGGACTCTACAAACTCAGAATGCTGTTTAAAGATGACTACCCGTCCTCACCACCCAAATGTGAGTATAAGTGTGCACTTGGTGTATTATTTAAATGTTATGTATTATATAAGAAAAGAAAAAAAATCATCAAACCAGGCTTTGCAACCACCATATGTTCACAATGAAGCCTGGGTACAATATGACACTATCTCTTTTAAGTGACCGTTACGATGAAGATTTATGCTGTTTTCAAGCTTTAACATTTTTTACTTTCTTTTCAATAATTTCTTCTTTTCAGGCAAATTTGAACCTCCAATATTCCACCCGAATGTCTACCCATCAGGCACTGTTTGTCTGTCCATCCTGGAGGAGGACAAGGATTGGAGGCCTGCCATCACCATCAAACAGGTAGGAACACACTTTGGTACTCGGTTTGCTATTCATCATAGTCTTATTTCTAATTATGGCCATTTTGGAGTATAGTCCTCTCACTCCACAGTCCAGTAAGTGAGTATAAAAGGTTGTGTATTATTGTATTTATTGATGTGAAGGAACGAATGCAAAGCTTATGGGATTTGGAACCAATAAAGGTCCACACTCACTGGAGTCTGGCTTTATTTTCAGATCCTGTTGGGTATCCAGGAGCTGCTGAATGAACCTAACATTCAAGACCCAGCACAAGCAGAGGCTTACACAATTTATTGGTACGTCCTGCAGCTGAAGCCTAAATTAATTGTCTTATCGTTTATCTTTTTGTCATTTTCTCATGTGCAGCTTTTAATTATAGTTTGCCCTCGCTGCATCCCAAAAATGTGATTTTCCGCTCAAATTAAAATGCGTTTGGATCATTTTAGTTTATATGGGTTTTTAAATCTGTTCTTTGTGTTTTAGTCAGAACAGGATGGACTATGAGAAGCGGGTAAGGGCACAGGCCAAGAAGTTTGCCCCCACATAGAGAGGAGTCGTGGGCCTCTATCCTGCCAGAGCAGCCTGAACTGAGAGTTACACACAGGAGGCAGGCAGCACCTGAAGGACCACTCCAATAAAGATCCACTTTTGAGTATTATGATACTATTACACAGATAAGTCTTTCCTTCTTTCTTTATGACTTTATTTCTTCTTTATAACAACAAAAGGTCATCATTTTACCAGTCTTCAAGAAAATGTTTATGCATTTTAATGCATAGTTGATGACCATAGAACTGTCCACATGGCATTTGCTACTTGTAACTCTTGTATAATCCATATCTTCAGTTATGTCATGTGTGCTGCTGAGCTCTCCGTGACTCCCATTCATTTCTAAATTCATGCCAATGTATGAGTTGTAAAAATGAGATTTTTTTTTTCTGGAAAAAAAACCCTGATGGTGTAACGTTGATCCAGCTGTGGTGGAGGAGTGTTTGCCTATTTGTAATTTAACTTTTTTTTTTTTTTCAAACTCCAGAGTCTAGTAGATGGTGGACAAAGCATTTAGAAATACAACGGAGGTCAATTCCTTCTTTGTGCTCATGGTATCCCCTTTCATTCCTGTCACATGGCCCTTAATTCAGTTTCCAATAAAGAATCTACGGAATACCATATGTGAAATTCAAGTAAAAGACAGCTCTCTCATTTGCATGTGGGTTTAAACTTTAGCAGTTGTGTAGAAATGAGGTGTTGCTCTGTCCACCTCTGAGAGCGAATCGCATATGAAAAACAAAAAAGAAAAAAGAATGTGAGGTCGGGCGTTCCTTCCTCCTGCAAACTCGCCGTATTTTTTTATTGCAGTAAAACTAAGATGGACTTAGTGTTATGGTTCTTTAAGATTTGTCAGTTGCTTTGCTGACCTTAAATCACACCAGCTTCCCAAATTGCTAGACTAAGATAAGGCAAAGGTTGCATTGAAAAATAAATTAGAGCTGTGGCTTTTCTTTTTTTTTTTTTTTTTTTTTTTTTTTAGTTTCATTCACAATTCTTTCTGTCAAACAATGCTTACAAAGTTAATGTAAACCTTTGTAAATCCAAAAAACTGGTCTATCTACAAGTCCATGAAGGATCCTCATTGGAATGGCCTCTCAATCCCAAAGCAAGGCAAATGAAAGGGCTCTTGAGAGTCAACAAAGGCCTGATTTTCTTTTAGTTTTTGCCTCTACGTAAACGAGTGCATGTACATATTATAAATAATGAAAAACTGTGGAAGTTATGTTTTATATTGTTTTAGCCAGTTGACATTTGTGTGTGGTATAATAACAAAGAACACATTAAATGGCATACAATTGTGAAATAAAGTTGGGAAAAAAGAACGATGATTTTTTCTGAATTGCTTTTGCTGTGAAAACTTTGAAAAGTTGGTTATTGCAACATGAAGCTTTTGTACTGAGGAAATGCTATGTTTGCCTCTTTTTTTTGTGTGAACACAATGCATTTTAAAATGTCTTTTTCTCATTTTATTTATCTCGCTTGGTCTCTCTCTTTTTTTTTTTTTTTTTTTTTGTCCGAAGGTGAAACCTGATGCGGTTATCTTGGGTGTCTTGCATGACATTCACGAGAAATGCAACACCTTTAAACCTCTTGTTTTATCTCAACAGCTCCTGTGGTATATTATATTTCACCATGACCTCAGTGGGCCAAGCACACACAGGACAGGCATGGTTGAGATAAAAAAAAATAAAAAATCTCTCTGTTTTTATAACCTGTTGTTGTGGTTATGATTTCCTCTGAAAGACGCTGTGTTGTCGTTGCAGGTGATGGAAAATCCTCCGGTGCCTCCTCTGCTGCTGCCTCACGACACTGATCCTGGATCTGCCTTGCTGGATCTCTATCACAGCTTAGGCCACTCTCTCCGCACCGATGTCTTTCCAGGTCTGTGCTTAAAAAAAAAGAAATTACACCCTCTACGTACCCAAAGTCCCAAACATCTGTCAACGCTGCTGTAAGAGTGAATACATTTCGTTATTTTGTGTCCTCTTAGGTGTCGGATAAGTGGAAAAGATCAGACCAGTTGAGGCTGATTAAATGACATGGGTCTCGTCTAATTTTGTTATTTGATATCTTAATTTATCATAATAATCACAGTTCACAACAAATTAGAAACAAACGGTTTCTTATTTTTTATTTATTTTATTATGATTATTATTATTATTTTATTTTATTTATTTATTTTTAATTTAAATTCAATGAGTCATCATTCCATGTCCAGGTGCTCCTTTTCTATGGAAATCCCTCACCCTGCCGACCCACATCTCTGGTATGGGCACAGGAATTGGGTAGGTCTTTTTCTTTGTTCTGTTTTTTTTTCGCCATTTTTCTAAATATGAATTTTTCTTTTGCAGTCCAGTGGACAGAGAGAAACGTCATCAACCAGAAGCTCAGCAAGATGCTGACGAAAATGATCCAAGCTGCTCTCCACTCCACACGGGGAGGATGTTATCCTTGCTGAGGCCGAAGAGTACACCTCAGTGCTGACGCACACTAACCTGTAGACCCGCGTGTCATTCCCTCGAAGCGGTTCCAACATGGTTGCTACCTCCCCTCCTTTTCCTGCTTGGCTTTTATTTGCATTATTTGTTATGTGTTTTAGTGTACAGCTCAGACGCCTACCGCACACGTAATACACACATGCCGAGCTGAAATGGTGAATGTGGTTTCCTTTGACTCGACTGGGACGGTATGCGATTCATTTTTATTTATGCGCCCCTCATCGGAATCATGCCATTTACTCTCTGACTTTGGCGTTTGATGAATCAGTAAACAGCCAATGCAGAAGTGTTTGTGTGGTCTAAACGTATGGAGAGTTGCAATGGGTTTTTCTTGGTCGTTATTCTCACCTCTACACCAGTGAAGCCCCCCCCCCCCCTTCTGTGGTCTGCGGATGGAGAGTTTTTGTTGTTGCCGTCGCAGTGCAAACATCTCTCTGGTCTTTGGCAGTTTCATGCCTCAGACATGGTGAAGTTTGACCTTTCGACAAGTGCCGTATGCTCTCCTTCCTCCCTTAGCTTAGATGCTGACACCTCTCTAACTGCAGGAACCTGTGTGTGTGTGTGTGTGTGTGTGTGTGTGTGTGTGTGTGTGTGTGTGTGTGTGTGTGTGGTTGGATTGGGGGGGGGCTGCATCCTCTGGCCCACAGCAGGCCTGAACCCGCTCGGCTCCGAAGCCAGGCGCCTGCTGACTGCTGAGTTGGAGCACATAGTGTGCATGCTGCATTGTCTGTTGTCACACGGTGGCCTTTCATTGAACTTTAAGGCTGAGATGAAACCATATAGCACTTTAACGTCTTAGTTTCTTAGCAGTTTAACCGGCATGTCTATGTGTGGAATATTTTTGTTGGGTGTGTTGCCTTTTTTCTTTTTTAAAGCAAAAATAAGATGTCATTGAACAAGATCACCCCAAAACGCGGTGTGAGTTGGGTGAATTTGAATGAATAAATTAGATAAATATATTTCATATCTATTATAAAACATTTCAGCCACCCGCGGCAATCAGACTTCCTCCCTTTTGCAAAAAAAAAAAAAAATCCCCTTAAAAGTCCCCGGTGGACTTGTCTCTTTCTATGGCCGTGGTCTTAAATTACAGGTTTATATCTGACGGTTGAAGGATAGGAAACCGTCTGAGGTCCTGACAGGTTCACTCAGCCCTGAGTGAAGAACCTTCTCTCCTCCTCCTCTGCAGAAGCTCTTATAGTATTCACGTGTCTGCAGTGGTTGTCGCATGAAGTGGTTCTAAATGTGGTAGCTTCAGCCTCTTTAATCGTATGAAGCTTCAGTTTTGAGCAGTTCCGTCTTAATAAACCACTTCAGAGCACAACGGACGAGTTTCTCTTTGTTCTCTCTCTCTCTCTCTCTCTCTCTCTCTTTCTCTCTCTCTCTCTCTCCGTCTCTCTCTCTCTCTCTCCGTCTCTCCGTCTCTCCGTCTCTCTGTCTCTCTGTCACTCTGTCTCTCTCTCTCTCTGCCTCTCTCTCTGTGTTACCTTATGATTGAAACAGGATGTGTTTAATTTCAATACAATTATTTTGTTTTTAAAGCTGCGATGGGGTCCCGATGAGGTGGTGTTGCTGGTGGTGAGCAGGAAGGCGGCACAATACAACAACCCCTCCCCACCTCCACCTCCAGCCTGCCCGTTCTCTCTCTCTCTCTCTCTTCTCTCTCTCTCTCTCTCTCTCTCTCTCTCTCTCTCTCTCTCTCTCTCTCTCTCTCTCTCTCTCTCTCTCTCTCTCTCTCTCTCTCTCTCAATCCCTCACTCGCAGCTTTGAGACACTTCCAGTAAGCCCCAGACACTGGCTGTGGTTAAAAGAGGATAATGTCACTGGGCATTCAAACATTCAAACTAAGAGAGAGTGAGAGGTGAGATTGCTCAGGACAGTGAGATAGTGATGAGCGAGAGAGGAGTCATCAGTCCAGAGGAGAAGCCGACTATGTGTCCTCTCCGTGACCTTCGCTGACCAAGACTAAAGAGGTAGTGTAACATTTCCCATTTCTATCCCATTCAAAAAATAACAAGGTGATGTGTGATCATATTCTACTTGAGTCTATACATTCATGTTTTTGTGTAGATGTACAGTGTGCACGGATGTAGGTTTCCTGATCTGCTGATGGTTTAGTTTCCACTGTGAATTATTGACTTACTTAGCGTGCAACATCATCCCTCAGTGACACATCTCCACCTTTCCTAAAGTCATTTTTTGTTTTCCTTTTCAGACACTGACAGAAAAAAGAAACAGCAATAAGTGAGTGAGTCAAAGTGGGGACACAATCTGTGACCTTATGGGGAGGGTTCCTCTTCTTTTAATTGTAATTAACAGACACATCAACTTTCCGATTTTAATACACGACATTATACACAATATATGAAATACAATATTAGCAGCATGGCCAACAGGATGCTGTTACTGTGGCACGCTGCACAGGTGCCGAGTTTCACTTTAAACTGCTGCCTTCTCAAGATGAGTATTTCAGACTGCAGCTCTATTTTGACGATGGTTGGTTCGTAGTTTCAGAAACAAGTTTCACTTTAGGACGAAAAACTAAAAAAATCGTAGAGGAATTTAAACTACACAATAAGATTGAATCCCAGTCCAGGTCGTAGATATACACCCATCTGCCAGTATAGAAGAAACGGTTAATGGTGAAATAATGTTTTACCAGTTCCCAGTCATATCGTGGTCATGGCGACGGTGATGCTGTGGCCCTTATACACCCTGTTGCTTCTGTTTTTGCCTCTTGCGATCCACTCCCACAAAGGCCCGCAAGGTAGGATTTATTTATTTGAATCACTTTTTTTTTCTCCCTAAATGCTTGTCAAGTGTATGTAGAGATCACGGGTGACTGTCTCTCATCCTCATGACTTGTGTTATGTCCCGCGACAAGGACTCTCCTGTGTCAACGACTTTGTCAACAAGGTCAGCTGCACGTGGAACAGCGCTCCGGGGGCTCCTGGTGTGGACTGTTGGATCCATGGCACCAAGAAAATCTGGATCCTTGAGAACGGGCAAAGATATAACAGACCGATGATGTACGATATTTATTATTCATATTTTTGTATTACGAATGCCAAAATCTGAAGCTTTTAGTGTTTTATTGTGTTTTTTTTTTTTTTTTTTTAGCCGGAGTTGCGAGCTGAAACAAAACGGCACCTCTCCTCCAGGCTGCAGTTTTGTCTTTGAAAATAAAGTAAGTCCCATATATATTTATATAATCTCTATAAGATCACGTTAACATGTGGAGAGTCTCTTTGCATGTTTTTTTTTTTTTTTCAACAGCGCCACGACATGTGATTGATTTACACATATGAATTATATTACTGTGTAACGGCTTACCTCACGTGTGGCCTGCTAGGTGTTCAACCATTTTGGTTTCAACAATATCAGCATGGAGTGTGATGGCAAGCTGTTGGCGAACCTCACCAACTATGAGCCATACAGTCACAGTGAGTAGCCTTTTTCTTCCTCAGTGGCCTTGGAGTTGTTCCTGAAAAACCTGGAAAATTGGAAATTTGCTGATAAAAGGCCTTTGTGACAAAATAGAATTCCAGCGGAGCCCATGTGAAACTCAACTGTCCTAATGTGCAGCTCAATTGATTGATTCTGTTTTGGGTTTTTTTGGTGTGCCTGTGTGTCTCTGTGTGTGTTTGTGCGGGCAGTAAAAATGAATCCCCCAGATGGTCCCACTGTCATCAGCACTGCCAACGAGACCTGCATATCCTGGAGTCCAGGCAGCCCCTGTTCAGACTTTCTCACAAGCTTTGACTTCCAGGTTCAGATCAAACTAAAGCAGCAGACATGGACGGTGAGTGGGAGCTTAATATTCCTTTTTAGATACTTAAAATACACGTGTAAGACTTGGCACACACCACTCACCAAGTCAAGGCAATTGGTTAATTAGCAATACATAGAGCAGCTGAGGTCAATGGAAATCTCCTTTTTTTCTCCCATATTGCGGGTATTAAGTCATGACCACAGTATTGGACAAATGAAAAGGTCAACCTCTTGTTGTCATGGGAAGAAAAGGTACTGTTCAAAAAGGATTTACAATAATATATACAGTATAATATATATATATATATATGATATGATATACATATATAACGTATGTATATATATTTGACCATATATATATACACGTATATCAAACACCATCCCTAGGTCTTTTCCCCTTCCACTCTCAATGTTGACTCTTAGATAAAATAGTTTCACACGCATGTAACACAAATCCAGGTGCCAATGCTTGTATCTCTTTATTTATTTTTTTATTGCAAAATATTTATCTTATAAATCTGTGATACAGGAGGTCAAAACTTTGGCTGAAGTAGAACAGCAGCTGAGAATACCCAACTGGAAGCTACAGGGCCAGCGGCAGGTCAGGGTGCGAGTCCGACCCAGAGACCACAGCAGTCCCGGTCACAAGAGCGGCAGCTGCTGGAGCGACTGGAGTCCCACGACATCCTGGACCGGAGCGGCGTTACGGGAGATGGGTACAAACAAAAATCAATAGTTCTGATTTTACAGCTGAAATATAACAAAAAACGATCGAAGCCACGTTTGCATTTTCTTTCTCTGTTCCAGATTGGCCTCCGTCGTCGTTGGTGATGTGGGGGGTGTTGTTGAGCGCGGGTGTCCTTGTTTTTCTGCTGGCCTTTTATATGAGTTGCGTGAGCAAGCGGTGAGTAGAATGTGCAATAAGGTGTGTGTGTGTGTGTGTGTGTGTGTGTGTGTGTGTGTTTGTTTGCAGCAATGAGTCCATTTATTCTCCCATTCTGTTGCAGGCATCTCAAAGGGAAGCCAGTACCGAACCCTTCCAAATACTTCCCCACTGCGCACTCTGTGCAGGGAGGAAATCTAAAGGTAAAAAATAAACACCATATTTTCATCCGCCCAACATGGAACACGTTGACACGTCATGCTGCAGAAACTGCAGGTGTCACCACACAATCTAAAACTGTTTACTCACCAGGGTAGCAAAACATAAAACTCGGTATTTCCCCCAACTTTCAACATTCAAATCATTCAGTGTTCAGGCGAATAAGAAGTGGTGTGGTCTGCCCCACATTAGAGAAATCTTTTTTTCCACTGAAAAAGAAATGTTTTCACATTCATTCAAGTATAATCAGGATACTGAAAACGATGAATTTTAGAGACGTCCATCATCGAGTCATTCTGTGGGTGCCATTTTTTTGTTTGTTCTATCCCCCCTCAGAAATGGCTCAATCCCCTCTCAGCTTCCAATTTGTTCTTCATGGCTCAGCCGAGCGACGCCATCTCCTCGGTGGAGGTGTGTGAGAGCTGGGACGCGGCCCACTCCACCTCTCCCGACTCCACCGTGGCTCTGCTCCACACCAGGAGCTGCTCCTCCTCCACCGGCACCGGCTCACGCCCCGGCATGGTCGTCGACACCTCCTCCTCTTCATCCTGCTTCTCCAACATGGGCTACTTCATGTCCAGCTCCGGCAGCGTGGCACCGGCCGACTCCGGCCCCGCCTACTTCACCTACCAAGACGACCTCCACCCTCTGCGCCACGGCCTCCGCCTCACCCTCTGCCCCTCCTTTACCTCCTCTTCGACCTATGAGAGCTTGAAGAGGGAGCCCCAGAGCCCTGACTCTGGTTTAGGCATCAGACAGGAGGAGGAGGAGGAGGAGGAGGAGGAGGAGGAGGAGGAGGAGTACTACGACGACCTTAAATGCACGGAGGAAGGTGAGCGTGAGGTCTCGGATGATCACCATCGCCCCCCTTTTCTTATCCTCCCTCTGCATCCTCCACCCTGGGTGTGTCCTCCCTCCCCTCCTCATCTTCCCCGTCCACCTCAGAAAGGCTCTGACCCTGAAGAGGTTGACGACAGACCTGTGGCCGATGTGTGTGGCGTCTACGCCGCCTGGCCCGTGGCCGTTACCATGTGCAGGTCGTCCTCCATGCCAGCTGAGTCCGGTAAACCGGGCTACCTGTCCCTCAAAGAACTGCAGAGCACATTCAGCAATAAATCCATCTGAAAACGTGTAATGCATCCGGGGGGCAGAAGGTCATTGTGCAGATAGGATTCCTTTACATTTATTATCAATAGTGAAGTGGCATATATGGGGGACTTATTTTTAGTAATTACACTGGCATTGATTTATTTGGGTAAGTTGGAGTCAGCCGATAAAACTCAAAGCAAAAAAAGGACGTTTGTAACTTCTCAACCGTTGAACGCAATGCAATGTCCAGTTTTTAAGTATCTGAGTTCAGCGGAGCTTCTTCGCAGGAATCGGCTGCAGCTGGGAACAAGGCTGATAAGAGCAGTGACAGTGAAACAAAACAGAAAAGTTGAGCTGAAAGTGGCAAAAAAAAAAAAAAAGCAAAAAAGCAGAAAAAAAGTAACGTAGAGCTGAGAAAAAAAACATGGCTTTTTAATATCAGTTTTCATGGTTTCACCTCATCCGGATAATGTAGCTTGTTGGAAAATTCATCTTATGTAGCATCGATTTTTTTTTAAATCAGATAATACTTTATTTTTAAATGTTATATATATGTATATATATCATTATTATTATTATTATAATACAACCTTTGTCATATCATTTAAATAATCCACATTAGGACTGCTGGGACATTTTTTAGCTTATACATACTCTTGTACATATAAACATCACATTGTTGAACAGGCACAACGTTGTGGGACTCGTTTCAGTGAGCTTGTTGTCGTTGTTTTTTGGCATTCCTTTTTAATGACATGATAGATATAATGCTGCAAAAGTAGACATTGAAACTAAAGGCTATCACCCTCATTTAGTGATGTTTTGAGGGTTGTTTTTAATTACTTTAACTTTTATCTTTAAAATATATTTGTTGTCAGAGCTCTATCAAACTACTATAATCCATCTTTATTCCTGCCAGCAGAGAAGGTTTGCTTTGATTGATGGATGAAGAACATGCAGGCTTTATACTTACTTTACACTTAAATCTTGAGAAGGTTTTATTATATATATCTGGCCTATTATTATTTGGTCTTTAACCTGATTTTGAATGGAAGGGAACTAACACACGCAATACCAACAGCTACAAGTATTAGTTTATTATATTCTAACTGAGCTGCTTCCGAAGGTAAGGCAGCTGGTTTGCCGTGATTGTTGTCAGTCACCTTGATTTGTTTGGGCGTTGTGCATTTTGAAAAAAATCATCACAGAAAATCATCATTTATGATCCTTTCAGTAGCAAATCAACTCAATAACAGTGCGTGCGTATGGCTGTGTAGGCAACAAGTTGAAAACAATGTTCCGTGCTGATTCTACAGACCTGTAAATCAATGAGGTCACTGATAAATGTCGCTACTCTACGCAGTACATTTCCACTCTGTGACATCTGTGTGGTAGACACCAAACAAAATAAAAAAACTATAAAAGTTCTGTTAAAAATGGGTCACCTGTTGACTTCCTGTGTGGGTGTGGGGTGAGCAGCTGAGGGGTGGGCCGCTGTGAGAGGAAGGGTGTGAGAAACACCCCTCAGTTCAGTGTGGGGAAGGCGTTAGCGTGCATGCGTGTGCAGACCCACACACACCCATGTTATTTTGAGCGTATTTACATGTCCTGTCAGGTGGTCCTGGAGTGTGTGCGAGTGGGTGAGTGAGTGTGTGTGTGTATTAAAGTGCGGTTTGACATTTAACTCTGACACAAGCAGCAACATCCGTTCACCTCACAATGAAATCACTTTCCTATCATCTTTTTTTTTTTTTTTTTTTCCATTTCACAACACCTTGACGCTTTTTATCCTGAAATCAACTCTAAATTATACACAAGTAGAAGTGTTATAATAAGAGTTTTTTTTTTTTTTTTTTAAAGCCCATCATGCTGAGCCAAATTGAAAGAAATTAGCAATCTAAGTAGAATTTGCATTTGCAGGTGAATCACACGGAACAAATGATTATTCATTTGTGGGCAGAAAAACATTGGTCATCAACCAAAAACAGGAGTTTATTTTACTTATTTTTTTTACACTTTCTGTTTTACCAAAATCAAAATACGGTTATTTGCGTTATAAGCGCCATAATCTATTATAAATCATAGAAAGTGATAGGTACATATAATGTTTCATCCTCTGGGATCTGTTTGATTCTGGCGATTCAGTGAATATTGATGAATATTATTTTCATCAGACAGATGGAGAGAGAGAGCGAGAGAGAGAGAGAGAGAGGTTGTTTTGTGAAGTGGGAGGATGTGCGGTCACGCTGACCATGTGTTTATGACAGACTGATTGTACCAGAGCAACAAGTACATGAGCATGAGACAGAATATTCGAAACACAAAAATGGAGATGAACACCTGCTGGTTTTTCTTCTTTTTACACACAAAGGTGGAATGACACACCTGCAGTTGCCAAGTTGTAAGGTCTTTATTTACTTAATTTTTAATTAAGACACAATGTACTCATAATGTGTTTTTTATTCATGTTATTATTATGTTGTTGTAAAGAAAGCTAAATGTTTCACTTCGTGGGAATCAGATATTCTGGTTCTCTTTGGACAGAGCCGGGCAAATTTGAAGCTTTGTGCTACATTGAATGAACTGTTATA
This sequence comes from Colistium nudipinnis, assembly GCA_016785305.1. NCBI lineage: Eukaryota > Metazoa > Chordata > Actinopteri > Pleuronectiformes > Rhombosoleidae > Colistium > Colistium nudipinnis. Next base: position 569,150 of record JAFBJU010000627.1, read on the forward strand.
ACACCTGAAAAACCGAGACATGAAAATGGTCTCTAAAAAGACTAAATATAACATATCTTAAAATATGCTGTCACATTAAAGCCCTGCGTGCCAAATAGCTTCCTGCCACCCTTACAGAAAAAAACAAAACACTGAAACACTTTGTCTGTGCCCGAGTCTGAGCCACAGACTGGTCTGAGATTAGAAAAAATTTTGAAAATGTACAGGGAGTACAAAGTAGTACGATGTACAAGTAGATGACATCACGGATAGTGACAAAGTAGTACATATTATATATTTATGACACAAAAAGTTAGGTGCGCTAGGTTTATATCTACTTATAATGTGTTAGTCATAAACCCGTGAGCAATAAACTTTAGCGCACACACACAAAAACCCTGCAATATGCTTGAGAACCAGCTGTCAATCTTTTTTTTTTTTTTTTTTTTCGTTTTTCCTGAGCTGAACCGCAAGTGCGCTTTGAAGTTTCTACATTTCAAACTCACCTCTCCTTTCCAAATGTGAATGCAGCTCCCCATAATCATGTCAGCCACTAACAATGTGTTTTGGGGCCAAAATTGCAGACGGGGCGGTGGAGGTCTAAGAAAAGTTTTTGCCTCTAAAATCTCTCAAATCATTATTATGGGCTGGAGAAAGAAAGAAAGAAAAGATGCTGCTACAGGAGCTGCTAAAATAAATCACAGACATAAACGAGATAAGCTTGAACTGACATCGGGTGGTTTCAGGTTCATCAGCTTTACATTGGCTTCAAAACAACCACAAAAAGAAGAAAAAAAAATAGGAATGTTCTCCTGATGGAACTGCACAACAATTTTAGGAAAAAACTCAGCCCCTCTGGACCTAAGGGCACTAATGTCCAACAGCTGTGCTCATGCTACACGTGTGCAGAAAAACCTTCTCCTTTTATTTCCTGACTTTTTTTTTTTTTTTTACATGCACACAGCAATAGGGCTCATGCTAAAGGTGGACTTCTTTGATTCACCTATATATTCTGTAAAGTAAAAATGTGTTATTTTTATTTTTATTCCAATTGCGTGGTAAGTGTGGGTCTATCACTGGTGCAAGGTTGACAAGGAAAACATATTTAGAAATAAATATTTATTTTTAAAAAATGTAATAAAATATGATTATTTCTCTCATCTCTGTTTTGTTTTTTTTACTGCATATTTTAACCACTCTTAAAAAGGAATAAATCAGTTTTTGCTCACAAACTCATCCTCCTCCGCTCTGCATGATTAATGCAGCTGTCTAACTTGGCTTTGTGGGGAGGACTGGGAACACGGGGAGGCACCTGACTCCGTCCATGGGAGAGAAATTCCACCTCTGATATAAAGTATTGGTCTTAGCCATAAATGAACCTGCCGGGAGTTGCCTGAGATAAGATAAGACAAGAAAGGAAGAATTAACATCATTCCCAACACGTCAAATAATTCCTTTGCCACGTCTAAAAAACAATAAATCAAACAGTTTATGATCAAGTAAAGGAAACAGCCAGGTTTCAGTTATATTCCTCCCTGTGACAAGTCCTTTTTCATTCGTGCCCCTTTTTTTCTTGTCTTGCAGCATCCATGATGTGGATAAATCCTGATCTGGGAACTCGTCCATGTGGGAGACTCTCTGGGTGTGTGTATGGAACACTTTCAAATCACAGTAACACATTGCAACGTGAAACTTAGTAAGTCCACCACCACCACAACACTCAGAAATGTAACATTGTACTCTCCTGCATCTTTTAAGTCTCTCTCCCCCCCCCTCTCTCTCTCCCTCTCTCTCTCTCCCCCTCGCTCCCCTCTGACTGCAGCTGCTGCAGATTGTGTGTGTATATGTGTGTATAGAGGAATTCAGCACAGAGGAAATGCAGACCAGCACTTTCCATGACCCTGCACCAGTGATCCCTCTACACACTTCCTGCCGTCAGAGGCTGCAACGTTTGCTGCTACAATCCTCGGGAAGGCTCCCCAGACTGGGACCGGCCCCATAAATGGACACACACACTTGTTGTTAGTGAGTGTGCGTGAACCCTGGCCACAGGAGGGGAACCGCAGAGGTCCCACAACTAAACTTTCCCACAGAAAACCCAGAGAGGCGGGCTGACTCGGGAGTGTGTCTTTGTCTCCTGCTCGTGGAGCGAAGCCGCGGCAGAGACGTTGGACGAGGTGAGACTGATTCAGATTTCAATTCTTGCATGCGTGAGAGATTAGATGTTTGCTGAGGATGAGAACCTGGGCACTGGGCTCTCTTCTCAAGCATAAGGCACGGCAATCCGCAACATGCATATACGTTATACAGTCCCCGATTGTGTGGACTAAGAGGGTTTTTTAATGTCAAAATATAGTGGTGGGCGTCACACTTATCCACTCCACATATTTTCATTGCGCATATAATGTCATATTTTAAGACAAAATGGAAAACATTCGCAATTGCAAAGCTGTTCTCCAGTCCAAGCAGGGTTGCCCCACAAAGGCCAGTTTTGAAATATCCCCCTCCTCGAGCCATATCAAACTCGCAGGTTGACCATCTGACGGACTCTGGTCTGCTCAGCAGGACCTCGAGACCAGCAGTAGATTTCCACTGGGACGTTTGAGGAAGCACAATCTGGGCCAAGCATAATATTATCTTTACATAGACGCGTTGGAGCTGTAAAAACCTGCCTCCAATCCATGCGTCTAAATAATGCCTGTGTGAGGAGACAAAATGGCTCGGCAGGAAGTGTGTCTGGACGGATAATGACACCATGGGAGCCCCCTGCCTCCCTTCCACAGGAGCCAGACACAAAACGACTGCAAACACGCCACACCACCTCCCTTTCTCCACAGTTTGTGTCTCTTGCATTTGTTCCGCTGTTTTGTATCTCTTCATAGGCTTATTTGTTGGTGGGGGGTTTGGTGTCCCATTGCGTTGCTTTACGGTTATGTGTCTTTGTAGTGATTTTTTCTTTTAGTCTTTTTTTTTTTCATGGTTTTCAAGGGGAACCTGGAGGCCAATGATAACCCTGATTCCCCTTTTTAGGGTTACATATAGTCCCATAACATAATTATCCACTGTATTTAATGTGGGGAATAAAATGAGTGAATTTATTGAATGAATTATGAATTATTTTTGACTCTGCAGGGTCATTTTTCCCAGATGATTTATTCAAACCTTATAGACCTGCCTCCACTCATTATGCTGAGCACTTGCTTTACTTCTGGGATTTGGATGAGAAGCTCATGAATCCGCCCTTCTTTGTTGTAGAGCCAGCTCTGTGGACATGTATTGTCCACATGAAGGGACGTCATCATCATTAAGGCTTTTTCAATGCTTTCAATGCATGGCCAAAGGACTTCTGCTGAATTTGAATCAGGGAGGCTTCACTTTATCTGCCTTGTCACAATTCCTGACTTCCCGGCTTTCTTTTACTTGGAGGAAGAAATATATTCTCTGGCTCAGGGTGGAGGATTCCTCCTTCTGACATCTCGAACACCCATTTTATCTGATCCTCTTAGCAGCTGCTGAATACATTTATGAAACAATGAATGCTGTGGCTTCACTTCTGCTGCAGCTGACAACTTACACAGGCTTTTGTATTTATTTATGAGCACCAATGGTCTTGTTTTAGATACACAGCCTGGAAGGCCAACAAGGATTCCTTAAATGGGAGGATTTGGGATCACTGATATACACAAAGTCTCCATTTAAAAACCCTGTGAGAGCCTTCCAGTCGTCTGATGTTTTTTCCCCTGGATAGGTACAGCCATGCTGGGCGTTCTCCTCCTCCTCATCCTGTCTCTGTCCTCGCCGGGGGCCCTGCTCCCTCCCCGGCAGGCCCCCTCTGCTCTCTGCAAACGCTGCTGTGACGACCCGGAGCTGATGGAGGGCAGCGGGGCCCCTCCGCCCACAGCAGGATTCGGCCCCGTGCCCGAGGTCCGCACCTTCATCAACATGACCATCCTGAAAGGTACTCAAAGGGCGACTGGAATGTCATTTTCCAGAAAGAAAAACAAACAAAAAAAACAAGAACATTCTGAAATGTGGGAATTAAAAAAAAAAAGGCAGTTGTTGGACTTCAGAGTTTAAAAAAGTTGAAGTGAATTTATTTCTGTAGTTCTCTCTTTCTTACAAGTGATATCATTCCTATAAGTATAAAAAAAATATTATTTGGTGATGCATTATGATGAATATCACTCTGTGTAGGTGACAAAGGAGAGCGCGGTGACAGGGGAACACCAGGTAAACCTGGACACGAAGGCCCTCCAGGCTCCGGGGGGCCCGTGGGTCCAAAGGGCGCCAAGGGCCAGGCAGGTCTTCCAGGAGACCCCTGCAAAGTCCAGAACTCGGCCTTCTCCGTCGGCCGACGCAAGTCCGTCCACAGCCTGGAGACCTACCAGGCGCTGCTCTTCGACACGGTCTTCGTCAACCCGGACGGCCACTTCGACATGTTCGGGGGCAAGTTCCTCTGCCACGTCCCCGGGATCTACTTCTTCAACGTCAACGTCCACACGTGGAACTTCAAGGAGACCTACCTGCACCTGATGCTGAACGACGAGGAGCAGGCCATCGTGTACGCCCAGCCCAGCGAGCGCTCCATCATGCAGAGCCAGAGTCTGCTGCTGCAGCTGGAGCTGCACGACCAGGTGTGGGTCCGCCTCTACAAGAGGGAGAGGGAGAACGCCATCTACAGCGACGACGTGGACGTCTACATCACTTTCAACGGATACCTCATCAAAGCCACCGTGGACAACTAGTGAAGAAGAGCGACTGTGGCAGATCAGTATTATGGGAAACAAAAAAAACCTAAACACGTCAGTATGCAGGACACTCATTCATTCCGCTCTGTTAATGAGAACATTGATTCCACTCACACAACTGTATGGTGCTTACAAAGCTGGGACCAGGTCAGCTTTGTTTTTTTTATAATTGCAGTTCATTTTTTAGCAGTGGAGTAATGTGCTGTTTGGCTGGGAGCATTGATTTCCAGGAGTTATTCCAGAAATACTCTCATTTATAAACCCACCCAATAAAAAACTGCCATAAAGCTTCTTCATAGCATCCATTTTGAGCTATAACTGATTACATGTTGATTACGCTCCTGTACCTAAAAGAACACTAATATCCAATTAGAGCTAATGTGTTGATATTCAAGTATATTTGAGAAATTCAAACACGATGCATAATGTTCTCTTCTAGTAAGACTGAATGTTTAAGCTGAATTCTATATTCTGTAAACCGAATGTGACTTAACTCAGTGTACACGTGCTAACTGTGGAGCCAAGTCCATTTAGAGTTGAGTTACATGTATTGGTTGGTGCTACAGTGGTGCAACATGTTGACATTTATATGTTGAAAGGTGGACTAATAAAACTTGATCAATCTCATCTTTCACCACTAGAGGGCAGTGCATCCTTTTCTCTCCGAGGCCTCTCCGTCACGCTGCTCAAATCAGATCAATTGGTGGACAGCTGCAGATCACTAATCTTCGCCACCTGCTGTAATCTGTGCACGGGAGCGATTTTTCACTTCTCTGTGAAGCCCAGGTAACATCAAATATCTTGGGATGTATTATGATACATTTGATTGGATTCATGAATGACAACAGAAGGAAGGACTGTGGTTTCACGCTTCTTTGGATGACGAGGATCACTTAATATTTCAGTACCAAGTAGGGGTAGGTGAGCTGATGATTATGCCTAAAATTGCTTGTTGGTAGTTTTAACTGTATTTTTTTTTTTTTACTTTTATAAAAATACACCTGTATATTAAGAAAAAAATAGACTTTAGAGAGTAAGATCACCATGTTTTACAATACGCTACATATGTCCTCTTCGAGTCTATTATTTTATACCACAATGGTTGGAATTTCCTGCTGACATTTTTGTGTACTCCACTAATGTTGTTATCTCTCCCCCTCTTCCAGCAGGATGTCATGTCTACCCTCGCTACACGATGCAAATATTCTGCTGCCCTGTGTTGAGACAACATCGCAAAGAATTCTCCATCAAACCTGGTAATATAAGACGATGTCTGTCATCATCTGTGCCAGTTATCTATCATCATATGCTGTTTTTAGAACCGTATCCCGTAAATGTTTTCTTTCATTCATCTGAGAAAAGTGAAGTGCACTAAGAGACTTATAAATATTCCATCATGCCCAATGATATTTATTTCTCGATTTATATAAAAAAAAAAAAAAAAGACCAGACGATGAGCGACATCAGTGAAGTTGTGGAATGAGGTCAAAGTATAGGACGACGTTTGGTACTGGAGCTTCAACAAACATTTAATCTGTTTAAAGCAGTAATGCTGTGGTGGTCACCGAGGTGGGGGAAAAAAATGATGCACATCAGCGGTCAAAGTCGAAGCTTAACAAAGGCCTGTTACAACCGAGTTCTTTTAATATTACAAAAGCAGAATGTTCTGTTAGGTTTAACTCTGTTGATAAATAAACAGTTCTTTTGCCTTTAGAAAATGATTCCACTTTATAGTTTTATCATTTGCACTTGGGGGGGGGGCAGCAGAATAAAAGGATGCACAGGTTGCATAGGAAAATATGATTAAAAATACAGAAATATTATGAACTTGGCAAAACAGACACTGGTAAGGAGAATGTGGGACGACAAGGGCATTCAGGTATGAACTGAGCCATTACGTTTCCCCACACTCTGAGGAAACAAATAAAGCAAAAGGCAGTGAGGGAACAGGGAGTAAACATGTAGATCTTGCGACGTGCAGAATAAGGTGGCACAAACCACGTCCATGACATCACGTGCAGTACTAAATGCGACACGGAGCAATCCCCTGGACAAGAGCACTTAAAACAAACAAAAAAAAACAAAAAAACACTGCACACTGAAAGAGTCAGGAATCCTATCTTGTTCCTAGAGAGACAGTCAGGCATGTATGCTGAAGGCCTCTACCATTTCCTTTTTGTCCTCTGTGATAATCACACAACATAAACAGAAGGCCCAGTACATCAATTATACCTCGTAGTGGCCTCATACAGCTCTCACTGTACTTTGTAAAAATGAAGTCCTTCTACAAAAATACTTTTGACTTTTTTTTTTGCTGTGTAAACGTATGCAACCGAAGGCACTTTCCTCTCTGACTCTCTCAACTTTAACTTGGAAACATTAATACTGACCATTAATGCCTCATCCTTCACCGATTTTAGTTGTATTTAAAATGCTAGCATCGACTCCACCTGTGGGGTAGTATTTTACCCCACCTAAAATGGCTTTGTATAATGTCCGCCCTAAAAAATACTGCGTCCCTTTAAAAAAAAAAAATAAAAAAAGTTCATTATGTTTTGCTGCCATTTGCAGGGTTACCCCCGTTTAGTTCAGCTTTGACAAATAACGACACGTGTGTGTGTGTGTGTGTGTGCGTGTGCGTGTGTGTGCGCGCATGGAAACGCAAAGATGATCAAATGCTGATAACAACAACAAGCAATACATGTAACTGTTCCCTTGATAATACTGCTCACACACACACACACACACACACACAGGTACACAGCGGAGACACACAAAGAATGTCAAAACTCCAGTTTTAGGCCTAAAAGACAAGCTGAGACAAATCCAGCTGTTGGCTCTGGTGCTCACTGGAGTTGCTGTGCTTTCTACAGTGTGACATCATCATCATCATCATCATCATCATCATCATCATGCACTGAATCTGTCGCATGAAGCAAGCTGCACAAGTTTCATCGGGAAATGATTCCGGTTCTACAATTCAATGGACTTCATGCTTAAAACCTAATGCGCGCACACGCACTATGTATTTTTAAGGTGGGGCAGTGTGTGTGTGTGTTGCGTAACACGTGAACGTCTTCTTTGTCTGTGTGTGAGGTATGAAAACAAGTCTGCGTCACACAAATCCCTTTCAGGCTCAAAACATTGGCTCTCACACCACGTGAAATAAATTAGCAGACAAACAACTAACTCTAGTGCAACTTCATAATAAAGCAATAAGCTTTTTTTCCCCCCGTTACGTCACAACAGAGGTGTGGGGTGAAATCAGCGGTCTCACGCCACCCTGTGTGCTTCTCGTCGTCGCTGTGATTGGATAGAGAAAGTCAGCGTGTCGCGGATGACGCTCGACTTCCTGCGCCTCCATGATTTGCACCTTCCGTGTCTTTTAAATGCAAAATGGATCCAACGGATCCGCAAAAGCCAGAGCAGAGGATCAAGTGACCCCTTGGAGTGTAGCATCCTTCCCTTACAGTAAAAAAAAAAAAAAGAAGCATTGTGTGTGTGTGTGTGTGTGTGTGTGTGTGTGTGTGTGTGTGTGTGTGTGTGTGTGTGTGTGTGTGTGTGTGTGTGTGTGTGTGCGCGCGCGCGCTTGTGTGGCAGCTGCGGTCACTCGTTGAGGATGGAGTCTGGTCTCTCGTAGCCAAAAAGTCTGAAGTCGGGCTCGTACAGCTTGTAGAGTTCCCTCCGCGCCTCCAGGGGGACCGCGTTGAACCAGTCGCTCTCCCAGCTGCTGGCCGTCAGGTTCCTGCGCGAGGTGGGGAACTCCACCACGTTGTCCACCCGCAGCTGCCGGAGCAGGTGCTCGGCGTCGTCCTCGGCCGTCTCCAGGTGGCCCACGAAGTCGTACTGGATCTGGCAGGGGTGGCAGAGCCGGTATACCTGCCGCCAGTGCTCGTTGAAGGGCATCTCCTTCTCCGTCTGAGGGTCCAGGAGGTACTGGACGAAGTGGGAGAAGGACGGGTGGAGGCCCACGGCGAAGGCCTCGTCCACGGAGGCGGGCGGCGTGGGCTGGTTGCCGTAGCGACGCAGCATGACCTGGGCGAAGCGCCGATAGAAGTCCTCGTTGCGCAGCTCGAATTTGTTGCGGTAGGCCGAGATGAGACGCACAAAGGGGTCCCGCACGAAAAGGAACTTGGTGTACTTCTTCAGCTTCACCTTTGGGGGAAAATGAAAAATGATATAACGGACAATTAACGGAGAGGAGGAAGACGACTGGGAAAAAATTAATAAATACACAAAGCAAATCATCAGAGGCTTGAGGACATGGAGTTGACAGGTTGGACAACGAACAGATCTCTAAAGGATTATTATTCACTTCTTTCATCGAGAAAATGTCTTTTGTGAAAAGAACAGATGAATCAATACTGATGATATAACCACACTCAATGAAACTCCAGACGATGACGTGTTGTTTGATAAAGGACAGTGATGGAGGCCAACGTCATAATTCAATATTTTTCTGTCCAACACGTCAACAGACCTTCATGAGGTGCCTGGCGAACTTCCCGTAGCGTTTCCAGAACTTGTTGAAGGTGAAGTGCATGCTGCTGTTGTGCACCAGGTCCCGGGGGATGGCCAGCGGGTCTCTCTGAGGAACGCCGTCCCGCAGCAGGCTCTCACTCAGCACGATCATGATCCGCTTCCAGTTGCTGCACGCCACCTGAGGGGGGGGGGGGGCAGGCAGTCCGAGACACACGGTGAGTACGTGCACCGACTGAACGGAAATAATGCTTTCGGGAAAAGTCTTACCTTGGGGACATAGCAGTAGATGATCCCGTGCCTGTCGTCCACGATGAGGTGATCCAGCTCCTTATTGGGAATGTCGTCAAAGGAACGGTTCTTCCCAGGAAACGCCACGCTGTCATTGGCGCACAGCTCGTGGAGCAATTGCCGTCGCTGGTCCTGATTGGTCCATTTGATAAAGCGCATGAGAGAAAGAAAGAGTCAAAAATATTGACAATAACAATATCCTAATTCAAAATAATAAAAATTATTTTTTTTTTACCTGTCTCTTGCGGAGTTCTGCTGCCAACGGTGTCAGGTGAATTTTCCACTCTCGTCGCGGTATATATCGCTCTTCTGCTTTCTCTGATTGGTTGCCCGTCTCGACAGGGACGGGGTCCGTGGGCTCACCGGTGCCCGGTTCCAAGAACTGGTTGACAAAGGCATCGATGTCCGATAGGAAGGACGGCGTCCGGGACGTTTGAGGCCGCCGCTGCTGCTGAGGGGGCGGGGCATGTGGGATTTTGGGGCCCGGCGACACGGGCGTGTGCAAATACAGGTGAGACGTTCCGACGTCGTCCCAGTAGATGATGATGAGAAGGATCATGAAGACGGAGCCCAGGACAACGAAAATGCGGAACATCCTGGACGTTCCCATGGCGACTGTGGCTTTGTTACAGGATCACCATAGCAACCGGCTCACAAACATACAGTGGGGGGGCGTCTCTAAAGCATCGCTATGGCAGCAGATTGAAATAGATACCTGGATTATTTATTTATTTATTTTTATGAGAGGGCCAGGGTTTTCTCGCTACAGGGTCACCATGGCAACAGAGTCGAGGTCCAGAGGCTCCCTCTCACCATGGCAATAGATGGAACGGCGGCTACAGTAGAGTGTGTGTGTTGGGTTTGGGCTGGTCATGATGCTGATGCACTGCGGGAGCGGAACTGGCCACCCGTGGATCCACGCTCACCTCTGCTCCATGTCTGCAGCACCTTCCACACAGAGAGAGAGAGAGAGAGAGAGAGAGAGAGAGAAAGCATCGTTATTTAGCTCCCATTTCCGAAATCCGATATTGTCCCCGACTTATTGTTGCCAAGAAAAATGGGCAGAGACTTTATCTCATAAAAAAAAAAAAGATTATTCTGTAATTTGAAAAAACACTGACACACAGCAGAGATGCAATATAGAGAGAGGAAAGAAATGCCTCTTCAATAGCAAACCTAATTGAATCTAAAATCTAACAATAGACCAAAGGTTGTGAACCAATGTGTGGAGATTTATCACACTGGCTTAAATTTTCAAGATGCTGGCCTTTTTATTTCCCCCCCCCCCTCCTCACCATCTAGGAAGAGGCAGACGGACTCGGTCAACAGCACATTCCTGCTCTGCCATTAGAAAACAAGGTTAAAGAACTGGAGCAGAGGCTCATGCACTCCTTCACCTCTCAGAGCCGGACTCCCACGGCCAGCGGTGAAATCACAAGTGGTTGTCAAATATCCAAACGCTCCGGGAACTCGGCAGACTGGAAAAAGTACGTATAGTGCACAGTGTGTGTTTTTGTGTGCCCACACCTATGGATTATGGTACAGTGTGGGCACGCTTTAATGCAGAAACCCCCTGAGGTCGTAAAAGACCCCGTGTTAGCCACCTTTGAACGGAGGCCAGAAGCAAAATATTTTATAGCACCTAACGTGTCCCAGAAAGCTCACGCAGGTACACAGTGTCCCTTTGACCTCCAGATTATTCTAAATCGCAAGTAACGAATCCTCTATATTTCCAGTCTATCTTTTCCTTTGCCTGGGGAGTTTCAGAGTCAGAAGGCGTCTCCGGTGCCACGGATTCTCTAAATCCAGAGCAACAGTCGGTACATTATTCCCCTGGTTCCCCCGGAGCTGAGAGAGGACCATTGACATGGAAAATCACCGTTCCCCTCTCCACTCCTCTTTCCTCTGCGCACACCAACCAACGACCTGCCGTCCACCAATAGACATCGCCACTGTGTGTCTAATGGAGCACTCACTCCATTACCTCTTAGAGGTAAACATTATTCAATATTTCTACTCAGGTTTCTTTTTACTTTGGAAGTCAAAAGTTTCACATAAAAAAACACAGGATTATCTCACAAAATGTGCCAAATTTTATATTTGAGAACTTCAAACCTAATACCTTGAATGCAACAAAATACGGATTATTATAATAAGCAGAATGTGAAACTCGGATTAATGTTGTTTCTGCATGGTGTACTGTTACTTTTATTCATATATGCACGTTTTACTGCAGATTGAATAGTTCATCAAGTTTTTAATTAAATCGTTTAAAGTTTGTACAGTTATTACTGCGTTTTTACTTTAAAATGATTGTATACAGTCGACAGTTGTTTATGGAAAAATAGTATAAAACCTTAGGATTCTGGGAAATGAAGTCAAAACAACACTTCTCTTTTTCTGTGTGTCTGTGTGTGTGTGTGTTGACCTACATGTTTGTGTCCTGCGTCCTGGCACGCAGTCTCGGTGCACATTTGAACAAACACACAATCACCGCCCGCACATTATTGTACAGTTGTGTGTCTCTGACCTACATGTGTTGTGTTCACGGGGCAGCGGAGGAAACAACGTATAGAAAGCCCGCGGATGATCACGAGCTCGGCGGCTCGCAGCGTCCTGTCCACAGCGGACACATCGTGGGCTTTGACCGGGGGAGAAGGGGGTGCTCCTCCCGGTGTGCGGCTCCGCGAGGATCGGAGCCGTTTCTCCCGTTAACGTGGAGAAAAACAACGAGCTCCCTCGCGCACAATGTGTGTTTTCATCCATAAACACTCCGCGGCATGAATGGGAGTCAGAGCCCGGTGCCGGAGCGGAACACGTGCTGTGGCTATAACGCCATTTCTATGTAATGTATTAATCTAACAAAAATGTAATAATATTAGTTAAAGACGAGTAAAATAAGATCATAGGATCTCCTCACCTTTTTCGTGGCCGCAGCTTCCACCCGCGCCGCCGCGTCAGCTGAGCCCCTGATGGATGGAACGCGCCAAATATCGCGAGAGTTGGACGCTGAGACTTCGGCAGCGTGAGCGCATGAAGGGGGAGATTCATCTCCAGCTGCTCTGGGATGATTCACGTGGACGGATCCCGCCCTCCCACAGGAGCCGGGTGCTGAAAATAAACCCGCAGGACCTGAACGCAAACACAAATGTCCCCCTCAACATTCAGACCAAATGATGACGATGATGATGATAATGATGATGATGATGATGATGATGATCAGAGGGATTAGATTAGATGGAGTGTGTGTGTGTGCGACTCCGTTACTGCTTCGGCCCCAGGCTGATGCATGGAAATCCTGTCATTTGTGTTACCTTCTGTAACACAAATGACACACGCACACACTCTCACATCTGCTTTCAATCATCACATATTTTGCCCCCACTCCTGATTTTTCCTCCCCTGAATTGTCTTAATATAGCTGTGGTTACAGGCTTCCATTGGGCTTTAAACACACTCAGAGGTTTTACTCTGTAATATTATTAAGTTAAAAGATGGTCACCTTTACCACACTGCTTTTACCACACATCCGTTCATTCTCTTCCGTTCATCCAAGGTGAGGTGGCGGTAGCTACCGACTAAGCAGGATGTTCCAGACTTCCCTTTCCCAACCAATGCATTCCCATCCTGAGGGATCCCACAGCGTTCCAAGGCCGGATGGGTTATGTAATCCCTTGCACGAGTTCAGGGTTCTACCCAGAGGTCTCTTCCCGGTTGGGAAAAGACTAAAAGAAGCCACTAGAGGTCAGTGTAGTTCAGCTCACAGAGGGGCCTCTGTGAGATAATGACTTTAATTAACCCCTTTTTATGCTTTCAATCTGTTTATTTCTCCAAAGGACAGGCAGGCATTTACAAAATATATAATGCATTTATTTTAGGCCTAAAACAACAAGTGACCATTTCTGAATCTGAGAACTAAAGTCTGATATAAAAAGTCTGTTATATTGTGCTCTGCTATACATATTTATCCACTGTCTGTGTCTACAGGAGGTCCTGCTCCACCCACACCGCCCTCCTCTGCTCGTCCTGGATTCGGTCCTTGATGACCCGGACCAGGTCGTCCGTCCCAGCCCAGGCCTCGGGCTCCAGGCTGGCGTAGAGGCAGGGGATGCTCTCCAGCTCCTTCTCCTTTGCCCGACACGACCTCACAAACTCCTCCTCCGACTCGACGCGCAGAGGCAACTTCCTGTGTGGACAGGAAACAGGAAGGAAGCAGGGCTGTGGCGGTGAGTGCGGTCACGTTCTGATGAGAATTCTGTAGACACCCTACAACAGTGGCCTGTCTAGCTGGTTGTCATACAATTACAGTGACAGCACTGGATGTCTATTTAAAGACACCATTCAACAGTGCAGACTGCAGGCGATTTTTAGATGCACAATTTTGACATTTGGAAAAAAGGAGAACTGTCTTGTTCTGCGGCTCGGGTTACTGTGAAGGTTCAGATTCATTGTCTGCAGGCGGCTGGATTCCATTAATCAGTAAAAACCTCATCTATATATATATATATATATATATATAGAAAAGTAGTTTAGGACGTGACTTCAAACAGAGGACTGGTCCTTTAACTGGCCCAATGTCATGTCCCGTCTGGGGTCAGAAATCTCAGGGAAGGACTGACGTGTTTGTTGCATTTGGAAACTGAAGTCTGGTGTGACGCAGTGGGGTTAGAGGCGTTGGGTAAACATGTGAGTAAGAGTGAGGTTTTTTGGCGTGCTTACCGTAACTTCTTGACATTTTTCTCACAGATCTTGACATAGATGATGATGGGGTAGATTTCCCTGCGCAGCAGGTCTTTGACGCAGCTCAGCTCGGCCTCCAGCAGGCAGTGCTTGGCCTGGTGATGAGTGGAAAAATGAGCTTTACAGACTAATATACGAGACAGGCTGCCAAACACGTGCAGACACACGCACGCACACGGACAGGAAACACACAACACCTCCCACACTGTACTGAATCACAGTATTCTGTTAATTTCTTTTGATCAGGAGGCTTTTTTCCCCCCCTGATGATTCGATGTCAAAGAGGAAGTGGACAAATTAAGAATCGTTTCCACTTTGCTGGCCAAAGATGGACGGTAATTCAATGATGGAACTTATTGAAAACACCATTAAGATAAGAACATAATAATAATTATAATGTTCAGCTACTCTAAAGCTCAGAAATGACAATATTTAAAGCTAAGTGAGCACATTCAACACACTGGCTTCTAAATGTGAAGGACATTTACTAAAGAAACAAAGAAATATGGTCACTCACCTTGGCAGCAACAGCTTCGATATTTTCTCGCGTAATACATTCATATATGGTGTGTTTCTCTTTGTAGTGAATAAAAGGCTCCACAGTCTGTTTCAGGTGAAACTCCTCTTTGGAGAGGGTGTCTACACGAGAGAAAAAAAACGTGTTCAGATGTGTCAATGATGAAGACGGAACATTTTGGAGGAACAGAAACGTTCCAGCTCAGTTCCCTGGGGAACCTCCACGTTATTCAGGCATCACGCAGACCTCTTGGTTCGCCAGATGTTCGCCTCTGACTGAGCCACCTGGTCTCTTATTACGGATACCTTTAAACGGAGGAATAAACTCCTCCTGACCCCCCCCCCCCACCCCCTCTCTAGTTACACTCTTTAACATCTATATCACAGTACAGTACAATACATGACCTGAATCTGTTCTCTCTCCTTCTCCAAATGTTATCTGTCCTATCTTTGACTCACAATGGGTGAACACACTGGGTATAGGCCCACAAGGTTGGTAATATTCCTTGAGACACTCACCTGGTTTGCAGATGTCGTAGTCCATGGCCCCGCCCATGTTCAGTATTTTCTGGATAAGGGTTTTGGCCAGAGCGGTGGGGGTGAAGAGGACCGGTCTTCTCCTCTGGGTCCTCTGGCGGGTGACGGGGCTGTAAGGGATCAGGTCCAAACTCCTGCTCAGCTCCTTGTCAGGGTCAGCAGCATCTGGTCAACACACAGCGGAAGACACGACACATACAAACAAAAAAAAAACAGGTGCACACAATTACACATCCATGGAAAAGAATGACACGTTATTTTTAAAAGGTCAAATCCTCCAGTGAAATCCCCTGCTTGTATCTGATATCAACATTCACACATTCTATGACACTTTTCTATTCTTCAGCTATTCACCCACCGCCACATCTGACACTCGCAGGGAAGCACACTTCAAAAAAAAAGTGCCTTCATGGGAGCGTCACCTGATTTTTCACCTTCACTCAGCACTTCACACTAAAACTGAAAATCTATTTTCATCTTTCAGCAGTTCCGCCTTAGTCGCAAACTCAAGTTTTTTTTCCCCGATTCATCTGTTTCCAGATTTGAACTATTTGAACACTCTCGCATTTCCATCCGAAAATGCCTTTCTAGTTGTTTCGTCACGTTGTGTCGCGTCACCTCGTACCCACCTTCAGCTCTGAGCGTCTCCAGGCCCTGTCTGGGTAGTGTTGTGCTGTCGGAGTTGACGAGCCTCACGCGCTCATTGCTGTTCATTCGCTTGTACTTAATATCCACTCTGCTGACAAACTACACGCCAAAACACACAGGGGAAAAAAAAAGTGATACAGCAACACACTCATCGATCCAAAAACGCTATTTTCGGTATTATTGCAATGTGTGTGTTTATGTGCGTGTAAACGTTTTTCATGCTCAAGAGGTTGTCTTTGTGTTACAGGATGTCGAACCTCTGCAGTCTGTGGCTTTACTTTTGCACAGAACAACAGGAGGTTTGTATTTACCCTTCATTACCTGGAGGATCTGAGTGAGGAAGACGCTGGCTCTGGACAGGCGTGGACTGGCTTTGGGATCGAGGCTCGGAGTGACTTCTTCTGGCTGCAAAGTGTTCTGCGCAGGTACGTGGACACACATCGTTCGAGTTTAAAAAACGCAGACAAGCAGGCCAATCGATTCCAAATAGACCAAAAATATGATAAAATAATAATAATATATATATTTTTTTTTGTGATATAAAAATGAATGATTCACACCCTGAATAATAATAGGAGTCATTAAGTGACCACCTGACTCGTCAGCGTTCAGTATCCTTCCTTATTTGGGGGTCTGTTTTGGTACATACACAATTTCTGCAAATAATCACACGGTGCAATGCACCACATGTGAACGAGCGTTTGGGGCTCACACCTCTTCTGCCCCTGGTCTAACCGCTCTATGTAGGGAGGTCTAACGGTGAGAAGGATTTCACCGTAAAGCTGCAAGAACCTGTTGTTCCCACCCACTTTACATCCTGCACACAAGACTTCACTGCACAATATGTGATCCAGAGAGGATATGTATGTATTTTTGAATTAACACTCAGCTCAAACAAAAATATGTTTTTTTTCTTTTTTCTTACCCTACTGTTACGGTCATTTTCTTCTTTCCCCCCTCGACACAGCAACTTCTGAATCTTTACCAGGAGCAGCTGCTGGGCCCTATACACACACACACACACACACACACATTGAACACACACACACATAAAACAAGCGCCTGCATGATAGTCAATCGTTTCCAGCATTTTTAATGGACACAGGCAACCTGCTGGTTGTAAAGCGCTTAAGCGCTGCCCTGCTGTGTACCGGGAGTTGCTGGGTAAGGTGCCGCGCTCCGCCTGGTCGAAGCCGCTGTACGGGTCCACGCGGGCGCACAACCACTCGCAGCGGCCCTGGTGTCTGGTGTCCAGGACGTGCACCACCTCGTCACATCCCACGCTCAGGGAGCAGCTGTCTGATTGGCCAGAGATGTTGAGGTTGACCCGTATGTAGAAGGAGTCGCCAGAGGCCAGCGTGCCGTCTGCCAGGTCCCTCTGAAGACGACGGTAAGCTGAAAAACACAACACACACGCACATTTGATCATGACAACGTGTGAATATAACACAAACGGACACACGCAAACGTGTCCAGTGGTTGAGCACTTGCAGTCAAAGTTGGCTCGATAGTGCAGGCGGATTGATCCCGAGCAGCGCTGCAGGGTCCAATGGGCTTCTTCCTGAGTGCTGGTGTCCAATGCCACGCTCTGGCTCTCCCCACGTATGTGACCCTCGACCTGGTCAGCCAATCACAGCGCAGCACCGGTGATCAAAACATCCCCATATCTGGCGAGTTAAATCTAATGCTGGTACTTTCATCAATTTATCTCTCCATACAGAAGATTATGGTTATTAGTCATTTGAAAGAAGCAAAACAAAGATAAATCTTTGTTTTGTCATTAATCACCTAAAAAAAACAAAAATAAATGAATGTATGAACCATTGTTCTTATACAGCGATTGACTTTAATTAAACAAATATAAACTTGAGGTTTGGTCCTCGTTGTGAACCCTTCAGCAGTTTACTACATACCAAAAGGAGGTGGTGCCCCTCGCGCAGCCCCGCCTTGTCAGCGATGGAACCCGGCTGCACGGCTGAGATGAAAATCCCCCTGTCGTTACCGCCGACCAGGGTGATGTCCTTCAAGAGCGTGTCGCCAAGCAAGGACAGCTCCTGCACCGGCTTCAGGGTCAAGCTGACCCTGGAGAAGGAGGACAGAGACGGACGGAACGGCCTGCACACAGAGGGACACGTCTCACGGTTCAGCGTGACGGTGGACAGTGGAGTATGTCGATGGGCACGTGCCACTTGTAAGGACTGTGCAAACGCGCCGTACCTCGCCAAAGAGAATGTCCTGAAGATGTTGCTCACTTGCTCCAGGTAGTAGGTGTCCATTCCTTCTGACTGATGGTAGGAGGACGACGAGTGGACAGAGGGAGGACCACGCCGCACTTCGTCCCCTGAGGAAGAGAAGTGAGAGAGAGAAACAACGGGCAGATTTTTAAAAAGAGGAAAACATCATGACTGCCATTCAGTGGTATGTATAAAAGTATTTTTACCATCCTCCAATTTCATGTCACTGTCAAAGTCCAAGAGGCTGAAAAAGACCAAATGTGAATATGGTTTACAAAAAGCCTGGCATGTCACATCATAAAATGGAAATCATTCATTTATATAAAAAATCGACAGAGTGGATGGCTGAGGCTACCTGGGAGGATGGAATTCGTGTTCCTGCTCCCTCTCTCTGCGGTACAGCGATCCGGTCTCGGGTGGTTCAGGGCGAGTGGACAGGATGCTGTCGTTACGGCAACGGAGCTGGAGAGTTCAAAAAGTGGAAAAATAAGCGACAGAGAGACACAAGTCCTGGTAAAAAAAAAAAGAAAAAAGAACCAGATTTGACTAAATCTGAGGGTTTTCATCACCTGGCAGGTGAAACTCATGATGTGGGCCCTGCTGCCTTGGTCCGTGGGGAAAGGAAGAGGGGAGGAGGAGGGGCAGGAGGAGGAGTAGGGAGGATATGTGGGGGACATGGGGAGGCTGGGGGAGGGAGGGAGGGAGTTGCTATTGAGGCGCAGGTTAGACGTCTGGATGTCCAGAAGATTTCCTCCGTTGACTGGCGCGGCTGAAAGATGGGAGACGGACGCGGATCAAGGTAAAGAAAAAAAAATGCCGGATTGAAATGCGTGACCCTTTAGAGGCTGAGTGTCACCTGCAGGCAGAGCGGCCTCGGGGTTCGCAGGACTCTCTCTGGGGAAACAGACGGGAGACTTCACTCTAATCTGAAAAGGGACAAAACATCAAGAAGGTTGAGATAAGACGCCAGGACGGAGGAGTGTGGAGATCTACGTCTTTTTTTAATGAATATATGGAGAATCGTGGGCAAAAGGCAACATTTTGAACCTGCATCCATTTTCACCGTCTGCACGTACCTAATCCGTATGTATTAAGTGCGCCATTGACTTTATATGTAAAATGCTGCTGGAGCTATTGAGCATTTCGCACATCTTAGGGTGAAATTATTCTTCAAAAGGAATTCACAATATTCTTTAGGCTGAAGAGAGAAAAGAGGAGGAGAGGCCTGACCCCAGCTTTGATGTTGGGCCTGCGTTTGAGGCGGGGCTCATCGGATGAGGCCTTCTCCTCCGGCGACTCATCACTGGACCACTCTGGCTGGCCGGGGCCATATTTAGACTCCTCCCCCTGGGAGATAATGGTCGGCGGCCGGTCCCTCGGCAGAGTCTGTTGAAAAAATAGAAAAAAAAAGAAAAAAGAAGTGAGACGTGATCAGATTATAGGCACCGCGCGATCTCGTTCGGCTCCGTCTGCCAGACCTGGTCCAGGACCGGGTCCTTGGACATCCTGCGCAGCCGGGCCTCCAGGGTGACCAGCTTGGCCTCTTTGTGTACGATCTCAATCTGGAGCTCATCGCTCTTCTCGTCCATCTCTCTGATCATCTTGCGGTATTTGTCTTTGTCGATCAGACTCTGGGAGAACTGGTGCTGGGCCTCGTCTCGGGATCGAAAGGCCTGCAGCCACATGGAGGACCGTGAGTAGGCTTGGCGTGTCAGCGTGTGTTGTTGTCGTTAATAGGCTCGTGTGTGTGTGTGTGTGTGTGTGTGTTCACCTGGTCCCTCTCCTTCTCCACTTCATCCAGCTGTACGTTGATGGTGTCTATGCGGTTTCTATACATCTCACAATCCTTCTTCAGTGTGGAGCACTTCAGCTCCAGGTCTTCCTTCTCCACCAGATACTGCGCGCACACACACACACACACACACACGGACACACACCATCAGCGGAGTCATTTAGAGTTTACTGGGCAAGGAAAAGTAGAAATGGGGAAGAGAAAGTTAGATGGAGAGGTGTGAGTTGGGGGGTTTCTGCTCTGGGTGTGTTCGTCACTGGTGGTCTCATGGGCATTAACATTCGGGTCATGGGTTTGTGTTTCTTGGGTGTGTGTGTGTGTGTGTCTTTGTTCTCAGTCTGACTCAGAATCACATTCACACAGGTCTACGCCATCTCACATTTAACCCAGGACTAAAACAAGCATCTGTGTAACTGTCCAACATCCACATACACGTGTGTTCCCTCCTGACATGAAAGTGTACTGTGTGTGTGTGTTTGTGTGCGTGTGTTGTGGCGCCTGAGTAACCTTATCTCGTAGTTCCTCCGCCTCTCGAACCTCTTCGTGCAGGTTGTACAGGCGGTTCACCAGATCCTGTCTGTCTTCAAGTGCTTCCTGTCTGTCGTGCTCCAAAATATCAAGGATGGCCTTGTCTGATGCAGGTAGAGGACCGGGCTGGAGAAAAAAAAACACAAACGCGCACACACGCACGCACGCGCGCACACACAAGTTTATACAAGCTGCTTTATTCTTACTGGCAAAATAATAATTCCATGTTTGTGGGTGCGCACCTGTATGATGGACTGCAGCTCCTGCAGCTTGATCTTGAGCATCTCGTTCTCCCTCTCCAGCTCAAAGATCTGTTCTTTCTTGGGCCGGTTTTCGATGTCGTTCTTCAGCTTCAGACTCTGCCTCCTCTCCATCTTGCACTCCTCCTCCAGCTTGTTCAGCCTGTGCTTCAGCTGATCGATCTGGGCACGCAGAGAGAAGGAATGTGAGCAGGTGCGCGCGCACGCTGGCCGGGTTGGTTTGGTGGGCGAGCGTGTGATCCGTACCTCTAACTGCAGGTCTCGGCTCCTCATCACCGCCATGTTCTTCTCCTCGCTCAGGGAGGCGTACCTCATGGCCAGTTTGTAGTTTTCATCTTTCACCCTCAGCAGCTCGTCACTGTATGTGTTTCTCTCTACTCTCAACTTATTGTATCCTGGAGACATTGAAAGGGAATGGTCAGTGCCGTCCGGGGGCAATCATTGCAAAATGTGTCAAATCTTATCCTTACTTTGTAGTTATTTGTAGTAGTCTGAATACAATATAGCGTGAGGCACAAACAAGTTACAATCTCCAACTTTTGAATTTGGCCGAGCTAATATCGTTCTTTTTTCTTCCCACGTCCAGTCACTAAAGTTACATTACCATGTTTTCAAAGTTTGAGATTAACTTTGAATAACTGAACAAAAGTTTTGTCAAGGCATTTGAAGCACTTCAAAATACCTCCTATATCTAAAGAGCCCAAACATATACGGTACATATAAGTAGGGTTGATGAGATTTTGCAAATTTGCCCAGTCAACTTCAATACATTGTTTACAACTAGGTTTACAGCAAAAGGCTGTCAAAAAGAAATGTGTTTCATATATATATATAATATATTTTTGATTATTTTAAGATTTTTGCTTAAATCCGAAAGTGTTTGTGTGGTTTGAGGTTTGGTAGACATTGTGATTGACATATATATATATACAGTATATATACATTTGACTGTGGTCCAGTGTGTGTGGCTGCACCTTTCTAAGCTTGTTCTTTAGAATCAAGACTAAAATATAGGTCACAATGGTTTTGTTTTTTTCTATTTTATGGTTTCCCCGGCTTGGTCGTGATAAGCTGGGGACCACAGACGGAAAATATCTCGAATAACAGCATGTATTTTTACGCTGTTGGATGGTCTGGAGCTCCTGATTGGCCAGCTGGAGCTTCTTCTGCTCGTCCTCCAGCGTGCAGTTCTTCCTGCTGAGCTCGTCACGCTGCAGGGTTTTCACTTTGGACTGCTGCTGCAGCTTCACCACCTCGTTCATCAGAAACTGGGTAAGGCCCTCGTGGCCCTCCTCCACTGCGGCGAGGCAACACACACACACACATGAATGAATACTCGAGATATTGTACGTAGATTACACCCGAAACTCATTTGGAAGAATAAAAATATTTAAAATGACCAGAGCACGGCAACGCAAACCCAACATTAAATGTGTTTCCATTAAAACCAATATTTGTTCAACTTTAATGCCACTTTTTCCTTTTTCGCATCAAACTGTGCATGTTAAGCATCGGCGTGTCTTGTGTGTGTGCGTCTGCAAGGCGTGCGTCTCACCTACGATGGTGGAGAAGCGTCTCGTTGGATTGTTCCCTGTGACCAGCTTGTACAGTTCGGGGTAATAAAACTCCAAACTCTCCAGGAAGGCCACGTAGCCCCGCTCTCCTTTAGTGTGGAGGATGTCCAGCAGACGGCCTGATGGAGGATTGATCAACATGGTGTCATGTCTCTGCATAGAAGCCACACACACACACACTTCTTTTCGACCTACTTGTGCGGTTGGCTTTGCAGACCAGCAGCATGGAGTTGAGGATCTCATCCTCGTCCTGCTCGTCCAGGACTTTGCACTGGCGCAGGTACGGGGTGAGCTTGGCCGGGGAGATGATGCGACACAGGTCGTAGCGTTTGTCCTCCACCTTCTCCCACAGCGCCTCCACGTCATCGCACAACCCAGAGGTCCCGTTCTCCATCCTCTAAACACACCCAAACCGACGCGCAGCACACGGTAATACGCAGTCAGAAAAAAACAATCCATTAAAAACCCCACACATGAATGACCTCTCCTCTCCTGCCGATTTCCGCCGAGTGCACACTTGGTATGAAGTCTGCGTTGGTCGGTGTGAATGAATGAACAGATGACACGACATGAGCACTGCTACACCACCGTCTCTGCAGCAACGGTGAATAACTGAGTTATTCCGCTTAGTTATAACTGGCTTATATTTGTCACCGACTGCCATGTAATAATTAACATTCAAACATGCCAAGGAACCATGAACGTCCCAGTGAAGTGGCTTTAAAAAATATCCCACCCACAGAGAGATTTTGCTTGGTTAGGTCCCACACCATCTCCACTTCTTACATTTCGCTTAGAAAATCTGGGAGATGGTTTTAGTCTTGATTTTCTGTCTCCATGATCTCCCCCCCCTCTCTCTCTCTCACACACTGTATCTCCACTATTTGCATGCTGCCTGGCCGGATAGGTGCCATCATACAGTCCCGCTTTGTGACTCTTAGGCAAATCATGGCTATCTGTGACATAAACACACACACACACACACACACATAAACACACACTTTTGCATACAACTGTCACCTGCATCCTGCACGTGAATACTTACAGCGTACTTCTGACCAACGCACATGCACATAATTCACGCCGCATGTCCCAGGAAGGTCTATACTATCAGCTCAGACTCAGCGAAAAAACAGCGATCGAAAAATCAACGGTGAGCTACTTTTTTAAACGTGACCGACAAATACACACTGTCTACACACCAGGAGGAATGATATGTCACATATAATGTGAGGCATATCATATGTGAGCGTTGATACTGCCAAAGTCACAGTAGATGACGAAACCTCAAGAAAACAGATCAAGATCACTACCTTTGCCATGTATATACTGGTAGTTGGGAAACACACACAAACACACAAACACACACACACCCACACTAAAGTAACACCTTCATGTTTCCTCTTCTCTTATTTTGGAGTTCTTTACTGAGAAAGCTCATCATTACTTCCTCCTTTTAAAACAGATGTGTCTAGTAGCCGTCTTCCTCTATTCTCTCTCCGTCTCCCCGGTGGCTGCTTTTGTTTTTTAGTCTTGGAGCCAGAGGAGCATTGTGTCTTTTTTTTTGAGAAGTGTGTGTGCGTGTGTGTCCTGAAACTAGAATTTGCATTTTACTCTCTTTTTTTTGGTAAGCAACTGCAGACTGTAATTCAAGACTGCAAGAACATATACGTTTAGAGTATGGGAGTTTTTTTCTTTTCACTACTTAGTAAAGTGATATTTTCTTTTGAGACCAGGTCCTTAGTTGATAAGCAGATTATTTTACACCAATACTGAGTGATTACATCTTATCGCATGGTTGGCAATACAATGGCCAAATAGATTGCAATTCCTCGCTTATTTTATTTATATCTTTAGTAGCTTTTACTTGCTTCTATAATGTTTTTGGAGGTTGAAGAACGAGTTAAATTGTATGTTCAGTGATTTGAGGGAATGCCAGCACTCACCTCACTTACTTCTTTGTCATGCTCTTGACTTGGTCATTTTAAAGACAGTGTGTGTGTGTGTGTCAGATTGTTTGTGACCACTCGCTTCATTTACTGTATGAGGATCGCTATAAATTCATTCTAAACAAAAAAACACCATTTTGACCAAGATTCATTTGAACGCAACTATTTTCTGCACACATACACACACACACAAGCATTAACTGGCGGGGAACAAATCTGTCCATCACAATGGAAATCTAGTCTACTAGAAGTTGAATTGCGACTGACTCATATACTGAGCAGAGATTAAAGCGCTGTCAATCCAATACAACACTTTAACTTTGCTGTTTGTTTAGCTGTGCAGCTTTTAATCCCAATCCTGCACAAATCTGTCAGGCATAAATCATTTCGTTTTTCAGCGTTAAAAATATTAGTTTAACCTTAAGTCTTTATCAATATTCAATCTATGTTGGGTCAATTCAGACTCAGCTCTTCTGCAAGAAATAGGGCTCAATGATCATATGAAACCTTCATACAGGTCTACAGTTAGTGAGCTGGACTGGGATAGGCTGGTCTGCAAGCTGATGGACAGATATGATTGGTTCAGGTGTCCAAACTGTCATAAAGGCTCCATTGTGCAGACAAAATAGCGGACGCCTATACGAATTTGATATCTGGGCTCTGTCCTCTGTGTGCTTGAAGCTGCAATTTGCATAATTGTGAAAAAAAAGAAGGGCAAAGTAAAGAAGTCATGTGCAGCAGGCTGCAATCAACCCCCTGCCTTCTAATAACCCCATAGAAAATAATTTAGTTTGTCAATTTTTTCCACGCATATTTGTTTTCATCAATTCATACATTTGAAAACAATACTCGCCCTCTCACTGGATCCCACTGTCTTCCGCACCTGCCACTGGAATCCCAAATATTTTGATTATGGCAGATTAAATGGCCCGGGATGACAGAGGCTTGGCTTTTGTGCTGCCAAACTGATACATTTCTCCTGATGTGTGAGCCAAGGTCAACGAATTCATTCCCATAAACCACAGAATCTGCTGGCTGATGGAAATCAGAAAAATAAACAGAGAGCATGACGGGTTTTTTTTTTTTTACCACACCTTGTAATTAAGAGCCCATATCCTTAAAGCACATGAGGGACAAACAAAAGCTGAGAGGCTGACTGACTTGTTCAATGGTGACACTTTGTGCAACACAACAGCGTGGTGTTGTGCGTCTGTCTCACAAGTGACGCACTTTTTTTTCTTCATATAATCAATAGATCGACACTTAACAGTTTAAGATTATTGATCTTACCTGGGATGTCAGAGCAGATCAGAGCTATCCGAGGCGCGGGGAGCTGTGTGTGTGCACGCGCGTGTCTTTGTGTTGTTTTCTTCAACTTGTTGCTGTTGTTGTTTTAAACCTGTAACGCGTTGATTGTTTCACCCCCCCGCCCCCCAACTCGCAGAAGCTCAAGTTGTCTCCATGAATCTGAAGCACACAGAGAGAGACTCGAGGGAGCAGTGAGCTCCTACACACACCCGCTCTCTCTTCTCTCACACAGAGAGAGAGAGAGAGAGAGAGAGGGAGGTGGGCGGTGTGAGCTCGGATGGAAATAACAAGTTGAGGTGACAGAGCACGACAACCTGTAGCACACACAGTTTTCATGCAGTGCTTTATACACTTTATTCTGACTTTAACAGGATCTGCTGTTTCCTCCACCACCATATGGAGCGTTTCACTTCTGCCAATCAAACATTTTCTTTTTTAGTTCTGGCAGATCTGCACGTAATAACATGAACAATAGATCTGAAACAACTGATCTGCTTGGAGTGGAGCTTTTTATTTATTATTGTTACTGATTATTACTTTGATTTTTTTCCCCACAATGATGTGTCAGAGTTTCAGATGTACCTATTGCAGCAGGTTTAATAGTAGCGTAGTTGTATTTGTAGTAGTCAATCTAAATAAGTAGCTGCAGACATAGCCTTGAGCTTGCTGTTTCTATCACAGTATTGATATATTATTATATTTGATTTTTATGCTGAGCCTTTGGTCTTCATGTGATAAATAAACAAACACGAATGCAAATTATCTTAGTTATTACATGTTGTAGAACATTTCAACAGAAATATGATGTAATATAAGTTCATAAGGAAAACACTCTTTTTTATTTTTTGTATATATATATATATATATATATATTTTACAGGTTAAGCATATTGATATATGCGTGTTTTATGTGTATTCAGTGAAAGCGGAACTGAAGTCATGTCATGTGATTTTCCTTCAGGACCCCATTAAAGACTGCACTGTTTACGCTCTGCAGACAGATGTAACCGGAAACTGACTGGCTCTCAGAAATGTATTCTCACGGTTCAGAGAGTTTAATAAAACAAGCGAGGTAAGAAAATATTAAAAATAACGATAAATAATAAAAGGCAGACTTCCATTTGTTTGCACCGCTTGACTTGTCATCTGCTCGTGCTATGCTAACAAGGCTAAAGACAGCTAGCTTACCAAAGCTTTACAGTGTATGACTTAATTGTTCATGTTTAGCAGTCCTTTGTCACAGCTTGTTGTCAAGCTGTATTTTTTTTTCTTCCTCTGGTGCATTTAGTCTTTGTTAATGGCGTGACAACAACAACTATGTGCAATAATCTTGCACAGTAAAAGTATTTTCATGCACATACTGTACATTTTAATGGTGTATACCGTAAATCATTGTATATACTGTATTTTCCTATTGTATATTTCCTTTTCTTTTCCACAACAAACAATCTTTTTTTTTTTTTTTTCATTCCTGTCTATCTGCTGTTGCCGTGAATTTCCTGATCTAATCAGAGACTGGCTGGTGTTTTATTATTTTTTTCAGGGAGATCCAGGAGTCTGAGCTGCAGAAGTTTTACAGCAGATTAGTGAAGCTGCTCCAGGCCAAAGAGTTCGGCCATGAGACCATGGACTCCCTGCAGAGGCTGCACCTTATCCTCTCTGCCACCAAGTACACCAGGACGTAAGAGCCCTCAACCTGCACCTCCCGTCTACTCAAACCACATGTCACACATGTTCATTCATTCACAACATTCACTCCCCTCTCTCATGGTGCAACCCCACCCCCTTCAGTAAATCCCTCTCAGCTTCATACTCAACACATTTATTGGAATTGCTTTTTTACGATTAACTCTCAACAAATTGATAGTGACCAAAACAATCAAATTGTGTATTGTGATTTAAAAAGAAACATAATCAGGGGGCTCACCTATTTCTGCTTTAAACCTAATTTTCCAGTGGGAGCTTTTTCAAGCCAAAGCACTCAGACACTGATTTCTGTTGTTGTGGCCAAAGGTTGCCTGCAGAGCTCCAGGGGAGGCTGTTATCGCTGCTCTCTTCCCCGGTGGAGCAGCTTCAGGTGCTGAGCTCAGCTGTGCTCAGGGAGACACTGCCCTGCCCTGGCCAGGAACCAAACTACAACCAGGAGAGCATCAGCCAGCTGAACAGCCACTCTGCCTCCCTGCTGCTCTCACAGGCGAGAAAAAACCCGTGTTAACCTATTTTATTCTGCTTCACTGTTTTTTTTTTACTGTGCAATGATTTATAACATAACAACCCATTCCTCCTACAGGCTGGATCCAGGGCCGATCTGTCCTCCCTTTGTGCTCAGCTCATCCGCAGCTTGGAGAGTCGACCATCAGTCGGTCCGACTCAATCGCTTACACACACGCTGCCCATCATCAACCTCCTCCTCACCCACAGCCCCGAGAGCCTCACCGAAGGTAGGGGACGGACCAATAAGACCAATAAGAAAGTTAATACAGAAAATTTATGGTTCGGTGCTTTGATTTGTTAAGTTGTGTGCATGCCAACCAAAAAGAGCAGATTTCACACTATTCTTCTTCTCCCCCTGACTCGCTACAGATCACCTGACCCAACTGAGTAAAAAGCTTGTTGACTGGCTGCGTTACGCCAGCATCACACAGGGAGGCGGATCTTCCTCCGGTGGTTTCTTCACAGGACCCAGGTCACGTCAGGTAAACAATCTATACTCATATTTGACCACCCTCAAAGTGTACAAAGCATACTGTGAGTTTTCTTTTGTCATTTTTTTTTTTCAATCAGCCGGTGCCCATAGCAGAGCTGGACGGGACGGTGTCTGGGGATTTCTTCACCGTGCTGTGTGTGGGCCAAGGCTTCACCGAGGACCAGTGGATGAATGTTTACTCCTTTTCTATGCTGCGCCACTGGCTGCTCACTTACCACTCTATTCCTACTGGCAACACCATGGCTGATACTGGTATGACTCTACATTTATTAAAACCAAACAAAAAAAACACAACATGTCGCCCTTACCATGCAAGAGGAGCTCATTTCAATAGGTCATGGCCACCATGTGCAGATGACCTGTACTGTGTTCTGATCATCTCCAGCAAACAGGCTGCAGCTCAGCTTATCTCTCTCCCACTCCCACTCCTTTTCTAATGGTAAGACCTGAGGGTTTGTGCGGCTTCCCTGCATGTGCGTCTCAGAAACGCCGAAATATATCCTACATCTTCTGTTTTAACTCCAGGGCAGCCGGTAACATGTCGACTGACAACTCCTTATAAGATTGTGACTCACAAGAAATGATCTTGAACCAGAATTGCTGATTTGTGACTTCTTAACACTTTCACTGGTGTCTTTGCCTCTTGCCTCACCTTTTAATCTAACAACGACTTTGTGAACATAAACAAATCACCGTGGTGAAGGGAAAGAAAAATGCTGCTCTTTCTTTTTCTCACCCATGCGTTTCCTTTTTGACTTCCTTAATTGGCTGATTCTGATATTCAGATCCAGATTGATCAAAATATACTGTATTTAATCCATGTTTTTTTGTAATTATTTACGAAATATCTCATCCGGGTCATTTGTACGTTCCGCAGTTTGAGTTGCAATGAACGGCTCAATCATTTTAATTTAATTTCTAAAGGGATTTTCATATAATGACATCTCAATTCCTACCAATCCCCTTTAATAAAATAAAACTTGAACTTAAAAAAAAAATAAATAAAAACTTGTTCAAAATCTTCTATAGTACAACCACCTGTGGATCAGTAGATTTAAAAACTCAACTGGGAAGAAAACAGACGTTAAAGTTAAAATCTTGCATCGTACAGTATATCTCTTGTCAACTGGACAATACATAACCTGTCACATGACTAAAAGTTTTTCTTCATAACAAATGGCATTTCAGTGTTTCTCTGTGTTAATCAAGGCCTCCACTCATTTATCATCCAAGCGACCTCCATTCACATGAGAAATATCCTAAATCTGATGATGGCAAATGATGATTCTTTGACCTCTCTCGTGCTGCAGATGACCGGTCGGAGGTGGATGGATCGGTCGTATCGATGGTTTCGGCAACTTCCTCCTCCAGCCGATTGCTGCCTCCGAAGGAACGCCTGCGGGAGAAGGCTTTCCAGTACTGCGTCCGCCTCATCGAGCAGAGCGATCGGAGTGAGTCACTCGTGCAGTTATTTATAGAGTTGATGAGACACCCTCTCTTTTTTTTTATCATCTACTAACTTTACGTTATATTATATATATTTCTCCTTGTCTTTGTGACAGAGGCACACAAAAAGGTAGACGCAGAGTTGCAGAAAGCGGTGAGTTTTACACATGCAGAGAGAACACCCCCCCCCCCAAAAAAAATTACAGCAGATGCATTTATGTATGACAGTGAGGATTTATTGGCCCGGATTGCCCTATTTGTGTCAGTGTCTGGTGGAGGCAGTGTGTATCCTGGACTGTGTGTGTGTGGAGGACACCTCCCTGGTCTACAGAACGTTCCCATGCGTGAAAGCGCTCTGTGGTCGGCTCAGCTCGGACATCACGTTCGCCAGAGTCCTGCTGCCCATCGCGCAATTCTACCTCAACCACGGTACGCATCCAGCTCGTACATGCGCCTGTCCTCTACACAGTATTCAATATTTGCAGGCAGTTCATGCCATTCTTTATTCAAAATGGCTAAACACACCTGTGATAGGTGAAATGGCGGCGGTGGACTGCGAGGGCGTGTGGAAGCTGGTGTTGGTCCAGTTTCCGGCCGAGCTCTTCCACGACCCCTTCCTGGCACACGAGCTTCTGCGCTTCCTACGGCTGAACGTGGAGAGCCTGCGGCTCCGGGTCCCACCCTACACCCGCTCGTTCCCCAACCTGCTGAAGGTAGAGTCAGTGAACGTGCACGGGTCCTCGACACCACACACACACACTTGCTGTAAACTCTGTGTGTGTGTGTGTGTCTGAAGTTCCTAGCCTGGGACAGCCCGGCTGTGGCGGAGGACTTTGTGGATCTGCTGCCGTCTCTGGTGACGTGCGAAACTGCCGTGGAGCTGCTGCACACGCTGCTGGACCTGCCCTGTCTCTCTGCCACGCTGGTCCTGCAACACAGGTGCGGGCGCACATCAGAGCAAAAAGTCCACACGCCCCCCCCCCAGACGCTGATGCGCATTCATATATATATGTGTGTGTGTGTGTGTGTGTGTGTGTGTGTTTGTGTGTATTTTGCAGGTCAACATCCTCGGCTCTCTCTGAGCCAGGCGGCCGTGCTCTCGTGTCACTGGATGCGTTTCGGAGCCCTTCTTTCAGGGGGCTTTTCCTCTACCTGCTGCGAACCGAAGCCGGATCAGGTGACGCCTCTAACGCCGGCTCATTTTGTTCTTTTATTTTTTTGAAAAAAAAAAAACTTTGAAAAGAAAAAAAATCACTGTGCTTTTTTTTTCTGTCTCCCTCCGCAGGTGACACCATCGACAGACTGAGCACGCTCCACGAGCTGCTGGCCGAGGTGGCCGATTGGCCGAGGGTGGTCCAGTGTGCGCGGACGGTCCCTGTGCTGCTGCATATTTTTTTCAACACACTCGTTACGGTGAAGAGATTCAATTATGATGATTATAATACTAGATGTTCAGCTTTGTTTTTTTGTTTTTTTTTACATATATATTTTTTTGTTATATGCCTTGTTCCTAGGTAGCAGATGAGAAGCTTTTAGCCCATTTGATTTTGGTGATGCTGGAGAGGAGCAGCCTCCTCTTCAACCTCCCCACCTACGTCAAAGAGATACACAAGTACAACTTGACACTTTAGTGTTACACTGCTGTCCATATGGAAAGGGTTGTGTTCGTTTTATGATCTCCACCTCCTTTCTTTCTTTCTTTCTTCTTTCCTGCAGGGTGTTCAGCTGCCACTTGCTGAGGCTGTGCAAGCTGCACCCCTCGCTGGTAGTGGACCAGTCTCACGTGCTGCTGGAGTTTGCTGGGACCACAGCCAACGTCTACAACAAGGAGGACATCTACACACACGTGGTATTTTTTTTTAAACTCCTGTACAGATTAAGTTGCATCATGTGCGTATATCTCCAGCTGTTGACAAATCTTGACATGTGTATATGCCAGCACCTGACCCCAAGAAATAATATTCACCTTGTTTGTGTCTCAGGTGTGGGCGCTGGGGGAGTACCTCTCAGTTTCCTGTGACTCTCGCTGCTCTGTGAGCCTCATCACCTCGTGCTTCGAGGCGTGCGAGGCGGTGCTGTTTGAGATAACGTCATCTGCGCCTCCACCCGGAGCCGAGTGTCCCGCACCCAGAGTCGTCACCGCTCTAATGAGTGCTCTCGCTAAATTGGCATCGCGCTCACATGACCTCATCCCCAGGTGACACAAAGGCATACTTTTGTTTATTGCTTTTTATTTCTTTTTTCATTCAGGCAGCCATGTCTAATGTCGTCTGATTGTTCGTTTTTTTTTTGGCTACCGCAGGGTTTCTCTGTTCCTCTCCAAGCTGAGGACGGTAGCCAGAGGGGGTCCCGTGGCCTGGTGCTCGGATGAGGAGGATCTTGTTGCCATAGTGACACGAGGTGAGGAGTTGTGGTCGCTGCTGAAGACACCCGGTGTGGCTCAGAGTGTCCTGACCCCACCTCCACGCGTCTCCACACCGCAGTGGCACCGGGACACCAACCTGTCCCTGCCACTGCAGCTGCGAACTCTCACCAGCCTCACACACGCACAATGACACATGCACAGCCCACATCACGGTGCACCAGGATATGTGTCAGTGTAAAAAAAAAAATAATAACAATGCCCTCAGGAAATAGGCTTCTCAATGAATGTTGATTTTACACATTACTTCTGTAAATAAACAATAGTATTCCAATTCAAATGAATTTCATGAAGCTTATTTAGCATCTACAAAATACGCAGAAACGAGTTGTGTAGTATAGTGTCTCTTTTTTAATACAGTGATTTCACAGACATTACTTTTTACAAAATAGATTCTTTTCGTTTAAAAAATAAAATAAAAGGCTCACTTCCTGAGTAAGTGCTCTGTTGGAACAGAATTTTCTTCATCTATTAGAGTTTAGGGAAGACCTGAAAGTGTGACCTACACAGTGCTTGGGGAAAAAAAATGGAATAGTGGAAATTTGCAGATTTAATCTACGTCTTTTTTTTCCCGAGGATTTTCCTGGACATTTTTCTCAAGTCATCCTCGCTGTGGATGGAAAAGTGCTCAAAGATACGAGTGCATCAAACCTGCTGATCACTAAGTCCTATTAGCATTTCTACACACTTCTTCTTGGTGCATTTTAACATTTGACCCAGAATAGAGTCTACAAACTGATGCTCTCAGATTTAACAAATCACATTTCAGTAATGCATGAAAATCATCTCTGTGTAATTCATGATACCTATAAATCACAACTAGATAGCCTATTATTATTTTTTGTTCTGACCCCGTTTGAATTTTAATCGCTTTTTATTTCAGGGTGACAGAAATCCAAAGGGCGCTTAGGCAAGCAATTATTGGCTGAGTAAAATAAAATCAGTGCAACTGGGACACTGAATTCCTCGATTTACATCCTTCACGTAGCACCATTTTAAAGGAATGTACGTCTGGTACATTTTGGCACATCACTGGTGGTTGGAGCATAGTGTGGCAGGGAAGTCAGTTGTGTCAGTTGAGTTACAGAGGTGCACTCTTGACGGAATCATTTGAGGTTTTGGCAAATAGACCTATCTGCTCTCTTGTAAAGCAAGTCTACAATTTGAAAACCTAGGAAAATATTTCTCCAAATGTCTCAAACAAAAACATTCTCAAATTCTCTTTTAACTGGAGAGAGGGCATTTTAAGTATGTCTAGAAATAGAATCGTATTTCTGCACATATTTTGCCCACCGCAAAGTCCATCATACCTTGTTACCAGTCAATGAAGGGTTTTGGTCCCACCTGGGAATAAAGTGAGTCAACAGGTTCGCTGTTGATGTCACTCGGCGGCGCGGGTGAGACGGGTCGCTCACCTCGCCGTCTGCAGCGGCGGCGCGGGTGAATACAGGTACCTCCAGATGGCGTAGTAATGGACGCCGGCGCCAGCTGCAACGAAGAGGTGCCAGATGGCGTGCGCGAAGGGGACGATGCCGTCGCTCTTAAAGAAGATCACCCCCACCACGTAGAGGACGCCACCCAGCGCCAGCTCACACACGCCCGAACGCTCCACCTGCGACACGTCACGGGTGCGACAATACAGCATGGGGTCCAACACGTTGACACCATTTTTCGAAAACATATTTTGGATGAATTTGTAAAAGTAAATTCATCTGCAGTAAAGTAAAAAAAAACAAAAAACATTTCAACTCCAAAAAAAAATCCCAAATGTTTTGGGTGAAATCCCGGATGATTGGAAAAAAAATGATCATTTGTGATATGTTCTTACCATGGACAGGATGACCAAAGCAGGAACGGTTCCCATGGCGACATACGCCGCCAACTCTAGCAGCTTGTACCTGCAGGTAGAAAAACTGGGATGTGAGACCACGAAGCCTCTAGCTCTCTGTGTAGTTTGGGCTTCTGCTTCGGCTGTTTGCGTTCAACACTTCACGGACGGTTTCAGGTTTATTGTGTCTAACCGGGGACACGACACAAAACAGCGAGACACAGTGAGAGACTGCGGTACCTCTCATGGAAGACGAAGACATACATGGACCCCATGCAAGCCATGACCCAGATCAGCCAGCGCATGTGGCAGGCCCAGGGCCCCAGCTCCCTCAGCATCAACCTGGGTAACACACATCACACACACACATCCATATTTACTGTGATCCTGTTCACCAGTGGGTTTGTTTTTGTTTTTTTTTCCCCCCATCGGAGTTTGTCGTGCACAATCGCATGACCCACCATGGCGAATAGGACGCAGCGATGAAGAAGTAGATGGCGATTCTGTCACACATGTGGAAACGCTGCTCCACGCTCCTACACAGAGAAAAAAGAGGGAGAGACTGTTTCTGAAACGGGACAAAATGTATCCCCATATGTTCTCTAGACGTAACTTGTAAAATATTTAAGAATATAATTAATATAATAAATATTTAAATTGGCTTTTATTAGGATCCTATACGCTCCAACATAAAATTTGCCTGACCCGAACCTTCCATCATAACATTCAAATGTTATGAGGCCTTTTTGTCCTCATATGTCCACATAATTTGACAGTGTAAACAGATCTAGGTACCAACAAGAGTAATAGTGAGACCACACACACACAAACACACACACAGACCGGAGGTGGCTGATTTTCCATGCAGCAGTGTGGAAGAGCGTGGAGGTGACAAACAGGCCGGTGAGTCCGCTCCCGTAGAGCCAGGCGGCGACGCGATGCCACTGGTCCACAGACAGGAAGTGGAGAACCGAGCCGCCCACCAGACTGGGCAGGATCCACAACTGGCACGGATCAGGAAAACACAAAAGGCATAGTTTCATACGACATCATCATTTTTGCTCTCTGTGCAGAAGTTTCCAAAAGGTGATAATATTTTGATTGTAACCACTTTGCCCTTTTCTTCAATCATACGCGTCCATGTCATACAGTAAATACCACACGTTGGTTACCTTATGTTACAATAAATACGGGAAACATGAGCCAGTCCTAAAGGAACTAAATCCACCCACCAGCACATGCATGAACATGTTACATCTTGTTTCCTCCATAATTAAATCCGTAAAGACTTTGGGATCGCCCAGCAACTTCATAATGAAGGCAAACGCCCCGAAGGTTAAAGTTCGCAGCCAAGAAACACTGCAGCGCACACACACACATAAAGATTTGTATTCTTTTTTTTGTGCAGACGCTTGCAGCTTTTCCTTACTCGGCCATAGATGTAGTTGGAATATTTATCTTGCAAGGATTAAAATGGTGTAAAGTTTGAAAATGAATTTCATTGGTTCTGCACACAGCCCTAAAAATGCCCCTCTGTGGCTTTTTGGCTGCATGCTGGAGGGATGTGGGGGCTCCTCAGGAGAGCAGGCCCAGGTGTGTCGTTTGAAGAGGCCACCACACCTGAAGTGTGATGGCTAATCGCAATTAAAATGGATGAGAGTCGCACAGACGCTGGACTGAGCTGGTGGGCACAGACATTTTGAGTGGGGTTATTATTATTATTATTATTATTATTATTATTATTATTATTATTATTATTATTACTATTATTATTATTATTATTATTATTATTATTATTATTATTATTATTATTATTATTATTATTATTATTATTGTTATTAGTGTTATTATTGTTATTATTGTTGTTGTTGTTGTTGATTTATTGTTTTATTGACATATTTATATTATTTTTAGCAAAGCAACATTATTTATTCATTCAGTAATTGATGAATTAATCCATGAATGAAAGGACAGATGTATAACTTACTTTTTTTTTCTATACTAAAGAAAATCCTGTCCCGTTTGAGGCTTTACAGTCATTATGGCCATGTTCTGTCTGTTGTTTTTATCCTGTCTGTCTGTTTTATTCACTCTGCGCTGCTCTCTCAGAGGCAGAAGTGCACAGGGATTACAGCAGATTAGAGAAAGCTACAGGATAAATCACAGATTATGGCCCACTGGCTCTACAGTGCAGCCAAAAAAAAATCCTCCTCCCCGTTCCGCCTCATTCCTCACAATCTTCCCCGTAACTGCCAAATTTTACTAAATATAGGAAACACAGGAAGATTCTGGGAAAGGGGAACGCTGACCAACAAAAATAGCCCCTGGCATGGACTCTGAAAGTGTGTGTATGTTTGTGTGTGTGTGTGTGTGTGTGTGTGTCTGTGTGTCTGTGTGTGTGTTTGTTCGACTCACCCCGTGTGTGGCACAGTTTGCAGCATGTTCATAGTCTGTGGGCTGGTATCGCTTACTGGCTGGCACCCTGCCGTTCATGAACCTAAGAGAGAGAGAGAGGAAAGGAAAGAATGTTTAGATCTGGTGCTTTTATTGGTTAATAAGTTACTGTGTGTGCTGAACCCATGAAGGCCAGTGGTGTGTACGTGTGTGTGTGCATGTGTGTATGCATTCGTGCCTGTGTGTATGTGATGGTCATTCTTGGGGGATTTACAGTTCTCTAATCCATGTCACGTTGTCTGAAATTTAGTGCTCCCCATCGTTACTGGGGAAACTGTCTGCGTTGCTATGGTGACCACTGATGTCACTGCCCTTACTACCACAGCAGGATACCACTGACCACTATCCTATTTGCATCATTTGTGGCTGTGCTGTTTATTCTGCATTATTATGTCTATATGAATGTGGGTGTGTGTGACTCAGTGTGTATGTGTGTGTGTGTGTGTGTGTGTTGCGTAGGCTATTTAATCATTAGTAAATCTCTCAATCCCTGCTTACAGGAAGAAAAAAAAAACACATCTGGAGATGTTACGAAACCACATTTTATACATTGAGATGAACACGCACATTCACAAACGCACAATAATATGAATGTGCCTTCTCTCACACAGGGCCACAGGTGTGTCTTACACTCCGCTGTTTATTTAATTGCACATTTAGGCCAATGGGCGTGTTGTTGCGATGGTCTATTCATTTTTTACAGTGGGAGGACTAATCAGGAGAAAAAGCAGCAGCAGCAGAAGAAGAAGAAGAAAATTCGAGTAAGGTCAGGGTGTAGCTCCGGGGGACTGAGAGTCTGGCGTGTGAGAGGTGTTGGCAGTGTAGGGAACTCATGAGGTGCGGAAGACATGAGATCTTGAAAATAGAGAGGAGCATAAATCTGTGTGAGATGGGTGCAGACCAAAAAGGGATTGCACTGTGACCCGTTGGTATTAATAATAACACGGGCCTGTCTTGGTTCATAATTTGCTTTTATGGCCTCGGTTCCCATACAAATTTGCATGAAATCAAATTAGCAAAACCCAACATGGGTGCACTTCCAGGAAGCCTGTGGAGGTCATTACCAGCTTTGCCCAGTGGGTGATCCAAAACTGAACAGGTTCAACAAGTGCATTGATAATCATGGACCTCCATATCCACTCTCTATTGACCTGTATTTACTTATTGCTCCAGTGTGCTACGAGCCAACATGACAGTCTGTGTCGAAATGTCCAATTGAGTTCATGACATTTTATAAACACTGACATCGGCTTCTGTGAGGGGGGTGGGGGTAGGGGTCTCCTAATCTGAACCGTGTGGCTGTTGGCACAGTCAAGCAGCAGCAGTGGTTGATTACAGTTGTTAGTTGAATATTTAGGACATACAGTGTGTGTACAGTTTGTGTGACTTTCTGTGTTTGGCCCTAACGTCTTGCCCTGCTGGGACGATCAGTGGGACGATCCGAATGATCAGTTTAGATGTTTGTGATTATACAACATTTCAAAATGAGGAGGTTCATTTGATGTATCTGTAAATATAAAGGCATTGCCCCGACTCTAAACAATCACAGCCACACACCTTAACCTCTACACCTAAATCTGTACCCCATTAAGACATGTGTTATGAAGTCACCAAAATAATAGGTCTGCAAGTGTGTTTGTGTGCGTGTGCCAGTGTGTGTGCGTGCCTCTGCACACTCACCACCAAACCCCCTCACAACAGGAATGTCAGTGTGTTTTCCTGTTGTGGGTCTGGTTTGTCATGCAACACATCAGGGCTCTAAAGCAGGAAACACCTCTCTCACACACAAACACACATCCCTATGTGTAATTAACATGGGATATTAAGAGGGATTTATTGTGACTTTCTAAAAAAACTTTTATGTAATAAACCCTCTGGACTAGAATGCCACATGCTGGACCAAATGCAGAACATACTGTTGCAGTATTATAGGGCTATCAATGTACCGTAATGTTGCACTCCACTCTGATGTCCTCTGATTGATTATGACAGAGTGTGTGTGTGTCTGTGTGTGCATGTTTGTGCGTCCCTGTGTGTGATGAACCGAAAGAAATGGATAGGGATTCACAGGCTCCAATCAGAGAGACCATTGTTATCATCATCCGCACACTGGTCTCTCTCTCTCTTTCCTCTCTTTCTACTATTTTAATTATACATTTTCACACTCCTGTTAATCTCGTCGTTAGATACATGTTCCTGTTGTGTACGTGTGCAACCCATGTTTTCAACACGTAAAGCTTTAGTGTTTAGTGGTAAAAGCCCATTACATTCCATTCCATACCTTAATAGGATCGATTGCATTTAAGAGGATCATAAACTTTGGATCCTGGAAGGAGAGTGTGTTTACTATAGGAATGTGTGTGTGTGCATAATCTTTCCAGCAAAGGTTGAGTACATCTCTTCTCAGAATTAAGTTCACACACAAACAAACACACGAACACACACGGACACACACACACACAAAATATGATATACTGTTCACTGCAGTTTGTGACTGTAGTTACTAACACAAATTACAAAAAAATTATTGTTTCTTTTTTTCTGTTTAATCATTATGTGTATCTCTTTTCATTCCAGCTGTTTTCTCTTTACCTATGCATCGTTTTCTTAAAAAAAAAGAAGTATGTATTAATTACATAATTGGAGCTATTTGCATATTTAGCAAAAGTATTTTGTCAATTTTCCTTTGGTGAAAAGTTTACACTCAGCTGCAACCCACCACCGACGTGACAGCATGTGTTTTGCCTCATCACAAATAGACCACACAGGTGTGTTTTTTATTTGTCTAAATCACATTTTTCAATGTAATAACTGATGTACTATTATTGTTCT
This sequence comes from Colistium nudipinnis, assembly GCA_016785305.1. Taxonomy (NCBI): domain Eukaryota; kingdom Metazoa; phylum Chordata; class Actinopteri; order Pleuronectiformes; family Rhombosoleidae; genus Colistium; species Colistium nudipinnis. Next base: position 608,422 of record JAFBJU010000627.1, read on the forward strand.
TCTTCTTATTTAAGTACTTAACAACAACTGGAGAGCAGAGATGTTGATAGGAGGACAGACGGAGAAGGGGGTGCATGAAATCAAGGGATTGTGTGAGTAAAAGTGCTCTTCCCAGATGAGGCACCAGAGAAGCAATCTCTCTCGCTCTCACACGCACGCACGCGCACACAAACTAATCTATAACATCCCTGTGATTGTCGTCACGGCGCATGGTAGCAGACAGACCGCCCCACATGGAGCAAATGTTGTTTCCAGATATTATCATATGTCCCAAGTTGTTGTTTTTTTAACTCTCCTGACCAAATGAAAATTACCTTCCATATTTAGTCTTCCTCAGATCCATCTCGTGCGTGGCTCGGTGCGCTCGCGCCCGCCTACGGATTCCCCATTCCGGATGTCCCACCGCCGCGCGTCCACACATGAACACATAAGTCCACCGGGGGGACACGGACCCACGGTCAACACTTCACAAACAACATGTGAACAAAAGCACCGGCGTTGGCGTAGGCGATGGTCGTGCAGGCGGAGACTGCGGAGTTGTGTGAGCAGTCTCTCGTGTGTTTGTGTATGAGAGTGTGTGCGTGTGTGTTTGCAGGATGTTCCGCGGGACTGGACGTGTAACCCCTCCTCCTCTGCCCCCCTCTCCTCCCCCTTGGCCTGGTTGATGATGATAATCAGAGAACTGGGGCCCCTCCCCACGCCACGGCTCCGGACCGTTGGTGTTGGCAGTGTGCGTGACGTGAACAGTTGTGTCGCAAGAGTCAGACACACACAGGAAAAGAGAGGTGAAAGTTGTCAAACTGTCTGAGGGAACATCTAACACAACACACACACACACGTACACTCACAAACACACACGCGTGTCCTCCAAAAACAGAAACTACACATGTCCAAGTACACAGCATATACTCAAGTCTAGAAGAAAATGTGTTGTTTTTCTTCCATCACCTATTTTGGAATATTTGGATACACTACACTTGCATTTACTACTTTACTACAACGCCACAAGGTCCTCTTTTCTAGTTTTCATTGTTTTTCAAACCAACAACAAGCAAAGAAGAGACCCTCACAGCTCGAATTAAGTTTTGGACCCCAAAAGGTTGGAACCACAGGTTTAATCATTAACAATGCACTGTGGGTAAAATCGCAAACGGAGCAGAGAGGTAACCAGCAAATAAGTCTGTAAAAATAAGTAAGAAAAAAAAGTAAAGTTGTTTTCTGTTTCCTGTTGTGATTTTTAAGCAAAACGTACACTATACATGGCATGATACACAATGATGTTTTAAGGTCCATTGTCATTGTGCTGCAGAAAGAGAGTTTTCTTTTTGCAAAGAACACACACACACACACACACACACATACACGCACACCAATAGACGCACAGACAGAAAGACACACAAACTGAATGGAAAATTAAATATTGTCCAACAATAACAGTGGACACAGAAGTCCTTTTGTGGCACTGTGCAGCAGCTGTGTGAAACAGAACAGACACATTATGCAAACCCACAGACGATCCAAAATGACTTTCAGGGCTCCCAGCAAAGTGTGCTACACATATACCACTGCAGCTGTGTTTAAAGATGACATTTCAAAATATTAATGGCAATGGTCAAACAAGCATATTTGTATAGGTAAATGACACTCCTAAATATAAACATTAAATACATCTAACAGTGTGTATGTGTGTGTGTTTAGAATGTGTAGTACTTGTTGTATTAAATCTATTTTAAGAGACCAAAATATTTTTTTGACACAACATAATTTTAATCCAATAGAATATATCAATCAATATCTAAAAGACACGAAACACATTTATTTAATATAGCGGATGGAACCTGTAGAAGCTTATTTGGGACTCTGGTGAGTTGGTATCCATTTGCTGTCTCTTATCATTTATTCCAAATTCTGGATTTGCTGCTGTGTCATCTATTTCCCAAACCTAACCTCTGTCTCTTTGTCCATCATGTTTGTTTGGAAGCCCACAGGCTTGTGTAAACCAAAGGCCAGTACACACTGTGTTGGACCTCTGCCTTTGCTGACAGACCTCCGGAGGAGAGGCAGGCCCTGAAAACAGGGACTGGGGACAAACATGAACTGCAACTTGGGGGTAAACAAAATCTGCTCAGATTAGCTCAAATTATTCCAAAGTGCACAAAAAGTAATGTGACTGGTACCAGGCCTGTCAGTGGACATCCATAAAACCCACTTGAGCTCATAACAATAAATGAATACAGGGTACGTATCATTGTTTGTGAGAATTGCAAGGGTGTTTGTCAGGGTCACAGTTCATTCAGGTTTGTTGTTATGTTCCTGCCTTTTTTACTTGTTCCTCCTCAACATCCTCCTTTTGTGCTGTGAGTGACACAAACAGGATGAGGGCCAGCTGACTGCAGACTATGTCTCACTCATTACATATTAACTGCTACCCCTTGTATTGTTTATGTTCAGTGAATTATTTTGTAGTCACTTTATTTATAATCATTTATAGGTTATGTTATTATGTGTGAGGGAGGTTGGGAGGTTGGAAAGGCAACAGAGGGACAGGAAATGGTGGAGTAAAACCAGAAGGTGGCAGCCTTATTCCATTTCATCTCATTTTATATTACGGACTTAGTTTAATCTTCCTTGAATGTTTCTCACTTACATACCCTTGGTATTAATGTTAAAGTTTTTAGTATTTACAGCACAGGACGTTTAGTTGCAATGAACAATGTGGACGGTGTATTAATGGGGGTTTGGTTTAAGGATGTTCATCTTTCAGTAAACCTTAAATACATGTAATATGTATACTTATATATCATTATCACATTCAAGGTACTGTTACACAGATTCATGTCGCCCGTACAGTTTAGGTGTTGTTTGCACAGACGAACAGCTGGGGGCGCTGTTAGATCAAAGCATGGCCAGAAACTGTCCATCAAAGTTTTTAGGAGAGACGCGTGGACTCCATGTTGATGTCCCACTGTCTCTCGTGGATCTGACACAGTGGGCACAGAGTAAAAACTGCCTCAGTTAACACCAGACCACAGCTGACGTTGTTTGTCTTCACGTGGACGACACATGGAGGAAAGCCGTGCTGGCTCTTTAATAACGCGTCACGAAGCGTCAAGTAGCGTCACGGGCGCGTGCGCAGTGTGGATGAGGCTGTAGCCTTTAATGAAAAACAACAACAATCAGCAGCAGCAGGAACAGGGACGGAGACATGGCTCCGTGAAGCTCCGCGCGTCTGCGCCTCAACACGCTCTCACCGTCCGTTTCCCCCCGGAGCTGTTTATGTGCCAGGGGCTGAACCCATGAACCTGGCCAGTCAGAGCGGGGACGCTGGCGGGAGCCAGCTCCTCTTCGCCAACTTTAACCAGGACAACACGTAAGGAAGGCCCGGGGAGAGAGGGGGGAGAGTCCGAGGGATCCCACGGCCTGTGGTGTCAAGCTAGCTTAACGGCTGCTTCGCTGCAGCTTTGGACATGTCCCGGAATCTCCCGTAGTGACAGGGCGCGATGTCCGAATAAAAACATTTTTTAAAAGCCACAGCATGGTGCCTGACGTTAGGAGAGCTAATGTTAGCTAGCTAGCTAACCACCCTGTGTCTTTTATCTCAGCCGTCACGATCACAGCTCAAGGCTAACGGGATGATGTGTGGTCCCAGGCTAACTTTAGCGGTGTCACGTAACTTCTCGGCTGACAGAGGTTGAGATGAATCTGGTTAAATATTTTACTGTAAACGGATTTAGCAGAATTTGAACATTGTGTGGTTTAGTTGACGTTAAAGTCGCAGGACTGTGAACGTTTGGATGTCTACAGGAGTCACGCGTTGACATTATGATTGTGTTGCTTTTTTTGCCGCACGTCAGTAACACAGTTGTATTTGCTCTTGTTACACATGTATGTTATATCATCTGGTGACGGCTCAGGTGCACATCGGAGGCCTGGAGCTATTGCAAAACATCTCCAGTCCTGTGATGACTGTCACATAAACGCTGACATGAAACAGTCTGCTCCCTCCAGTGTTTAAAACTCCCCAGTTGTTTCTGATGACAGTGTGTAGTGTTTGAATGTGTGCGTTTGGGTTGCTAATAACACTGCGGTCCTTTTGTCTTTTAACTTTTTAGGTCTTTAGCTGTTGGCACCAAATCAGGATACAAGTTCTTCTCTCTGTCCTCTGTGGACAAATTGGAGCAGATTTATGAATGTAGTAAGTACATTACATTAAATGCTAAATATATGTTTTAAAGCTTGACAATCTGCTATAAGTCTGTCTCTGCTCCTTGATATCATGGTGTAGTTATAATGTTATGACGGTTAATGCATACTGCCTTGACAGAACACAATCACTGTACCATTAGAGGATTGTGCTTTAAATATTAATGACGTTTGTTAGCACTCTTCTCATACACATAACTTCAACCTTCCTTCACATAGTACCTGCACTTTTTGTCAGTCCAATTATATTTGCATACATTGTGCAAAGACAGTGGCAGGCTCAAGTTGCATAGTCGGAGAATGAGTTTTTGGAATAAGGTTTAGGGTTAGTGGTTAGGTTAGGGGTTAGTGTTGGGGATAAGGTTATGGTTAGGGGATAGGGTTAGTGGTAGGGTTATGGGGTTGGGTTAGGGTTCAACTTTGTAGGGTCATGAGACTGGAATGGGGATCGGCTTGGGGGGATTGGGATAGGGGACTGGGTGGTTTAGGGTTAGGTAAAGGGGATGAAAACCACTCGGATGACACCTTTTTGGAATAACTTTTGATAGAAATGTCCTAGATACCTGGAAGTTGGCTACGTCCCCACAATACTGACTTTTCCACATCCATCGGTACCATCTGTGAGTCTCTACGGTGTCGGGAAGTTGGTGAACTAGCGAAAAGTCTGCAAATAAGGGAATTGGGTTAGGGGATAGGGGTTAAGCGGTAGGGTTAGGGGTTAAGGGATAGGGGATTAGGTTAGGGATAGGGATTTGGGGTTATGGCTTAGAGGATAGGGGATAGGGTTAGGGTTAGGCTATTGGCTTAGGTAAGGTAACCCTATCCCCCCACCGCCAAGCACCCCCCCCCCCCCGAAAAAAACACAGTTATGGTAGAAATGTTACTAATAAAAGATGATGAATAAAAGATGGCACTGAGAGACATGAAGTGATTTGTGTGTGTACGCGTGTGTGTGTGTTTTGTGTGTGCAGCGGACACGGAGGATGTGTGTATTGTGGAGCGTCTGTTCTCCAGCAGCCTGGTGGCCATCGTCAGCCTGAAGGCCCCCAGGAAGCTCAAAGTCTGCCACTTCAAGAAGGGGACCGAGATCTGCAACTACTCATATTCCAACACCATACTGGCTGTCAAACTCAACAGACAGGTTGGAAGAACAGACCGACTGTGACATATTCATCTTTTGCAAATATCATAGATGGGTGCAGCATTAGGACAGCTGTTGGGTCTTGATTGTTTTGTTGCTGATGTTTTGTGGTTCCTGTGCAGAGGCTGATAGTGTGTCTGGAGGAGTCGCTGTACATTCACAACATCCGAGACATGAAAGTGTTGCACACTATCAGAGAGACACCCCCTAACCCTTCAGGTGAGTCGGTCACTATAACAGTTGTTATTTCATCCTAGTATTTAATGTAATATACAATGGTGAACTGTGCACATGCTGAATTCAAAGGCCAGGGAAGAGTTTTTTTTAGCTTGTATGTCCTTGTGCTGTACCACGGGATGTTACTTTCCTTTTTCTGTTTATTTCTAGTGTACTACATATTATTGTAAATATATGTTCTAAATGCTATATTTAGAACATATATTTACATATATTTATATGCTATATATATATATATATTTATATGCTATATATATATATATATATATATGTGGTTACTGCGGGTTTGTCAAGTTCAGATAAAGGTGTATTTTGCCACGATCTGTTTTCTCTAACCCTGTGACACATTTCTCCAGGACTGTGTGCCCTCTCCATCAGCAATGATAACTGTTACCTGGCATACCCAGGCAGTGCTACGATAGGAGAAGTTCAAGTGTTTGACACTGTCAACCTGGTAGGTGAACAACAGTTTTATTTATTTCAAAGCTCATCCTTCCCAAACTCGTGTTTTGTATGCGTATTGTTTCTTGTAATTATTGGAGACCGTCATGTGTTGTGTGCCTGTTCATCATGACTCTGCTGTCTTCTGTGTGTCACGGCTGACCCGGCATTGTGTAATCTATCTCTCTGAAGTAGCGCGTCTCCAACTTGTGTGGGTGTTTGTTTTCCAGCGAGCGGCTAACATGATTCCAGCCCACGACAGCCCGTTAGCGGCTCTGGCTTTCGATGCCAGCGGAACCAAACTAGCCACGGCCTCAGAGAAGGTAGGAGAGCCACTATCCAGTTCACTGGCCTGTCAGCTATGGGACCTGTGTGTGTGTGTGTGTGTGATTTTTGTTTTCCGGCTGACTCAGGGCAGTTCTTTGCCGTTGCTTCCTTTTTGAATGTCGTCATCCTCGTCGCATCTTGTTTCTTTCACTTCCTCCCAGGGCACAGTCATTCGTGTCTTCTCCATCCCAGAGGGACAGAAGCTCTTTGAGTTTCGGCGAGGAGTCAAGAGGTACAAGACGCGTGATGCCAGACTCACTGCACCTTTGCTGTGACGGACCGTTGTGATTCTGTATCTGTGTGCCTTCTCCTGCTTCCCCTTACTTTGATGTTTCCCAGGTGTGTGAGCATTTGTTCACTGGCGTTCAGTATGGAAGGTCTGTACCTGTTGGCCTCCAGCAACACAGAGACGGTCCACATCTTCAAATTAGAAACACAGAAAGAGAAGTATGTGTACGTATCTTCCTGTGTCCATCTTTCAACGGGAGATTTAAAATGCCTGAGACACCTGGGCATAGTGCTTACGTTTTTCAAGTTTTCCAAGGTCAACAGAGAAACAAAGGCTTCTTACATTCCGTTTTGTGTGTTGGTGTGTAGGCCTGCGGAGGAGCCCACCACCTGGGGAGGGTATCTGGGTAAGGTTCTGATGGCATCCACCACCTACCTGCCTTCCCAGGTCACAGAGATGTTCACCCAGGGAAGAGCCTTCGCCACCGTACGTCTGCCCTTCTGTGGAAACAAGAACATCTGCGCCTTAGCCGTGTGAGTGCCAGTCTCCTTGCTGGAGTCCTGCAAATTTTGTGTTACGCTTTTTATCGGAGTTTGTGTTGTGCTTTTAACTGGTGTCTTATATAGTGGCGATTTGGTTTTGATTCATTGTTAAGGCAAACAAAAACATGCAGCAGCATTTACTTTCAGCTGATTATAATTTCTGCCTAAAATGGGCTGAAAAATGTCCAAATGTTTGAATACCTGTTGTTATTCTTTAAAATCAGAATTCAGAAGATTCCCAGGTTGTTGGTTGCAGCGGCTGACGGTTACCTATATCTGTACAACTTGGATCCACAGGAGGGAGGGGAATGTACACTCATGAAACAGCACAGGTAACACTCACACAGTGAAAACAGAATGGGGCATGTGTCGTTTTTAACTGTTTATCATGGTCGTACTGTGGTGTTACAGAGTGACAAGGCAGCGGTGAACACAGACTGATAATGGGCAGGTTAAGGCCTGTCATTGGGTTAATTAGTTACAGCTGATATGACCAACCACCAACACTGTTACAACTGTTGTAGCAGGTGATGCTCAGCATCAGTTTAAAAAACAAAGCTGAGGCTTAATGTTTTCCACACAGCATTAACAATGCTAACGATTGGCTCAAATGATACTCTATTACACTATTGTATACTATCTATACTATCTACTATCTAACCCCACCCCACCGGATTCTTCATGCACAATGTTTCACTGTTCACAAAACGGGAATCACACTCACTGAATCCGTGCGCGCTGTTGTCATCAGGTTAGACGGCAGCACTGAACCATCCAATGAGATCCTGGAGCAAGGGTCACATGATCGCCCACTTGTGGCCCAAACCTACAGCGCTGCTGTCACTAAAGGTAAGTCACAAATATTTGTCAGGGAATCATTTAACCATTCATTGAAATTGGCTTTTTCTTAGTTTTTAGGGAATTTTAAGAAATTAATTTATGTGTTTTTTGTGATAATGTTGAAAAAAAAGTGATTTCTTGATGAAAAATATCAAGCTCAAATCTCATCATCCATTAAATCGCTGTGCTTTCAGGTAGTTGTGACTGTTGACTTTGTCACAGAACATAGTATACACACACACACACACACAAACACAAAAAATATTTTTCCAACTTGACCTATGACCTTTGGTTTCTAGGTTACTGTGAAGAGCAGGGTGCCGTGGGAGGGGCAGGTCTAGAAGATGACCTCAGTGACTTGCGCTTAGAGGAGGAGAATGAGCAACCGCCACTCATCCTCGAAACTGACTGACTTCTTCGAGCGGCGGAACCGACCTATCAGAGGGCTCCTCTGGCGCTGCTATGAACACGTGACACAAGAGGGCGGGGGAAGAGGGGGGGATCGAGGATCAGAGCCGAGGGAGGGGGGAGCGCTTTTAAACGCTCTGAGTTTTCAAGAGCCGGTCCGTCAGTCTGTCTGTGTGCGTTTGTGTGTCCACAGCCGCGTCCATATTTTCTTTTCTCCCATCCTTTCCCATCTCCGCTTCCTCCTCCCCTCTCAGTTTGGGCCTGCGCAGGCCCAAACTGAAGCTTTGCATGTAAACGTGCCAATGGCTTAAAAAAAAAAAAAAAAAAAAAAAAAATCATGCTCCAATGTGAAAAAAACGAGTATCGGTGTGTGTGTGCGCGCTCGCGTGCTTTTTGGAGATTTGATCCAAAAATAATAATGTAGCCGTGTCGCCACTTAAAGACACACACAGATGCAAGCACTGTTTAAAAGGAAAGTGATTGTGTAAGTGCCTCTCTGCCCCGGGGTCATGGTTTCTCCTGTCTGAGAGGGCACTCTCTTTGCATTGGCTTAATAAAAAATCATTTTCAGTTGGATCTTAATTGAGGGTGTTTACTATCTCCTTTTTTTGATTTTTTTTTCACCCCTTCCTCTCTCTCACACACACACACACACACACATAGTCACACAGTGTCCTGTGTGTGGCGTTGGTCAAGCTTACCCTCTAAACAACGATTTAGAAAAGCTTTTGGCATGAGGTGTGTATGTGCGCTCATGCTAAAACCTCATCTGTTTGTGTTTTGCTGAGCATGTATATTAGCAAAAGAAAACAAAAAAAAAAGGTGAGTATTTAGCCTCCATCCTTCCCCCCCTGCGGACGTTACTCCTCATCCAAAAACAGAGGCACGATGGACCCTCCCCCCCTCCTCCCTCCTCAGGCCTCCTCATTGGTTGATTTTCCAATTTTTGGTATTATCGATCTCTTTCACAAACATCTACTTAACTAATCATAGCCAATGATGTGTCATGTGTATGAAAACATGCATGGTGGTGTTGACGTGTTACTGTGTCCATACATCACGGGTATGTGGTGACGATTGGCTCGCAGGGGCAGGAAGTGATCAGTCCTCCACGACGGTCTCCTCTTGGGCCCCATCACCCGGCAGTATCTATACTCTGTACATAACTAGATGTGGCGAGATATCACTGTACCCTAGTGTCAGGTTATGACTTTTGAGTCGAGTGGCGAGTGGGCGGATTATAGTCGGATTGATGGGGTCAGCTGGTCCAGGATGCTGCATGACTTCCTCATCCGTCCACTGGCGGTGTGTGAGGCCCATGGATGAGGATTAGCCGGGGGGGTTTTAGAGTGTCAAGCATTTTCTAATGATTTTGTATAAAAATGTGAAACGTTCATCTGAAAACTAAAATGAAAATAAATTCCATGTTGATGTATGAGATAGGTGCTTTTCGTTCTTGTCACCCTGTGGTGTTTCAAATTTGATAATAAACAGCAATTTTTAGTTAGCAAATAATATAATATACATACTGTATATATAATGATTAGAGCAGCCAGAGGGCAGCAAAATCGAGATATATTGTCTCCTGTGAATGAGCCAGAGATCTCAGTGTCACTTGCTCGTACTTTATTAAGACTGTCTTCACACATTTTTAGCAGGCATGCAGACGTGAGACGTGAGAACACAGTTTCAACCCACTCCTCCCTCTAGTGGGATAACACACTGACGTGATGCACATACAGACACGTTAAAAAAATAATCATTTTGCAATCACTTTTTTTCTAGACAATTTGGGATCCACCCAATCCGAACTCCATCCCAGACTGTTTTAGTTCTCTGTGAGATGAGTGTGTGGTCTAGCCTCCCTCAGTGCATGCAGCTCCTCACCCTGGTTTCCAGTTCCTGGATGGGGCATTTTCCGGCCCTCAGGGCCTGCTGCTCGGCCTCCTCCAGCTTCAGCGAGAGGTCTCTGAGGTTCTGCTCCTGGTTCTTGTTCTTGATCTTTTCCCGGTGGGAGCTCTGCTCCTGCTCCTGGCGAAGCTCCTCACGCGGTCGGGTTGCCTGGACACAGACACCAACATCAGCTTGGGTCAATTTTGAAATTCAATGCCGTGGCCAATACAGTCCCAAGTATCAGTTCCTTTTTGCAAGTGTTTTTCAGCCAATGAAATCATCCTGACTTTTTTTGGTGTGTGGTCTCGTAGTTTTCAGTTTGGAGTTTGGAAGGAAGAGCCTTTCTTCCGCTTCTTGGTTCCAGCGCAGGCCTCCTTTTCTTTGAAGAGCAGAGCCAGCAGGTGGAAGAGTCCCACCACTGTCTCGTTCAGAGGGTCTTTGTTCTTCTCCAGCCAGCCAGCGATGTTGTAGCTGTCAGTTGTAGCTGCAGAAATAACTACTGTACATCCATGTGTAGTTTGCTTTATACAGACTAAATATTTAACTTTTTCCAGCAGGTCAATACAGGCCTGCAGGTCCAGGCCGAAGTCGATGAAGACCCAGTCGATGCCCTCCTTCTTGTACTCTTCTTGTTCCAGCACGAACTGCTGCCGCTTCTTGTTGGTGAAGTTGATGCAGAGCTGCTCAAAGCTGTTGACCTGGAGGCCAAAGAGGCAAGCACGATCACAAGAGGTGAGGGCATGAAATAACTCGCACATCAAACACGCATATCTCCAGCCCATCAGTCCCCAGTTGTTCCGGGTCACCATCCACTAAAACATGCGGTCATAGATAGCCTTGCCTCGAGCACCGATGGAGTACACACACTGGTCCTGGTTGTGACCTGAATTCAAATATTTGAAGGTGGATACGTGCATTGCTCGCATTTGTTGAATAGTCTTTGTTTTCAATATTTGTTTTAATCATTGTAATAATGTCTTTGCAATGCCTTTGGTCACAAATGCATTGCGACCTTTGACCCGGGGGTGCCTTATGCCCTTCTGCAGCTCCCCAGAGTTGATGACCATGAGGGGAGCGACTTTGTCAGCCGGTTTATGAAGGGAATAGGAATTGACAAATACATTCCATAAATTAAACCGAGGTCATTGAAATAACGAAAATAATAGTTCAAGTTAAAGACATATAAGCTTGGACAACCAAATAAGAGGAGAGGCTTTGGGGGAAATGCTGAAAGAGAATGAGATGAGGAAAAACAACAGAGAACTAGGCCAGCGTGGAAAGACATGTTGATATACAGAGAAAAAGCCAGAGAGAAATAGAGAGGCTGGATTTTTATTTTTGTTATTTTTTTTATACCCTCCGTGGAATCTACGTCAGCCTGTTCCTGTTTGAACTTCATGTTGCCAAAGTGCATTATGCCTCCAGCAAGCTTGTATATGCTCCTCTTCTCCTCGGGAGTGAAGCCCAGGACATCAAAGGCTTCCTGTGGACACACAAGCACAGAGTCGAGAAGACATCATTAGTGCTGCACGCACAAAAGTTGCACGCCGCCCCCATCAACAGGCTTGATCTTTTTTCTTTTTTTTTTTTTTATGTAAGTTTTTCCCATTTTTATTTGTCATTTTAAATCAAAGCTCATCGTAGAAAAATCAGCTCACACAAAGAAGCTTTGAATGATGACATGACTCCCATCCCTGTTGTCCATGTTGTCCACCACAGTGACTCCCTGACACACCCACACATACTGTTATACGGATCTTATACGGACAGTGTGAGCCAGGCCAGACTAATGGCTGCTGATTTCCCTGTGAGCAGATCACAGAGCTGCTGATGTGGCCTGTCAGCAGCACCAACAACACCGACAGCTGCCCGCTCTCCCCCGAGGCCAAATAATGGCCTCAAAGTATTTTTCTTCTCCCTGAACAAATCACGACACCCACACTAATCACCCATCTCCAGCAACTGCCCAACAAGCCTCTCTCCGCATAGAAGCGTGTAATTACATTCACACAACTCCTCTCAGGGGGTTATTCCGAATTACCACGTACCTCTTGCATGTTTACCAGCCGGCATGGCTGCAACCGACCGGCTCTCTCGTCCAAGGGTTCCTGCTGCGGAGAGAGGCTGAGCAATGGATGGAAAGAAGAAATAATGTTATTAAAATGAGTCAGAAGAAGGACAGTGGCCATCAGATCACTACCATTCTCACCGATGCAAGAGTCAGAGGTTCTCTGAGGAGGACTGTGGATGTATTGAGGTCCTGCGGTTATATATCAGGGCTCTCCATCCCGATATGGTCACAGCTCTAAAATCAGCCATCACACTGAGGTCTCCTCCCTCTGATCTGCCCGGCATGCCTGGATCTGGGAATTCTTTGGTCCGTCTCCCTCCATGTAGGTTATCCCTGGAAAGCCATCCCTCAGGCTGAAGAGCATCTTCTTTTCTTCACCAACTATCTCCTCGTAGACGCCTCCGCCCTTCCACACCTCAATTTTCATTCCACTGTGCCATGTCAAGTACAGATAGTTCAAAATCGTACAAGAACAGAATTTGGATAATTGTATGTTGTTAGCTACTTTTTACCATTACAATTGTTGCCAATGGAACTTCACCAGAATTTGGATTTCTTAAAACTTTAGCAGCTGTTTCTCATGTCCCCAGAAGGGGGCACTAATAGACACATATTGGCACTAATCACCTACACACACACAGGCACACAAACTAAAGGTTAAAGGTTGAACAATAACTATAATAGCTCATCACTTTCTATTATTCTCAATTATTATTGTCTTACATTTAATTGATATAGAAATTATGTCATTTTGAGTGTGTGTGTGTGTTCCCAGATGTAAAGTTAAATGTGTCTCTATGACCAACATCATTTAAATGGTTATGAACACACTCAGCTGCTCAGGGCCACTTTGAATGACACACACAGACACACACATACACATACATGTGGGCACAAAAGCATGAACACACTCATAATCACATAATCATACTAACAGCTGTACATGACTGTTTTGGAGGGATAACCTAATTTGTATGAATGTGTGTGTGTGTGTGGCATTACTGCCACCTGTGTGGTGTTGACATAGTTGAACATACACGTAAGAATTAGACAGATGTAGTAAATGAGGAGGAATCGGTAAAAAAAAAGAATGCATAGTTCGAGGTAGAGATGAAAAATATAAAGATATAAAGGTTAAAGCTGTATAATTCTGTTCTGAATTGTGCGCCCGGCCTAGTGTCCAGCAAGCCGTTTCACTGCTTATGTGGATTTACTGTGCCCCGTAAACCGGCTGGTGAGAGGGTCCATTGTTCCAGCAGCTAATACTGCAGCCATCCAGCTAAACCCAGGACTGCTAAAGAGCCAAATCCCTCTCGCTATTATCCCCATCCACACAGCTCTCCCTCCGCCTTCAGCACACTGTACCAGTGATTACACCCACCCCTATGCTTTACTTTACATTCCTCACAACCACTGTGGGTAGCATATCATATTAGATCAAGTTATGTATTTACTTTAACTTCCATGCAGCCACAATTTTGAGTTCATATCTACAGGTCAAATACAGGTGACTGCGCAAAGTCTTTATCACATTTATTTCAAGCTCTGGTCTTATGGGAAGCCTCCGTCCATCCACAAAAAAAACACCTTCAGTTTTGGTTACAAAGCTAAGGGCTAAAGCTTAAAGGCTTTGGAATGTTTTTTTACTTCATCAATGAGCGATCAGTATTAGTCATTTGGAGAGTAGTAATAAGCAACACTTAGAGTTGCAACAGCTGGTTGTGGGTGGTATTTTAAAATTCAGAAGATCAATAAATGTGTCAGAGTACATAAGTATTTCAAAGGGGAAAAAAATGCATTCCATTGTGGTGATGGTTTATCATCCTTTTGTATTTCTCAATATAATAATATGATTGTTTGTAAATCTTATAAATTCAGTTTCTAAATTCAATTACATTCGTTTTGACATGATTTTTTTTAGATTTGTTTTATTGTTTATAGTTCAGGACTCATTATCTAAAATAAAAAATGAAACCAAAGGTTTTTCGTCTATATTGGAAAGGACCTATCTTTTACGGTCACACCCACGCTTCCCGGACGCGAGCACGTAAAACGCTTCACCCGTTAAGACCGTGACGTCAGCACGTGCTTGAGCCTGCCCGAAAATGTTCTCCCGTGTTGTGGGGTTTCGAAGGAGCTCAGGACTTTGTCATGAAATAATACACGTTTATCTGTGAGCGAAGCCGCCGCGAAGCGCATGATTCCAACCGGCACTTATCCGCCTTCACGTCGAGTGGCGAAACGGTGTTTTTAGGCGACTCCAGCGGGAAGTTTGTGTGATCGCGTTTTCCCCCGGAGTGATGTCGAATCCTGGGACGAGGAGGAACGGGTCCAGCATCAAAATCCGACTGACAGGTAAAAAGACTCAACGAGACCCACACAAAACCGCTTACGGTGCATGTTTTAACCACAGCTCTGGTGTTTTCCTTTCCCCTTATTTATGTTTTACCGTTGGTGTCTAAAGTGTTGATAGTAGCGAGCGAGATGTTACCGAGTGTCTGCGGCTCTCGGCTCTGCCTTTTAGCCCAAACATCCGGTTTTTGTGTGGCAAACACAGGAGGCACAAGTGCTAGCCTGTTAGCCGAGATGCTAACGAAATGAACCGAGAGGACAGCCAGGAAGCAGCCCACTGTGCTGGGTGTCTCGCGGCGCACACGTCCCGCTGCTCAGCTGGTTTCAGGTCACCGCAAACACCGACGCTTAAAAGTCCCATTCGTGAACTTTACCCGCCGCTAACGCTCGCCTCATAGCCAGCTAGCGTTAGCTAATGGTTACACTGTAGTTAATGTTGACCGCTAGCGCTGGCTAGCTAACGTTACACCCATTTTTTGGAAAGAGAGAGAGGGAGAGAGAGGGGGGGGTGACCACAAGCAGAACCTCACCGTCTGACCTGACTAAGAATGAACATTCAGACCAGCAGCTTCTGGAAATGGATCTATCGGAAGATGAGACATGCTAGTCTAGATTTCTCATGAATATCGATCGGCGGTGTCAGCTGCACACAGACACCCGCTGAACTTGTCCTTAACCCGGGGACGCCTGACACATTCGCTCCCTGGACACACTGTACACTTTATTATTGTGTGCATTTTTTTAAAGAGTCAGACTCTTTTCTGCAAAGCACGTAGGAGTGACTCTCCCTCACACAACACAATCGCACAGAAATGACACACACACACACACACACACACACACACACGCACACACACACAGCTGGAACAATAGCTTTTTTTTACTGTAGCTAATGTGACCCCACCGGGCACCCGAGGGCCTCTATTCAAATGGTAATGACCAGCATGAGCCGCTGGGCAGACGCCTTCTCCTCCTGATTCATAACTGAGCAAACACACACCGCAAGTTTTTGCTTTCTGGCGGACTTTCTATGATTTGAATGGATCAGAGTAGTGTGATGGATGTGTTTTTGAGTAAAAGCGTCTAAAATGTGTCAGTGCTGTCTAAAACAAACAAACAAACAAACAAAAAAGTCTCATGCAGTCACATGCAGTATTCTTATTTCTCTACTAAGCTTTTCATAAAATGGATTTTAAGAGAAAACGTGTCTTGTGCATAAATGATGCATCCATGGCTCTGACACACGTGTGCAAGGATTTCATTTGGCCAAAACAGCAATGGCTGCTGAGCCAGCTCGTGCCATCTAATAGGATAAGGAAAACCTTCCTCCAAAAAAAATAAATAAAACAACAACAATAATAAACATTCAGCGAGGGACAGAAGTAAAAACTGATAAGAAATATTACAATTCAAAAGGGAGCTCTTGGTTTCAACAGATTGAAAAGTTAGAAAATATAGGGGAGATTGATTAACCATGTTTATTATGATTATGGATTCACTGTTTTGAGTAATCTATAAATTAAAAGTGGTCCCAACTTCACAAATGAATATGTTTAAAAGTGTTTGTTGCTCAGGCAAATTAAGACGTCACTACTCTGGTAGTCTGCCATTTTTTTGTTACCCAAACAATTAATCAAGAACGTACTCAGTAGTCTCTCATTATTTCAACTTGGGCGCAAACAAAGGCTTTTGCCCGTCACTGTGTCCCGCCCCCACAGGTATGAGAGGAATTCTAATTGGCCAAGGAATGTGTGGTGAGCCAATGGGGGTGCAATGTTGCTCGGCTGGCTAGCTCTCTGTTTAGTCTGTCAAAAAGAGGGTTTGTTTGGCCTGGGTGTCTGTGGCAGGCACACAGACAGAGATCAGGCAAGTTTGACATTGGTTCAGAATTTGAGAGATTGGGTCGTGTTTATGCAGACATGTTGTAGCCAACTATGAGGCGATTGTTTTGTCTCTCTGTCTCTGCGATTGGTTCATGAGGATAAGCTGAAAGGAGCTGAAGGTGAAGTGGTCAGGGTAGAAGAAAAGCTGTCTTTAACCAGTAGCTGTGTAGTGAGCTGTGGATCAACAATGTGGAGGACTTGCTTTTTTAAGCATCAAATCTTCGTCCTGGTTATTATTATTTATTTAGGTATAGTAGTGTGCAGGGACACGGTCACAACCATGCATCATTTTGTAGAAATGCGACAAAAAGTAAGCAACTGGTGTTGGTCATTGAAACTTGAATGAATCTGTAATTCAGCAGCAGGATTATGTTAATTTGCTCATGAAAGCAACACGTGCTGCCTGGGTATTTTGTGCCTAGTAGTCGGATTGAACACAGACTTGTCCAAGAGCCAACACAGGGCAATCTCAGGGCGGCCGGTAGTTCTCGCAAGGGAGGGAGTGGGAAAGCTGGAAAGAGAATAAGGAATAACCAAAGAACAGTTCAGGAATTAAAAGGTTAAACAGGAAATTGCTCTGTAATCTTGCCTGCTTTACTCTAATTCACTTGTAAACCTGCATTTTATAAAGCTCAACGTGGATTGTAGCATACCCATTTTTTTAGCTAGACTTGTGATTGCAATTATCAATTGGCATGTTTAAGTTATTGACCATCACCTGTGATCTGTGAGTTTAAATGAACCTTTAAGCTTCAACAATTGCTTGGGTCTTGTCAGTTGCCCAGATCATTTCTCCTTGGTTAAGTGCCGAGCAAAACTACAAACTAGAGATGTTTTTTTTGACACATATTCTATAATTTAATGTTGCTGTCATAAACAAAAAATAATACAACCGAATAAATATAGTAATGGACAACACAAACTTTAATGGCAGTTTAAGTGCAGCCACACTTTATAGAAAGAAAAGACCTTTGTGCAACAGTAACTTCCAGACATAATAAAGCCAGGAATACATGAATTCCTTCAGTACACTGCAACTACTGTTAGCACTGAAGAAGAAGTTGATTTCCAGGAAAAGATAATTGCAGTTTTATCTTAGTAAAAGTGAAATACTTTAGACATAGCATTGGATCTGTGCGTAGATTCCTGTTCTTGCAGATGCCCCCATCCCATATTTTCTGCAGTATCGGACGCATTTCTGACATGGGTACCAGAGTCGGAACACAGCATCCGCAAACCCCGTGGAATATTGATGAGGGATGGTTAATTGTCCTAAAGGAGTTAATAACCCGGGACAAAAGAGGCCCAGTTTTTCATCATCTCCCATGAACTGTCTCTGCTTGTTCACGCAGAATTGGATGAATAGAAGTTGACCTTCCCCCTCGGCTCTCAGTTTTTTTTAGGGAGGACATAAATGCCAAAAAAGACAGCGGCAGCGGGGGGAAATTGAGAACAAGCTGAGTTGTGGCTGTGGGTAAGTTACCAGCCATGACCTTGGCAAAATGAGGTATTTCCTGAGATGCGGAGAAAAGGCCTGTCACACATTCAGTGCCGGTCAAGAGGAGGAAAAAGGAAATGGGGGTGGGGGGGAATGAGGGTGAGAGCAGGGGTGTCTCTGGTCTCTGGCAGGAGATTGGAGAGTGTGAGGGGAGGAGAGAACCAGAGTGACAGTGACAGAGAACGTCCTCTCCTGTGAGCCAGGAAGAGGAGGCAGGGGCAAACCAGAAACCTGATTCTCTCCCTCTGTCCCTGCTGGATTTCTTTCATTGTGTCTGTGCAAAAGGAAAAAAAAGGTTTCAGTGTGGAATGTATGAGTCAGGGGGAAGACGAGGACGAGGAGGAATCAAAGGGGGATGATGAGAAAGAGGGACGGACATCCTGCAGCCATTCTCTATGGGTTAATCACAGGAAATACACCAGGCTAAGCAGACACGTAAACGTCACCCAAAATCACCACATCCTTAACCACTGACTGACTGACTAACTTCCTTTATAGATGTCTGGGCCAAACCGTATCATGCTTGATTTTTGATAGGATCTCATCTCAAAGCTACAATTACACTTTAAGGTTGTGTAGATCCGTTCTTTAGTGATAAAATATGCGTTTATAAAACTGTATTTCCCCTTCCCTGCTAAATTAGGAGATGTTGCATGTAGGGCTGCAGGTGTTATTATTACGGCTGGGCTCGAAAAAAAACGACTATGGTAATATAGTAAACCTTCCATTGGAAAATGATAAGATATATAGAAAATGGAGTAATTGATAAGTTAACTTGATATACGTGCAGTAGGAAACGTAGCCGTCAGAATTTCAAAGCCATATACCACAGACGGTCGTAAGCCCCCATATTCTCCCCCGTCCAACTGAGTACAGGTGATTGGTGTGATGTAATTACCTGTTACTGGCCAGATGTGGCCCCATTTGGCATTGATGATGAAAATTGATGGTGCTGACCAATAAATCACCTCCTGTCTGTCAGATTGAAAAATATCTCAACTAATAGGGGGCCTTTTTATATTCTGCAGGTGGATCTGTCATCTCATGATAACTCGTGTACAACTACAGCTAATTCATGGACACATTTCCATATGTCATTTGACCACAGAATCTCCATCAACAGGCTGAACTGCAACATTTGTGGAATTGCCCATTACCACCTGCAGTGTAAATATTATTGTACCTTGAAAAGGCATTCACGTTTTGAGTGCATTACGTCCGACCCTTAATACAAACAAGCAGCTTGTTTTTGTGCAATGTCCACGCTGCCCTGTAATCACGGCACATATTGGGACAGGCTGGACATGAGCGTATTCTAAAAAATTGGCTTGTTGTGGTTCAGTTGTGTGTATTTAATGTTGCAGCAGAGGTAACCCAGAGTGACATATGCCAGCTGTTGTGCCACACAGTCTGTCTGACACCGCACACACACACACACACACACACGATAAACTACATAATACTGTACTTACAAATCCACATTGTCTTGGTCAGTTCGGTGCTGCTCTGTGAATCCACAAAGATGATGTGGCAGAGAGGGCATTTCTGCCACTCTCACTGTGGGCGGCCAGTGTGTGTGCGTCTGCGCGCGCGCCTGACACCAGCCTATACTTTACTGCCCGCTCCGTCTGCAAGTCGCATAACTTTTCCTGCTCATTACCATCCCCTGGCATTCATATATTATCCTAACCAGCATTCTTTCTCCTCAGATGTTTTTTTTTATCTGCATCGCCATCCATTTGTGGCGGCCTACACACACACACACACACACACACACACTGAAATCATTTACATGTCTGTGGCATTTTGCTCATAATTATTTTTTGTTTTGCAGTATTATGTGCCAAGAACCTTGCGAAGAAAGACTTCTTTCGTAAGTACCTCTATTGTGCTTGTGTTCATGAGGACTGGAAATGATGAGATGCGTTTCATTAAGGATCTGTGTGTGCTATCAAAACCAACACAGAAGTGCTATTGTTCAGTTGCTTTAGTTTGAATTATTCAAAATACAGAATATGATCAAATTCAGCTGACCGTGTTAGTAGGGAGCTGGATATTTTAATAATGTTACATGCCATATTCTATTGCTCTCTCCTTTGTGCATCAATGTGGCAGGAGCTAACCATTAATTCCAATTATTTACATGCAGGTCTGCCGGATCCATTTGCCAAAGTTGTGGTGGATGGATCAGGCCAATGCCACTCGACAGACACAGTCAAGAGCACACTGGATCCCAAATGGAATCAGCACTATGACCTGTGAGTATTTAGTAAACTAACCTTTTCTTTTATGGATTCTGTGTTTTACTTTTGAAGTAAAGACAATATAAACCGGATGATGTCGCTCTTTCAGCTACATCGGAAAGACGGACTCCATCACCATCAGCATATGGAACCACAAAAAGATCCATAAACGACAGGGGGCAGGCTTCCTGGGCTGCATACGACTTCTTTCCAACGCTATTAGCAGGCTAAAAGACACAGGCTGTAAGTCTGTAACACAAAAATACACAGACGCAAAGACATCCACTCTGTTATGTCATTTATTAGCATTTAAATATGTCAAAAATGGAAATTAATATCTTTCCTTTCCCTTCTCTGTCCAGACCAGCGTCTCGATCTATGTAAGCTCAACCCCTCAGACAGCGACGCGGTGCGGGGGCAGATTGTTGGTAAGGCCGGACACACGTCGTGCTTTTCTCTCTTGGTGTCGCTTTATGGTCACTCTGCTTATGTTCTGTCTGAGTGTCATCACTCTGACCTCTATCCCCTGCTTGTTTCCAGTGAGCTTACAGACGCGAGACCGCATCGGCAGCGGGGGCCCCGTGGTGGACTGCAGAGGACTGTTGGAAAATGATGGGTGAGTGTGTGCCTTGACATCACACATGCCAAAATGCTTAGTAACAATTTGTTATATATATATATATGGTAATCGTAAACATGGTTGTGTGTGTGTGTGTGTAGGCCTGTGTTTGAGGGATGTTTCAGTGAAGAGCCGCTCCCCTACTCGGACCCCACTGGCGCAGCTGGAGGCGGGAACTGCCGGCTTGACTCACCCAATCAGGAGAGCCGTCTTCAGACCCAGCGAATCCGAGGGCAGGACTCCAGGGGCCATGGCCACACACCTCAGAACAGACCTCACGGGCACCAACCGCCCGATCTACCTGAGGGATATGGTCCGTTGTTTTCTCTTGATATTTATCTGACCAAAATCTTTCACTCCAGATTTATCAAGTCACATTTTTTTTTCTTTGTCTTCTTCATACAACAGAGCAGCGAACAACGGTGCAGGGCCAGGTGTATTTCCTTCACACGCAGACGGGCGTCAGTACCTGGCACGACCCTCGAATACCGCGGTACGATTACACACGACCTTCACCCACAACCAGTCTGAGCATAACCGGAAATCAAATGAATAAGCCCGTTCTGAGAAAATGGGTCATTTCAGCAGCAGGGGATAATACTGTATATCCTGTATATACAGTAGCATCGCTGTGCTATTTTAAATAGTTTCATGACTGGGAAATTTCACCTACAAGTCGAGGCATGCATTCGGATATGTATGAAAGCAGTTACTCCATTTCTTGCTCATGCACCAAAGAGAAAAGCACAACTACTGCACTAACTAAGAATATAGAGTATGTAGTGTTAAACAGTCTGGTCATTTTTCCCCTGATGCAGGGACCTGGCCAGTGTGAGTTGCGAGGAGCTGGGTCCGTTGCCCGTGGGTTGGGAGGTCCGAAGCACCGTGTCTGGCCGGATCTACTTTGTGGACCACAACAATCGAACCACACAGTTCACAGACCCTCGCCTACACACCATCATCAGGTACGGAAAACGCATACACACGGATGTCTCCATCGGGGTGTCAGACACCCCTGACACAGTAAGTGGTTTTAAGACTGATCTGTCACGGCTATAATGCTGAACTCAAATGGCATATGAACATGACCTCTTTTTGTAATGCTGAATGGTGTGATTTACTGCAATAGATTAAAACAGCTCGAGGCGAATACACAGTGTGTAATCCTGTCCGCTTTTTAACCCATCTCCTACTTGGCATTCCTACCTCCCCGTCATATATCTTCACCCTTCTCCTCCTCCTCTGCTTCTCCCCACCTGCAGCCAGCAAACCCAAGCAAAGGAATCCTCCCAAACCCCCCAGATGGAGGTGGGAGGCGAGGATGGGGGAGGTGGAGGAGTGGGCGGCGTCGGCGGGGGAGACGGGGATGTGGCGGCACGCTATGAGCGAGACCTGGTCCATAAATTGAAGCTGCTTCGGCACGAGCTGTCCTTGCAGCAGCCTCAAGCAGGACACTGTCGCATAGAGGTATCCCGAGAGGAGATATTTGAGGTGGGTGCAGAGAAAACATGTTAATACTCTCTCTCTCGCACATACACGCAGACAGTTGCACATATCAAGTTCACAGAGGTGATGGGTGCACTTGTATACTGTGCTCCTCCACACCTCATGACGCGTACTCCAGTCATAACAAACCTGATGATATTTGTTTATAATGATGTTTTGTGTGGTGTACAGGAGTCATATCGGCAAATAATGAAGATGAGGCCCAAAGACCTTAAGAAGCGTCTCATGGTGAAGTTCAGGGGAGAGGAAGGCCTCGACTATGGTGGGGTGGCCAGGTAATTCACAATCTCCTCTCAGAGTAACATTTATAAATCTGCAGCTGAAAACACTGCACTATTATAGAGGTGCTTAGAAAGTCACACACAATGGTTGAATACCATGACAAAATCCATGTTTTATCCATATTTAATATACTTAAGTATTGAGCTTCCAATTTATTTAGAAATCCTTTTTTGGCATTAGTGGAAATCTCGAATGCAAACTAAATAATTTCCCTTACATTGATTACTTTGCTAGGTTAAATTCCCACTTTTTATAATTTTTACTCCCAAGTTGTTTTTTGAAATGTTGCCATGTCTGAATAACTAACTGCATAACTGAAATTCTTTTTTTTTCTTGTTTTCCCTGTCAAGTTTTTTTCTTTCACAAAATTCAATACGACATATTTTAACCATTTGCTGGTTGTCTGTAGGGAGTGGCTGTACCTACTGTGTCATGAAATGTTGAACCCCTATTACGGCCTGTTCCAGTACTCCACAGACAACATCTACACACTACAGATCAACCCCGACTCCTCCATCAACCCTGTGAGTTCAGCCCAGTGCGCACACTCACCGCGGAACCCCTTCAATAAGAGGACTCCCACTGACGTCGTGTTACCTTTTTATTTCAGGACCACCTGTCATATTTCCACTTTGTGGGTCGCGTGATGGGCCTGGCGGTCTTCCACGGTCACTACATCAACGGGAGCTTCACGCTGCCCTTTTACAAACAGCTGCTCGGCAAACCCATCCAGCTCAATGACCTGGAGACCACTGACCCCGAGTTGCACAAAAGTCTCGTCTGGATATTGTGAGCATTATTATTATTATTATTATTATTCACCTCCGCAAATTCAAATGAATCTGACATGAATCAATTCAGTCTCCGTTATACCTGTCTGTTGTGCACCGTTCTCACTTTGAGTCTCACTCTTCCCGTTCCCTTTCTGCAGAGAGAACGACATCACCTCAGTCCTTGACCACACGTTCTGTGTGGAGCACAATGCCTTTGGAAAGTTTTTACAACACGAGCTCAAACCTAACGGGCGTAATATCCCCGTCACAGAGGATAACAAGAAAGAATATGTTCGGTAAGAAGAGGAAGACGGTTATGTTCCCTCTATTTCGGGGCTGTTATCCAAACTCTACCAGATACAGAGTGACAATAGAAGTGCAACACTTTTGCCATTTTTTGCTTTGTATTTAATTGCATTGTGTGTGTGTGTTTGTGTTCTTCAGACTTTATGTGAACTGGAGGTTCATGCGAGGAATTGAAGCCCAGTTTCTGGCTTTACAGAAGGGATTCAGTGAACTCATCCCCCAGCACCTCCTCAAACCTTTTGACCATAAAGAACTGGAGGTACGTCTGGTGCTGTCCGAACACGTATGAACGGAGACAAATGAAAATAATAAAAGAAATCTTATGAATGGAGAAGAGAAATCCGCTGAGAGATTACATCTCAAATTATTATTTTAATGTAGGACCACCTTTTCTTCATAACATGTCCTCCCCCTCTCGTCCAGTTGATCATCGGCGGGTTGGGCAAGATCGACCTCGCGGACTGGAAGACAAACACCCGCCTGAAGCACTGCACGAGTGAGAGCAACGTGGTGCGGTGGTTCTGGCAAGCGGTGGAGGCCTTCAGCGAGGAGCGGAGAGGACGCCTGCTGCAGTTTGTCACGGGCTCCACCCGGGTCCCACTACAGGGGTTCAAAGCACTGCAGGGTGGGTCATGCACTGGCGCAAAGGCCACACACACACACGCGCACGTACTACACGAGAGCTTTAACACAAATAAGACGCATAATAACTATAGCAAATATTTTTGTTTAAATAATGATCCATTGACCAGAGTAGAGCAGTGATAACTAGAATGTATGTGTGTAAGGTTCTACAGGTTCTGCAGGACCAAGGCTCTTCACCATCCACTTGATAGACGCCAACACAGAAAACCTTCCCAAGGCCCACACATGGTAAGAACACAAGAAATACATTTAAAAAAATCCTCTATCTGGATCAGCGTCACGCCTCCAATAACGAATTATTTTTTTGTCCTCTAGTTTTAACAGGATAGACATCCCACCCTACGAGTCTTATGAAAAACTTTATGAGAAACTGCTGACGGCCGTGGAGGAAACCTGCGGCTTTGCTGTGGAGTGATGAATCTACAACCAAAAAGGATACACACAGTGGTCCCACTTGGGCTTGCACACGACTATTTGACATTTTTACATATGCACACACTCGCATAAAGAGGAATATCGAGTATACAGAGCAGCCAAGCACCACGACGGCCACACACACACACACACATACTCACACACACTCACACTTACACTTGCCACCTCCTCACCACCGAACTTTTGGCGGTTAAAGGAGGAAGCACAGCAGGGCGGGGCACGGGGGGGAGGGGAGTATTTTAAATATTTTTCAAATGTTTTGAAGAAGCATTTTTATCCTTCAGTTTTAACAAGCTATGATGTCATTCTTCCGAATGTCCAACCGCCGCGAATTTGACATCGGGTCACTCTCGAGTCTCCGGACAGTCTGCCAATCACGTGTGAGCCTGCGAACAAGAGATGTTGAGATTCGATGTGTGAAGAACAAGGCGGAGACCGACTGTCTTTCTGTCTGACAAGCTGACCGATTGACTAGTATTCATGCTTCATGTTTAACCACTGGTGTGTGTGTGTGTGTGCGTGTGTGCGTGCGTGCGTGAGTGAGTGAGTGAATGCGAGTGTGTCTGCGTGCGCATGTGTATGGGTGAGTGAGAGAGAAAGCGTGTGTGTGTGTGTGTGCGTGTCAGACATGGCACCCAGTTACGCTGTAAAAAACAAAATGATCAAATGAGCCTGCTCCTCTTGTTTGGTAACTTTTTGTCTCTTCGGTTTGTATCTGCGACCACTCTGATCCACTCTGATATTTTATTATTTATTACTAAGTGATTACCGACCAAGCTGCTATATGCTCTACACAGAGCTGACACTAATCTCTTCATCAACCCTTCTACTAGAGTTGAAGGGGCGAATTCACTTGCAATTCAAGTAATCCACAAAGTGGGTTTTATTGAATTTCATTACACTTTTTTTTAACATTCATATTATTGCGGTGAAATACTCTTTTGTCCTTGTATGGAAACTGTTGGTGTGTTGGTGTTTTAAATACCATGTTACATTTATTGAAGTGAAAGGGATCGACCTTCCCCAGCCCTTATTTCCTAAAATCTAACATTACGGACATTAGGGAGCGGGCCGATGGCACGACCAGGATACTTTTTTCCAAAATGAGCCACGAGGATGGAAAGAAGGAATCGGCTTCAGGAATTCTTCGGTTGTGTGTGAAATGTATAATAAAATCTCATAAGCCTTTCGTACAGGTTTCATCATCCATTTCACCAACTTTTCTTGTTTGTTTGTGGCCCAGATTTTTCTCTGCCTGTCTTTTTGTCAATTCCCTGAATGTTAGAAAATGTAGTCATCCTCCTCAAGACCACCATGAATGAACAAAGTCTCTTTACGGTCATTAATTCTCCATTAACGTGAATGAAATCACAAAACCGAAATGTGGAAAACATTTGAGATCTGTTGTAGATTGAGGACCGTTAAGCAGTGTCATTTCAATCTGCTTTATTTTTGGTTCTGAGTTCACTGTTATGGATGCAAGAGTATTGTAACTTACTATGTACTAAACATTTATGGAAAAATACAATGTAAATAAGATTATATTAAAAAGAAATTAAATTGAAAATACATGTGTTGTGTTAATGTGCATTATTCTCACCGTGTCAGTGGACTTTTGAGTGTGATTACCAGAATATCTAAAAAATGTGCAACCATTGCTTATTAAATTACATTTATTATTACATATGAAATCCATAATCTTTCTAATTTATTTTGAAAATTTAAAAAATGTTCATGGCAAATGATCAACAGCTGTTAAAATAAGAGACACTTCAATTTCTGTTAAGTGACTTTATTGGTTTAGCCCAA
The DNA here is from genome assembly GCA_016785305.1 of Colistium nudipinnis. Lineage (NCBI taxonomy): Eukaryota > Metazoa > Chordata > Actinopteri > Pleuronectiformes > Rhombosoleidae > Colistium > Colistium nudipinnis. Next base: position 635,105 of record JAFBJU010000627.1, read on the forward strand.
GAATCAACACATTTTCGTTATATGTAGTAATGATGCTATTACACAAAAGTATGTTTTTGTTGACTATATTCTGTTTTTGTTTCCCGCCCCCCCCCCCCTCCCCCCAGAGACACTTCAATTTCTGTTAAGTGACTTTATTGGTTTAGCCCAAGAATCAACACATTTTCGTTATATGTAGTAATGATGCTATTACACAAAAGTATGTTTTTGTTGACTATATTCTGTTTTTGTTTCCCGCCCCCCCCCCCCCCCCCCCCCCCCCCCGGGACCCCTCGTAACAACACAGTAATTTAACAATTCAACATGGAGAGGAACTGACATAATTAAGAACAGAAGATGAAGAATAATTAAAATGCGAAGAGTAAAGTAGTGGCAATAACGCAAAATAAATGTAATCGATGATTCAACATCATCTGATATGAAATGTATTTCAGTGGAAAGTAAACGATGTTCATAACAAAACCAAGGTGTTAGATTCCAGAATTATGAACCTTAATCTTTTCAAAGTGGACACCCTTCCATCCCTCCTGGTTCCTTTCTTCCTTCCTCCCCTCCTTTCCTTTCCAGGCCACACCGCGTCATCTTCTTCAAAGCTTGGCCCTCTTGGTTGCATCACTTTCTCCGCTTTTAAGTCTCCACGAGTGTCCATTCTTTGAAAAGCGTCTCGCGCTCAAGAAGATGCTGAGCAGTTGAGTACAAGGGGAAGACATTCGAAACACGCGCGTGAAGTACTTCTCCATAAAAAAAGAAGATACTTATATCACATCCGTTCCTTCAGAGGCAGTCATCTGGATTTGGATATTTAACCTGTGATTCACCTGAACGTGTTTTATGGGATAGAATATTAGCGGGGAACTCCTAAAGGGAGAAGAAGACTACAGTTCCCAGAAGGCCACAGTCACGCGCAGCGGAAGGCGCTTTACGTGTGATGTCACACTTGCTCTTGTTTTGGCAGTTTGTTTTATATGCACGGGTTGTCAGTCCTCCAACAACACGCTCTGGAATGCATCAACCACACCAAGGCGAGGTATTGTGCATCTTTAGTTGTGTATTTTTCCACACACTTCTCAGATAATTTCGGTTTGAAGCGGCGTTGTGGACAGAAAACCTGCCAGAAGTCAGCTAACTAGTTACCTTCCTGGCTAGCTAGCCTGTCAAGCTAAATAATGTTAGCATAGCTGGGAGCAGGGGTTTGTCCTGTTTGTGTGTGTGTGTGCGTGCGTGTGTGTGCGCGCATGTTCGCGGAAATGATCGACTGTTGCTCTTGACATTTTTAATTACCAACCACAGCGCGTTCATCTGAAAGTTGATGTCACTAAATGACAGTCTAACGTGTGGACAATAAACACAGCGCATATCTTTGTAGCTACGACTTCAAAATCAACCAGTTTCTCATGCTGTTAGCGTCCGGCGTTGTTGTTAAAAAAATGAAAGATTTATTTTTAATGTAATACACACTTTGATTTGATTTACTGTGACCAGGGCAAGGGAAGTCAATTTAATAAATAAAATATTGTGGGAAAACTCTGGTCGGCAGCTCATATTATTATCTACTGATTTATACTTTTTCGTTTTTGTGATTCTCCGATCAGCTGACATGACGAGTCATGATTTTTAAAGTGAAACCATCTGATTAAATTTGAGGGGATTACCATGACTTTAATTCATATAATATAATAATTGTGTGTGTGTGTGTGTGTGTCAGATGGTACGAATAGAGCTGTGACTGAGTGTCCGTGGATTTGGGGAGCTGTTGAGTGTCACAATGGCAGATGGTGATGACGATGTAATTCACCTGGCAAGTTTTAACGTCCACAGGAGCCAAGGTGAGACAGGCATCTTTCATATCCTCACATACATGCATTATATCCACAAATCACTACTTGTATTACTTGTAAATCTGGAAACCGTTCTCATGTATTTGAGTGCAAATGCTGATGTTGACCTCCCCGCGCCTTTGTAGGGTCCCGTGCTCATAAGAGGGAGCTCATCACCATCTCGGATGACTCGGACGAGGAGCCTGTGACTCTGGTACCTGGTAGTCCTTTTCTAGTCCCAGATGATGCTGATGATGATGATATCAGCATACTGGAGGTGACACAAAGGAGTTGCATTTAATGACGCATTACAGTTGGTGTAAATTACTGAAGTAAAATGAAATGTCATCTTTGTTTACATTAGTGTGCCACTTTATCACTTTTGCCTCCTGTGTTTTCTTGCAGCCTCTAACGCCTTCGCGCAGACATGTGATTCGGCCTGCAGCCAAATGGACCGGCGCCTCTCAGAGCCTAATTCAAGTTTCAAGTCATTCTAGATCAACTCCTGGTCCCAGTGGGGAACCCAGTTCTGCCCCCTCCACCTCAAGAGATGCCAACGCCAGCTCCTCGGCACCAAGATCAGCCATACGAACACAAACATCAGTGCAGCCTGGCACCTCTGGGAACTCTCAGCCACAGACTGTCTCTTCTTCATATACACAAACTCAGTCGAAACTTTACACAAACTCACAGCAGCTGAATGGTACGACAATAAAAACAGACGTGGAGCTCCCTGCAGTTTCTTCATCCCAGAACCCATCTACCTCCACAGAAGCCAACTCTAATGCCATCCTATCCAGAGCAGGCCACTCGTTACCTGTTCATTGCCAGGCCAGCACATCTGGGATCGCACAACCACGAGCAGCCAGTGCTACACACTTTTCTTCCACTGTTGCAGTGGGTAAATCAAACTCTTTTACAAAGACTCGAGATCAGGCAAGTACAAGTGCTCATTCTCAAGACAATCCTCAGGCTAGCACGTCATCTGCACACACACGGACGCAGCCTCAGCCCGGGACGTCTACGCAGCCGCAGGCCAGTGGGAGTGCAACCCGACACATCAAGGTAGTCATTGGCCCACATCAGCCCAGCGTCCTCGCCTCTGCTCTAAAAACCGAGCCCCAGCCTGCGTCACTCCACAGAATGCAGGGCAATCTCATTCAGATTGAGCCACAGCCCCTGGCCCAGGCCCCTGCGCAGGCCACAGTCCCAGCAACACAACCCCCTCAGGTGACCCCCCCAGCAGTGCTAATAGCTGCTGCCCCGGAGAGACTAGGGCCTCCAGAGGCTGGTCACCGGATCATCCTGGGGAGTCAGGCACCTGGGGCGGCCGTTCCCAATCCTCCAGCACGAGCGGGAGCCTCCAACGTTGGTCCACAGGTCCGCAGCCTCAGCGTCGGGGTGCCTCGTATGAACTTCAAAGCCCCCCTTCCTCCAGCTCCCACAGCCTCGGTCCCTCATAACGGAGGAGAGGCTCGTCTCAATATCGCCCCCAACCCACAAAGAGTGAATCCAGCCCCTGGGGTGGTTGCGGTCCCTCCTGCACCAGAGGACATTCCTCGAATCGAGGATGCAAGGCCTGGTCCCTCGGCACCACGAGAGACTCCGGAGCAGCACGCCCTCCTCAGAACCCTCATCACTGTTGTTGTAAGTACCTCACATAGGGGGGGGGGGCACGTTCTGAGATATGCACCCACATATGCATTAGATTTGAACAGAAAGATTACCATGAAGAGATTGTTAACTCTGTGTGTGTTCTCCACAGCTGGATTTATTCCCAGATGTCCAAGAGACCTATGTAGCAGAACTGATCCAAAAGAATAATGTGAAAGACTTGAATGTGTAAGAAGCACCTGCCCCTCCTCTCCAGTGTTTCATGCGGGACTAGTGCCCCTTTCACTGAAGTGAACCAGATATGATTGGGATGCCTGCGTAACTCCGTCTCTCCTCTGCCATGTTTCCAGTATCTGTAACCTGCTTTTAGAGAACGCTAATTATCCAAGGACGGAGACTGCAGCAGCTTCCGCCGCAGCTCCCACCAGCATCCTGCTGGAGTCTGGAGACACGGAGACGGAGGCGAGTTTGTCTTTATTATACCTTTTAAGAGTTGTGGAAACTGACACATTTCCTCCGATAAAAGAGGAAGCCTCATTTTGCGTTTGACTTTCTGATGACGGCTCCCTGTGTGTGTATGGCCAGCTGAAGGGTGCGGGTATCTGTGTTTATGCTTCTGTATTGGCTCCTTTTTCCCCCCCCAGGTGAGTGAGGACCTGTTTGACTATGCCAAGCTGGTTACAGTCGGACCTGCAGCTGTGACGCAAGCTGCGGAATTGCTCATGGGGGATTTCAGGATGCTCAGCTGTCAGGACATCAAATGGGTCCTCAATGCTCTGAAGGGACACTATGCAATCACACGCAAGGTACGTGTGGCTCTGCTCTATGCTTTTTGTGTGCAGTCTCTCCTTTATTTTTTTTGTTTGTTTGTCTTTCACTTGTTTTTGTTTGAACACCACCCTCACTATTTGTCTCTCCTGCCCTCTCAGGCCTTATGTGAAGCTCTGAAGAAGTTGCAAGATTCAGGCGACCCCTCAGGAAAGAGACGACGGAGCCGAACCTCCTCTGAGCGCTGCTACATTGATTTCCATTTCGAGCGTGGTGAGCTCACTTTTCTCCCTGCTGACTTTTATCAAGCATAAATACATACAAGTGTGTCAAATATTTCCAAACAAGCTGCTGCATGGGCATAAAGCCTTATTATAAAGCTATTCTTTTATTGCCAAAGTGTGACTGCGGCGCTACAGTACAGGTGCATCCATCCGTGCCCAAAATAGGCTTTTGTAGTGTGTGCAGTTGATTGGAACCTCATTTTACTGTGGCCTTTGATTGAACTGATTTGAATGCGCAGGCAATGCTTTGTTCCCTCGGCCCACCAGGTACAGTGAAGTTTGAAAAGAGGATGTATTTCCTGGAGCAAGACCGTCGCTTCTACAGGACGAACAACAATCTGGAGCCCTCTGTGCAGAAGGAGCTGTCGTTCTATCAGCAAAAAGCCAAGGAATGGGCAGAGGTACAGTGACCACACGCCCACACACCGAGCCAGGTCCCTACCTTACACTCTGTAAAAAGCCTTTTCAGTTTTTCCCATGTGAAGCTGCAGGTTATAATCATTGCAACGTGGGACGCCTTCTTCCTATGTGCTGATTCATCTCGTACTGTAACTAAGCAAACCACAATATAAATCATCCTCTCTTCCTGGCTCTATTATTGATCTTTTTTTCGATCTAGGTCACTCTTAGTAATCTATGTACAGTCAGAGACCACTTCCCTGGATCCCACTGTGTGTCCGTCTGCCTCTTCACCACAGCTGTGTACGCTGGTGGATCACTCACACTGTCAGGTGATGATTGAGGGCTCACTCACGCTGTCTGACATTTCTCTCTCTCTTTCTCTCTCTCTCTCTCTCTCTAGCATGAGGACTTCCTGCTGGCCCTGCAAGTCAACGAAGATGAATATAAGAAGGTGGGAATGACACACATAACCTGTAGTATTGAAGTTTTTTTTTATTCTATATTTATGACAATTAGGAAAATCATATATAGGGTTAAACACATCAGAGCTACACTAAAATGTTTGTTTTACTCCAGGATGGGCAGCTGATCGAATGTGGCTGTTGCTATGGGGAGTTTGCCTTTGAGAAGATGACGCAGTGTTCGGACGGTCACCTGTTTTGTAAAGAGTGCTTGGTGAAATACGCTCAGGAGGCAGTGTTTGGCTCAGGAAAGGTAGGTACACACACACACAGAAACACACTGTCTGTCAATAAGATCCAGGTTACAAGTTTTAAATGAACACAGGAAAAACTGAGAATTTACAACAAACTTCACATTTATAATTGAATGCAATGCTTATAATAGTCGTGCAATATATCATCTCTGGTCCATCTTTATGAGTCTATATTTCAAAGCAGTGTGAGAGTGGGTTGTATTGTATTGGAATGCTTGACCAATGTGCCCCTGCACCGTTGTTCCTTATAATCTGGTAACTCTTGATATTCACTAAAGTGGTGAAGTATTTCATTTGATGGGAATTGGGTCGTCTTTAGTGGCTTTGTAACAATACCTGTGCAGGTGATTAGTGTGTGTGTGTGTGTGTGTTCCTGTTGCAGTTGGAGCTGAGCTGCATGGAGGGGGGCTGCACGTGCTCCTACCCTGTGTGTGAGCTGGAGAAGGTCCTCCCAGAGAACGTACTGTGTAAATATTATGAGCGGCAGGCGGAGGAGGCGGTGGCTGCCACCTGTGGTGATGAACTTGTGCGGTAAGTGTGCGTGTGTTGGTGTTGACGTTGACACCTTGTTTTCGACTTCTCTCAGAAGCGCTTACATGCGATTCAGCTCATTCCAAAATGTTGAGTCATGTCTAAATACGTTTTCGGCATTATACAGACTAAAACTGTTTTTTGACAAGTCAAGGGAATAATTCCAATTGTAATAAATGATCAACAGTAACAGACCAATCTTTAATGATGGCTTGCAAAGGCTTAATGCTCTCAATTATAATTGGACCAGTGTGGTGATATTTTAGCTGTTTGTCCAGACGGATTTGCAGATTTTCCTGCACACATATATTGAATGTGGCCCATATTTTAAAGGTTTTGGAGTCTTTCGCACTTGTTTTTTGTGTTTATTGAAAGATATTTGTGTTTCATTGATTTCCCTACCTTGACTTTCTCGCTGACCTTTTGCAGGTGTCCATTTTGCAACTTCCCGGCCTTGTTGGACAAGGGCATGTCCCTGTTCAGCTGTCCCAATCCTCGGTGCCGCAAGGTCTGTTCAACTCTTATATTTGTTTATTTATCACTAACTGTGGTTCTGCAGTACTCCATTTCTTCTATACTTAATCTTAAAGGAATGTGTTGATAGTAGTCGGGTGTATGTCAACACTGTGGCTCTGCACAGTATACGCATATACTTCCTAACTTATGGCTGTTGGTCTTCTCTGTGAAAAGAGCGATAGGCTGTGATTTAGATTCAAGAGGAATACTTTAGTTTGTCCTCAGAGAAAAATCATAAATCTGCAGTGACCACTTTGGCATAAATGTCCAGAGTGCAGCCTGGAGACGGATCAAAATAAGTGAGAGAGGAAAGATTTATGAACAGTTTTAGTGATGAAATGGTTCCATCTGGCGAGGTCGCCACCTCCGTCTCCTTCTCCGTTTATCTCTGGATCTCCTCCCTCTGTCCGAGGAATGCTGGGGGAGGCGTTGCTTTGTGTCTGCCAACGATGTCACATGGATTCCAGTTGAAAAAAATCTCTGTTATTTGGCAGAATCATTCACACATACACACACACAAAAACAAACATTATCTTATTTTCACTGTTAAAACACGAACAGATCCATCCTTTCTTTTCCCAAATGTGTCCTTGTCTTTTTTTCGTCTGTTTTTGAGCCTTGCACTCCCATCTTACCAGTAACAATATCTATAACTCAGCACACACACAGACACTATCACTACATTCCTGTAGTGTTTAAATACAACCAAAGTTGAGATAATATGACATTAAGTGAAGCCCGTCTCTACTTCTGGGGGAAATTTTGCAAATTCTTTTACGTGAAGCGTCCTCATTGGCTCTAGGAAGTAATCAACAATTTTTTTGAACATTTTGTGACATTGTGTAGATTAAACAACAAATATGCCCTGAAAATATGCGCACACAAAAACCCAGGTGATGTGTAAAAAGCAGCTCACTGCATATGTGGTTGTTCGTGTGATATCTTGCAGTTCAGCCCTTTCACCTGTAGGGGGAGCCAGAGGTTCACGGACGCTGATGTGCAGCGTTACTGTACAGCTGTGCTCGATTACGTCCTCTCACACGCCCAAAGATACCAAAAATCTCTCAGATATTATTTTTCTTTTCTGAATATTGGTCAACTGCAGCGCAGTAACCGACCACTGCAGAGGTCAACTTTTCGTGTGATATTTTCTTGGTACACACACTTTTGAAGGAACAGTGGCCATTCTCTTTGTTAGTTAACAGTAAAATAAGCCACTAAAAGTTTCTTCCTTTTTTTTATTGTCAGAATCAGGAAGTCATTGTGCGGCTGCTTTGGAGGGTGTGTGGTGCCAAGAAAAGCTGCGTATTGTTGCACAGTTGCATTATATTTACAATCTTAACATGTTTATGTTTTACTTTGGGGGGGTCTGTGGTTCCCCATCAGTATAAGCGTGGTCAGTTGTCGTACAGTGGGCCCCTGAGCATGCTCCGTCTGTGTGCAGGGAGGGCCTCATTATGTAACTGACACGCTTCTGTAAGCCCCTCCTCCTCCTTCCACGCCATGGTCGCATGCACTTCCCACTCCCCTGTTACTAGTCTCTTACTGGTTGGAAACACTTCCTTCTTTGTTTCGAAGGTGGTTTGCATCAAAATTGTCCCAGTTTATCCTCTCTCTCCTTTACTTTCTCCTGCTCCTCTCCCCTGGCTCTGTCTGACCTACACACACCCGCACACACTCGCGCGCGCACACACATGCACACAAGCAGATGTTAATGTATTCCACATGTGGTTATGAGGACAGGCTTGTTCCCGGCCTGGCTATGATTACTTCATGCAATTGGAGGAATGTAGTATGTAGGCCACTGGAAGGCTGCCACAGTGCAAACAAGAGCTCAATGTGTGCGACTGTGTGTTTGTGTATTTTCTGTTTTGTTGTGTAGTTTTGTGCCGCTGCAGTTGGCGTCTCTTAAATGACTACATCTGCTGCATATCTCATCTGCGGCTCCCCCATCAGAAACATTTCTACCACAGTCTCTTCTCCTCTGTCATGTGACCTGTTCTCAGATTAGACTGCAGCAAATGCAATCTACACACCAAAAAAAAAAAAAAACACACAAATGCACAATAGCCCAATCAGAAGTGCTGCAGACAGCCTGCACTGCCTTATAAGGGCTGCTGCAGCCAGCAGAGATAGAAAGAGAGAATAATCCAGAGGAAGAATATACTAGGTGGAAGGCAGGACCCAGGAGGAAATGGGCAATTTCATTCTTTAAAACCACAGGTGGATTTCATCTTTTCAGTAGCTTCTCTAAACACCCCATCTCTCTCACACACACACACACACACATTATCTCTCCTTCTCTTCCACACACACACACACTCTCTCCCTCCCTCCCTCCCTCCCTCTCCTACTCTCACAAACACAGACACATTATCACTCTCTCTCATGTCGTGCCTCCCCCTGCTGTGTAGACATCCAGTAGGGGGTGATCGTTCACCGCTCTGCCTCCTGCCCTCCACCTTCTCTCTCTCGCTCTCTCTCTCTCTCTCTTTCTGCCTCATCTGTCTTTGTGTGATCTGTCTTTTCCTGACATTTGAGTCCGATTCTACACTTCTCCTCTCTGAAAGACCCTGTTAAGCTGAAATCATACTTCAGTGGGTTTTGTCATCACACACATACACACACACTCACTCCAACAAGCACACACTGTTTCTCTTGATTATATTTATGCATTTCTCAGCGTGGACACTCCCTTATAAGTCGGCATTGCTGCACAAATGATAATACTGTTGTTTCATCATGTGGCGCGGAAACATTTTCTTATCCTTCGCTCCAAATCCCTAAATTGTGGTGATGGAGTTTTTCTCTAAAGGTCCTTGTGTGCCTTTGGAGAGTCTTTACAAACTCTGGCTTTGCCACATCACTTCCCCACCCTCTGTCTGACCTTGCCCCCAACACACGTGCACGCGCACACACACATGTTGTGAGAGCTTCAAGCCCGTGTTTGTAGAAACGCACAAAAAAAACACACAGAGAGATTTGAGGACGTGTAGAGAAGGTCACTGCTTATTATTTTTTTTGTCCAGAGTTGGCTGTCAGACTTGAGATGGCAGTGAAGATATGCACCATTCTTTGCTGCCTCAGCTGTCATATGCCGCGCTCCTCAATATTACATGAGAGGTTCAAATATTCATAGTGACACCACTTAGCCGAGGGTTAGCCATGGAGGCAACCCCGAGCTGGTGCGTTTGTGCGCAGTGCTGTCTGTCCGGCGCGTCTTGAGGCTGACACGACAAAGGAGGTTGGAGAGGACGGGGTTGCTGTTTCTAGGCAACCGAGCAGCCAGTGACGAGCAAATCGCACTCTCGCTGCAGACACACACACACACACACACACACTCTGGCATTTGCAGGGAGAGCCACACCTAGTTATCTGTGCGAGACCGAGTCCCTGCAGTGGCAGCAACAGCAGCATATAAAGCAGGGGGCTCCTCTGAATCAGCAGGGGAGAGGACGGGGTTGCTGTTTCTAGGCAACCGAGCAGCCAGTGACGAGCAAATCGCACTCTAGCTGCAGACACACACACACACACACACACACACACACACACACACACACACACACACACACACACACACACACACACAACACACACACACACACACACACACACACACACACACACACACTCTGGCATTTGCAGGGAGAGCCACACCTAGTTATCTGTGCGAGACCGAGTCCCTGCAGTGGCAGCAACAGCAGCATATAAAGCAGGGGGCTCCTCTGAATCAGCAGGAAGGATGGATGAATGGAATGTGCAAATTGTCCCCAAGCTGAAATCATAATGTAAATGTGAATGTGAACATTTTAAAGATATTTGAGAGATATTTTGCTTTGACAGTTCTGTTTCTGCCTTATTCCCCTTTTTTGATCTCTCCCAACACTCAATCTTTTCTTTTCTTGTCTTTATTTTTTTTTTTTCTTTGAAGGAGAGCTGTAGAAAGTGCCACGTCCAGTGGAAGCAGCATGTGGGGAAGACGTGTGAGCAGGTTCTGGAGAGGGACGAGATCCGCATGAGGGTGCTCTTGTAAGTATCTCTCGCCAGACTCGTCACGCCATCAAACGCGCCACCTCAGCCAGAATGGCGGCTGTACATCCGTACTGTTATCAAGCACGTTTTAAAATGGTGCAAATAAAAAAAACAACATGTCCATTTTACCACCACCAACTAAAACACACAAATGATCCTGTCGTGATTGTCCATCCCGACTCCTCACTGAGAGAGCACACTGGGTAAACGGCTCACTTCCCGGACAAACCCTCGAGGAAGTGCAGCTGCTTCCTGTGCTTCAGCCGGCCCACCGGCAACACTTCCTGTTATGAGCCCGCGCACGGACCTTCTTATTTCCTGGTGCTGAAAGAGACAGGAAGTGTCCCGGTGGACAGATCAGGGTCCGAACAGGAGTGACCTGATGATTGTAACAGGAAAAACCCTAGAAGAATCACAGCGGCAGCATTAGCCCACTGCTACAGTGACGTCATTTTTCGTATGCATCTATAATAAAGAACGGATTTGCATATGTTGAGGACAATAATTGATCTTAAGGTCAAAATCTCAAATAAAATACTAACCACGCCCGTATAGGGGGCTACCCAACATTCCAGGGTGGAAACTGTAAATCCAAGTTACTGTGTGTAACACTGTGTTGCCCTTTGCCTCGAATATTGTTGGTTATACTAGTTCAAATTATAACGATGGCACCCCTGGCAAAGTTTGGCTATACACTTGACATGATTCAGGCCATTTTATGTATGCCACCTTCGAGAGACGTCCACGTATTCATTTGCTCTGGAAAATATTAAAATGAGCAATTTTGAATTCCACCTCAATGTCTGGAATACTCAAATACTAATGTCTTTGATGTGCACAAGAGGAGGTTCGTCTCTTTCGCTTTTCTTATTTCATCTCCCACCTTTTGCTGCAGTGAGGAGCGCATGACCGCCGCTCGAGTGAGGAAGTGTGTCAAGTGCGGGACGGGCCTGGTCAAGTCGGAGGGCTGCAACCGGATGTCGTGCCGCTGCGGCAGCTTCATGTGTTACCTCTGCCGAGAGCCCATCACCGGCTACAACCACTTCTGCCAGCACGCCCGCTCCCCGGGGGCGCCCTGCCGCCACTGCCGCAAGTGCTCCCTGTGGACCGACCCCACGGTAACTTTATTTTTATTTATTTTTTAAAATGTTGGTGCATACTTTACCTGTGTTCACTAACTCTCCCTGCATGAGTTTTCCGGCTCCGTGGCAGCCCATCCCTGACCTGGCCGCCGCATCGCTGGCAATTAGTCCCCAAGAAGTTAATGAGCTGGAGCCGGCGGCTCCACACCCGGCCAAGTCCTGAGCTCCTCCTGCACGCTCTGCCAAAGAGACGGGAGGCTCGGTTTTAGGAGTCAGCTGCCTTCTTGGCCTTATTTAAATGAAAGCTGGTCCCTTTCAAGCATAGAGGTGGAAACAAAAAGTTTGAAACATGAAGCTCACCACCCTCCCTCTACACAAAAGTCTATTCTTTTTAAGTTGGATCTCCCATCGAACTAAATCAAACACTTTGTCCCACCGCAGGAGCTCTGAGCTTTTGTGGACACGGTTATTTCCAGATACAACGAGCTGGTCGCTAAATCAACAATGTTGAATAAAACCTGATTAATTGTCACAGGGTCGCGTTACGAATGACTTTAAATATAACGGACATATATCACCTCAAAATGGAAATCTTCAGATACTGTGATTTGTCACCTGGTGCTGCTTTTTGAGGAAAACGGTTTGCTGTTGTGTTGTTTGGGATTGCGCGATTGCGTGAAGGTATTTGGTTCCATCTCACTTTGTGCTTGTGCAGCAAGATGACGAGCGAATCATCCAGGAGATCCAGAAGGAAGGAGAGGCGGAGCTTAATAAGAAGTCTTCAGGTGAGTGGGAACTGTTGGCATGATCCATCATCGCACAGTGTGTGTGTTTGTGTGTGTTCCATTCATCAGCCCTGCTAGGATTTTCAGAGCGATTGTACTATAGAACTGCGGTGAGTTATGGAAATGATGCACTGCCCCATTTTTCCACATTTTCTCAGTTGACTGTTTACACCACCAACCCAGTGTTTCCTGTGTTGGCTCCATGTATTTGTGTAAACAGGTGATGGTGTGCAGGGTTTATTCAAACCCCCCCATAGTCATTTGTTTAACAAGCTCTGGCATCTTTCCACCCGCTCCCATTCCTCGTTCCTTTTTTTGCTTCCCTCAGATATTTCAGGGAAGAGGGTTGGTCCTCCTCCGGAGCCCATCACAGACGCCAAGCGGCAGCGTGTGGGTCCGCCGCCCGAAAACCCGCCCAACCTAAACCCCGCGGCCCCCCTGTTGCCGCCCCACCCCCAGGCCGTACAGGCCGCCCTGTTCGTCCCGCCCCGCTTCCATCCAGCTCCTCACCAGGGCCAGATGTACCACCAGGTGATCGTGCCCCGGCTGCCCCCCGCCCCCTACGTGCCCCCATTGCCACACCTGCCCCCGCTGAACAATAACAACAATCACCACCACAACCACCACCACCACCACCACCACAACAACCAAAACCCCCCCATCAACCCTCATCACCAAAACATGGATTTGATGGACATGCCCATGCACTACGGACCCCCACACCGCTACTACAGACGCTTCTAGCAAGGAGGGAGGTCAGGGTCAGACAGACACACACATACGCTTTCTTACTAAAGATACACTTCTCATTTCAGTGGCGTTTTTGACATCTCGATTCATTTTTTTTTCTGTGTGTGTAACCTTTCAGCGTTTGTCCTCAGTCTGTTTTCGCAGCTTATTCGGACTCTGGACTACTTCTGCTTGACACCTAATTTTGGATTGCGATAGTAAAAAAAACACACTAAGTACAGAGCATGTGCGTCTGTAGAAACGTACACACATTCAGGCCTTCTCCCGCTGAACTTGGGGACTTTAATAATGATGTGGGCGCCCACACAGAGTTTCACTCGTTTTTTTTCCGCCTAAATATTCGGGGTTGAACTGATGGTCGAGAATCTTGAGACAAGTTATTTCCTGTTTATACAAATATTTTTGAGTACATAATGAGAAAAAAAAAATAAGGTTAACATTCCCTTCTGTACCTTTTTGTGTAAAGTGTGAGACCACACAGTTTTCTAATAAAGTCTTCGGTTCACATTGTCTTGAGATTCCGCCTCATACGATTTTAAAATGTAGACCTTTTTGAAGCCTGCTCGTCTTCCCCTCAGAACATGGAGTCTGTCTCTCTCTCTCTCTCGTCTGTCTCCCCCCCTCGTCCCATTCCAAAAAAAAAAGGGGCTGACTCATGATAACTGAGCCCTGGGGCTATGGACCAATCACATGAGGGAGAGGGTGTTTTTCCACCAATCGCGGCGCAGCGACAGCAGGGCTTTGTGATGTTACCGAGTGAGGGGACTTCTTTGTTCAGCCAAGTGTGCTGTGTGAGTGTGACAAATCATTTCGCTGCACACACACACACACACACGCTCTTATGCAGTCAACACATTCGCAGCCTCATGTTTCTGCATGCAGGCTGTAAAAGACACACAGCGAAGCCCCATTTTAGCCCAGGGCTCCTAATGGTGTTAGTCATGGGTGGTATGAGACAGTCTGTGTTTGTGTGCGAGCTGGAATTAGACTTTTAATCAAATTCAGCGTCTTCTAACGGCAGCCACGCCGTCATGATGGAAATAAATATGTTGAACAAAGACACAAGGGCATGCTGCGGCCTCCAGAGAGATACTCAATCGCAGCAGCTCCTTACTGTCCACATCTGGGGCAGAATAACCTACAGATTTACCCACTGCCACAAACTTCGTCCTCGTGGTGTCAGGGGATCGGCCATTGCCATCCTCTGGGGACCATGAATGACCATGCACTTTATTCCTTTTTTTTGTGAAACTAAAGGATAAGAACTTGTGACTTTTACAGACTTATGGGTCCAAATGATCCAAAATTGAAGACAGATTTGGTCTTGTGCGTCTGTGTGTGTGTGTGTGAGACCCTCCTGTAAACGGGTTGGCTGCACGGCTGAGTGTCTTGACCTCCGACGTGTGACCCCTCTTCATGCTCTCCTTCATGCCATCCTTCTTGAATAAGAAATCCTGCTTTCGTTTTCTCCTCCCTTGTCCTTGAGGACACCCCAGGGCCTGCCAGATGAGCGTGGGGGGGGGGGGGTCATGGATTACAGTGGGGGGGGGGGGGGGGGGGGTCATGGATTACAGTGGATTTGTTTTATGGAGTATTATCTGCTAATGACTCATTGACTCTCAAAAAACAAAAGCACTGGCTTAACCAACGTGATGAGGCTCAGTGAAGGAGACCTCTGGCAGTGTAGAGCTCTCACTCATGACTGATGAATGTCCAAAGAGTTACACAGGATGCGGCCTGAACCACATCCGAGGAGGAGAAGAGGAATATTTGGACAAACTGACCATCAGAGCTCCATTCCTATTTATAACTGCAGCGTGACTCGAAGGCAAAGTTTATCACTCGAGTGTTTATTAGTCCAAAATGTTGGTTTACATTTTTAACATTGATTTCTAAGTGCCATGATGTTCTGTCAGGTATATATATTAATGTTATCCTTATAACATCCCTTTAATAATGTTATTATTATCATTATTATTATTATTATTATTATTATTATTATTATTATTATTATTATTATTATTATTATTATTATTATTATTATTATTATTATTATATGAATCAAAGTCATTCTTATATATTTTATTGAATTAGTTTTGTCACAGCTGTAAGTGTCTCTGCCTTGTCCCTCTCTCTCCCCTAGCTCCGCCCTGATGATGACAATCAGACTAACGAGCAGCACCTGGTCTGGATGCTGTCGCTGTTGTTGCCTCTCCGTTTGTTTTTAGCATTCTCCCCCGTTTTGTGTACATTCATGTTCATTAACTTCTCTCAGCTTTAATTATTCATTATTAATCGCCCCAATTGAACCACCGAAAGGAGGGGGGGTAAAACGTCTGGAAAATGAACCTCCATGAGGTGAGTGTGCCTCCATAATGTTTTTTTTAGTTTTGTTTTAGTACACAGTTATTGTTTGTTCACCTGTGTTTAATGCTCAGATGTGCATCGGCCCCTTTTAAACTGGCCACTAAAATTGTGTGCTACTGTTGTGATCATTTTGGGTTGTGGTGGCGGCGCCAGTTCCCTTGTGCGGGGGGGGGGGCTATGTGTGTTGGTGTTGTGGCAGAAACTGTGTGGGTGAACACATCAGGGCCCTGTTGGTGTGTGGCTGTTGCCATGCACATTTGTGTAGATCATCTGTGTTCTTGTGACGCTGTAGCCGAATACAGTGCTTTTTTTGTGATTTTTCGCCGAGAAAAGATTTTGTCGGGTGGTTTGTTTGCTGTAGTTTTTGTTGCCTTTCAGTTTGTTTAGTTTTAGTTTGGCGAGTGTTTCACCCACCGAATGGTATCTGAAATGGCCCAGATGAATATGTTGACCTCCTCTTATCTACGCTGAGATATAAATGTTGTACAATGGCAGAGTCGGTGTTTCTATTCAAAGCACGGAAAACAAACGCTGATGCTGTGAATAGGGTTGTTTGTTTTTTTTTGATAAGACACAATTTGATTTGAGCTGCGTTACTTTCTGTGGTTGTCAAAATATGAACCACGCGCGACCTTCATATCTTCCGAGTCACCTGTGAGGGAGAAATACCAGCTTCCTGTTAGTGTGGCCTCATGGTCCTTTGTGACTGTACAATAAGCTCTATAGAGAGTGTGTGTGTGTGCACGCCTGCGTGTACCTGTGTGTGTACGCTCATGTATATTAACGCCCTGTGCTGCCTTGTCTGCAGGGACCACGGGTGTCTGGCGGCGTTTTCTCCCCAGACAGGTCTTTGCGGCTCGGCCTCCGCTGGCATTGTTTGTGTCTGTTATTATTTGTGTGTTTCTTTAATGAGTGTGTATATTTTGAATGAGTGTGTGTGCTTTTAAGATTGTGCCGCGTGGTGCCATGATTTTGGAACAGTTACATTTACTCTTGCTCCACCCTCGGGTCAATATTTTTGAAATATCTCAACTCTGTATATTTTCTTTGACACTGATGTGTTCATGCATTGCCTTATTATTAGATTCTGATTAGTTTACACTGCAAATGTAAAGGTATTCTCTCTCTCTCTCTCTCTCTCTCTCTCTCTCTCTCTCTCTCTCTCTCTCTCTCTCTCTCTCTCTCTCTCTCTCTCTCCCTCTCCCTCTCCCTCTCCATAAAGAGATTACGGCCTGACCCAGTGACCCAGTGGCTGCCCGCCTACATGTGAGTGATGGAAAGACACCGGTGAATGTACATTAGATTAGAGCGTAGAGATCTGGTTGAATGAGTGGTCCGATGAAAGATGATACGCACAAACACACACAGACACACACACATGTTTTGCAGAGGACTAGAATGTAAGTTTGGCCCTGCACTGTTTCCTCCCTGATGAGCTCTCTGTTGATCAAAGGCCCGACCCCCCCCCCCCCCCCCCCCCCCCC
>JAFBJU010000627.1:652259-771804 GCA_016785305.1 Colistium nudipinnis
CAACGGCCCACCCCCCCCCCCCCCCCCCCCCTTCTCCTCCCCCTGCTGCTCCCCGAGGTTCCTCATCCTGACCTTCCTTTTTTTTGGACGTTTCTGGCCTGGACGCCGCTGCACACTCCCTCGCCTCTTCCATTCAGACCTCTCAGCTTCTCGCAGCTGGTGTTTCCATAGCAACAAGGCCATTGGTTGGGCCCTGGGTGTGGGTGGAGATGGCGGCCATTTCGCACACAGTTTCTCCTCCCTCCCATATCCCTGCCCTCTATGCATCCCTCCCTCCGTTTCTCACTCATTCATTTGTTCTGCAAAAGAGAGAGAGATAGAGAGAGGGCGGGGGGGGGGGGGGGGGGGGGCAAACAGCCCGGCTCTTTACTCAAATCACTGCTCTCATTTCTGGGATCTGGGTCACATTTTGAGTGAGTCATCTTTTCGACAAAATTGCTCTGTAGAGGGAGGAGAAAAAAGTGAGGGAGGGAGAGGAGGATGGGGAAAATGCTAAAACTATGAGGTATGGAGGGATTAATGGGAAAAGAGGGTTGAAAGAGAGAGAGAGAGGGGGGCGGTGTATGAGGGGGAGATTAGATAGAAGGGTGGTGTGTGTTTGTTTTGCCATGTTGGGTGTTCCTCTGGGATCTGCAATCCTAACGGGGGAAATGGATTAGAGACCAGCTCTGGAGGCTCCATCATTACATTACCGCCCTGAATCCTGTTCGTGTGTGTGTGTGTGTGTGTATGAATCTTCGGAGGGGGTTGCCCCTTCTCTGCACTAGAATAAATGTTTCAACACAAAGGTTCTATTCAGTAGACAGGGAAAACGTGTGTGTGTGTGTGTGTGTGTGTGTGTGTAAGTGGGACAGCACATGGAGCTGCTGTGGTCAGGACCTGGCAGGAGGCCAACTATGGAGCTCTATGATTATGTGAGAATTGAGGACAGGGAAGGCTGTGATTCACAGGACTATGCAGGTTAAAGGTAGAAAACCAAAAACAAACAAAGTCCAAGCCCGTCACTTTGGACATCAGCTGGTTAAACCGGACTTCAACTCGTACTTTTCGGCATGAAGTGTCTCGCTGGAGTCAAGTCTCGTGTGCAGTGCCGCACCAGGACCAACAGACTTGGATTAAGTTAATGCTCTTTAGTGGAGAAGGCAGCTTTCACAAGCTCAGGATGCATCTAATTAGTAAGGAGCTGCAATTAAGTCATACAAAAAAGAAATCAGGATTCAATTGGAACACACCAGGGGCAAAAGGAAACAATGACGGAGACGTGTAGCATTCCAAATCCCAGTTTTATTGGTCGTTGGATTTCAGGTGAACCAATGGCACAAGAGAGATTAATCCACAATACTGAAAAAAAGTATACAAAACAATAATAATACAAAAGGAAGTTCCAGTTATACAAAGCAAAGATGTGGACTTTTTTTTTTTTTTTCTTCTTTTTTTTTTAAACTACTGCCCCCCCCCAAAAAAACTCAAGAGTAAGGCACAGTCATTACCACATGTTTACCCTCCACATCTGTTTGTCTAAGCCTCGGTCACCTCGGAGACGCCGGGTTCTCCGGGGAAGACCGGGCCTTTTATTTGCTCGAGATTCTCAGCCCTTCCTGCAACCAACGGTCAGAACTTAAAAAAAAAAAAAAAAAAGGAAATTGGATGGTCTTGGGTTTAGAACCACAGTGATTTCCACATCAGAGGAATGTTGGGTGAAGATGAAGATTGGTGCAAAAGCCCAGTAATTCAGGGCCTCGCACCAGGGGAAGCTTTAGTCTATTGTAAATGCGTTTTTTTTTTTGGAGTAAGCAGGCAGACAAAGGGTAGAGAATCATAGAATCAGAGAGGGCAGGGTCCAAAGGGTTCTTTGTGCTACACGACTGCATAACAGACATTTCAGTTAAATAAACAAATTCATTCCACTTTTTTTTCTTCCTTTTTTTTTTAAGCTCCGCCCCTACGTGCCTACACTGAGGCCTCAGGAGCCTAAAACAACAAAAAACAAATACAATTTGGTCCTATCTCATAGCGAAGGCCGTCGGGACTCTGCTCCATGTTCAGACAGAGATTATAATTCAAATTATATATATATATATAAAAAAAAAAAAAAAAAGCTGATTTCGATAATTATTTATCTTGGTTATATCTATCGGTTTTCTTGCGAGGCTCTGGATTTGAACAGGGAGAGACACCGCAGAGAACACCATGTGTTGGTCCATAGTGTGTGTGCGTGTGTGCGTATGGGAGATGTCATGAGTTAGTAGCACCAGGTTCCAGTTGTGTGTGTGTGAGATGGCAGTTTGTTATTGAATCCAGTATCAAGGTCTGGTGTAGATAAAGGCTGAGGTTTAAGTTTGGCTTAAGGGATTATGAAAAAAAAAAAAAAAAAAGCAGCTTTGCCAAAGGGCCTGTCTATCATCTCACTCCGGTTGCCATGGTTACCTACTGTCCTCCCGCCCATGATAATGTCTGTGCCTTGGACATCGAAAAAGAAACGAATTCAACCTGTGTGTGTCCCCCGTTTTTTTTTTTTTTCTTCCAGTAAGACGCATGTTTGCAGTAAACATTTGTGAAGACACCTTTTTTTTTTTTTCTTTTCTCCATTTTCCTTATACTATTCTTGGGACAATAGGTTTAGCTCGTAGGAGGGGGGGGGGGTGAGATTTTTAAATTCCTACATCCCGTTTGGTTCAGGACATCCCCGTTCACCAAAGAGCAGGAGAACAACAAAGACAAGTGGTTTACATTTCAATACTTTACAGTTGAGATGAAGCGAGGCGGGGGTTAAACCCGTCAGTGACATCCTGTTCCATATCTTTATCATCATAATCTACTCCAGTTATATCATATAGTCGAGGCCAGGAGACCCGCTCATGAAAAACAAAACATACTAGGCCCGGTCTGGTAGAAGCTGAAAATCCAATTTCCCACTGAGATGCTTCAAGAAAAAAAAAAAAAAACACAAAAAACAATCTTTCATATCCAGCTAAAGGCAGGAAGCAGATTTAATCCAGGAGTGAGTCGGATTTAGCAGATTAGCCCAGGTAGGAAGGGTTGCTAACCAGACCAGGTCAGACACCATAAATACAGGCAGAGACGGGTGGAAAGACGAGAGGGGGTGGGGGTGGTGGGGGGGGGGGTTTTTTTAAACGGGGGGGGGGGGGGGGGGGGGGGGAGTTTGACTCTGCTCTGGGAGAGGGATGGCCCAATCGCAAGGCAAAGGACAGGGAGTGAGTGACAGGTCGGGCAGCAAACCAGATCGGAGCAGGCAAAGGTGCACAGCCCCCCCCCCCCCATCGGCAACTATGGCAACAGATACAGGTCAGAGCTGGGAAAGGGAGGATGAAAGGAAGGGAAGGGAGTCAGGAGAGAGGAAAAAAAAAGAGAGGCATCTCCTTCCTCCCTCTCTCCTTCCTGTCTTCTTCTCTGTGCAGTTTAACAAATAAAGTCATATGTAAAGGATATAATATAGGAGTGGAGAAGGGTGGATAGGTGGGTGTATGGTGGGGGGGGGGGGGGGGGGGGGTGCTGGGGGGGTACTGCTTTGCCACTCTTCATTCATTCATTCATCAGCACTGCAGCAGTGAGCGACTGCGTTCCCCCGTTGCCATGGTATCCCCACCCCCACTTCACCCCTCAGTACTCCCAGAGCGTGGCCGTCTCCAGGTCGTCGGCGTTGGCCTTCAGCACGCCGGCGTGGTCGCCGCGCAGGTACTTGCCGTCGGCGGCGGCGTGGCGCACGGCCAGCTTGTTGTAGTCGCAGAACTCGAAGAGGAAGTCGACGGGCGCGTCGCTGCTGCTCACCACCGACTGCTCGTTCCCGATCATCCAGTATTTACCTGTGGAGTCTGGAAGCAGAGAAAAAGAGAGAGAGAGAGAGAGAGGAGCAGAGGGTGGATTAGAGCGGCGGGAGTGAAATCGGGCGTCATTGTGTGTCAGGAAGTGGGGGGGGGGGGGAAAGGGTGTGAAACTGCAGAACAAGCGGTTTGGCTGGAATGACATCATCCCGATATAATCCCTCTTTTATTTCGCACAATCGCTAATGAAGGAGGAAATCCATAATGAGAAACCCTTTAAAGGATTCTTTATGGGAAACGATTTAATCCCTCGTAAGCCTCCTGTAAATCCTCCTCGAACCGTGTTGGCCGGACGTGTGTGCGGGTGGCTGTTGGTGCGCCTGTGCACGTTTGCATCCAACGACTGCGTGTGTGTGCCCGTGCGCGCGACTAACCTTGCAAACTGTACGCGCCGTCTCTGAACTCCAGGGTGAAGTAGTCATAGGTGGAGCGGTTGGAGTCCAGCGTGCCCGTCACCTTCCTGCAGCCGATGAAGCCGTGCTCGCCGCGCAGCACGATGATGGGGCGGTTGATGAGCTTCATGATGAACTCCTCGCTCTCACCTGGGGGGGAGGGGGGGAGGGGGGCAACGCGTTTCAATTCAGTTGACTTCATGCATGTTGAAACTGATTCAAATACACAAAACCTCTGTATTCAAAAGCCCAAAAATCTCTACATTCTAAATGGCGCCACTCTTCTGCAAGAGCAACTTGTGCACTAGACTGCAGCTATTAGAGCCAAGCGCTGACATTTTATTTATCTCACACAAAAAAAAAAATGCGCACAGCAACTCGTGTAGGAAGATGTCAGCTGTTGGCTGCCAGCGGCCGCGGCACCACGCGCTTTGATGGAAAGATTCCAGGGCTGACTTACTTGCCTTCCTGAAATGGATGCGGCAGCTCCGAGGATCAAATGCTCTCTGAGCTGAACACATCATATTTTGTTAAATATAATACATGCATAGAAAAAGTCGAAAACTGTTTTCGAGGTTATGGGGTGGAGTATATTTGAAACCAACTCTGCTTAGCTGCTGTGGGATGCCTGGCATCTGCACATAGCCATTAAAAAGTAAAAAGTAAAAAAAAAAAAAAAAAAAATCCAGAAATATAAAACTATTATGTATTGGGCACAGATTTGATTTGCATGGGCCAAACATAAATTAATATGCAGGCTTGGTAACATGCAGGGCCATGACGATCAGGATACGATTTGATTTAGGACATTTCTTCTTATTATTATATTATTATTATATATATTTTTTTGCAGTAACCGCTCGCTCACCAGATTTCCCATGTTTCCAATCACTACGATTATCTTGAAAACCAAAGTTTGTAACACGGCCGAATCCCCGGGGAATAAACGGACCCTTTTAGAGCCCAGCTCTCCCTCGTCCTCCCATCACCGGGCTACGGGTCAGCGTCCGAGCGACCGCCGCGGCCAATCGCGCTCACCTGCGGAGTCGATGGTGGCCGCCAGCTGGCCGTTTTTCTTGGCGGCCACATATTTCCCGTTGGCGGCGCGCAGAGTCAGCCTCTTCCCGCGCCACTCGATGTCGAAGTAGCAGTTAGCCGACCTGCGGAGGGAGAGGGACGAGTTAGCGGGTCACGTGTGGGCCCGTGTCGGTCTCCTGCAGTTCAAGAATCCACCCCCAGCTGTTTTATTAAGAGCCGAAGTACTGGCTGGTGCGGCCGCGGCACCACGCGCTTTGATGGAAAGATTCCAGGGCTGACTTACTTGCCTTCCTGAAATGGATGCGGCAGCTCCGAGGATCAAATGCTCTCTGAGCTGAACACATCATATTTTGTTAAATATAATACATGCATAGAAAAAGTCGAAAACTGTTTTCGAGGTTATGGGGTGGAGTATATTTGAAACCAACTCTGCTTAGCTGCTGTGGGATGCCTGGCATCTGCACATAGCCATTAAAAAGTAAAAAGTAAAAAAAAAAAAAAAATCCAGAAATATAAAACTATTATGTATTGGGCACAGATTTGATTTGCATGGACCAAACATAAATTAATATGCAGGCTTGGTAACACGCAGGGCCATGACGATCAGGATACGATTTGATTTTGGACATTTCTTCTTCTTATTATATTATTCTTCTTTTTTTTTTTTTTTGCAGTAACCGCTTGCTCACCAGATTTCCCATGTTTCCAATCACTACGATTATCTTGAAAACCAAAGTTTCTCACACGGCCGAATCCCCGGGGAATAAACGGACCCTTTTAGAGCCCAGCTCTCCCTCGTCCTCCCATCACCGGGCTACGGGTCAGCGTCCGAGCGACCGCCGCGGCCAATCGCGCTCACCTGCGGAGTCGATGGTGGCCGCCAGCTGGCCGTTTTTCTTGGCGGCCACATATTTCCCGTTGGCGGCGCGCAGAGTCAGCCTCTTCCCGCGCCACTCGATGTCGAAGTAGCAGTTAGCCGACCTGCGGAGGGAGAGGGACGAGTTAGCGGGTCACGTGTGGGCCCGTGTCGGTCTCCTGCAGTTCAAGAATCCACCCCCAGCTGTTTTATTAAGAGCCGAAGTACTGGCTGGTGTCACCGGATAGGGAGGAGGATAATTGAGAGGCTGTTAAATCTTTTCACTTGCCAAGAGAGTCGGGTTTTATGAACATTCCTGATTCCAAACCTCCGCCAAAATGTTTTCCTCGACCCACAGGAGGAGTTGGTGTGAGAGGGGAAAAAAAAAAAAAAAACATCTCTGTGGTCTAATCTGTGAGTGAGTGAAATCTGAAGAATGTGGAGGAAGGAGGAATCTGGTGAGCTTCTCGGCAGAGCTGTGTGCAGTGTGACCCCCTTTCGGCGGGGGTCCACCACCGCCTGTGTCGTCTTTATCTCGGAGAGAAATGACGGTTGGGTGAGGTTCAGGGTTAACATGCTGCGCCAACCCAAATCTGATCCCGGGTCAGATGATTTGCTGTGCTCCGCTGGGCTTCTAAATCAGCTTTGGGTCTGTACATCTGCAGCTTATTTAAAGCCCCGTACTCATGTTTGCATGAAACCAAAAATCATCCAGGAGCACAGGGTCAAAGGTCAAATGGTCAGCGGTTAAGAGCAGGCACTCTGGCTGGACACAGAAAGAAATTTACTCCCCACAGGTTGAGGTTCCGCATAAAGGCACTCAATCTCTTACAACATGCCTCTGTCATGACATGAGATCACACACACACACACACACGCACACGCACACACAAACACACACACACCTCCTAAATCTGTCACAGCTCAGATTACAGGATTTAAGCCCAGAGTCGGGTTCTCTCTCCCTTTGAACAGATTGTAGCAGGTTGTGGTGAATTTAAAAAAAGTTCCAGTTGTGTACTTGAGCTACAGCGGTGATGATGTGCGTGACTCTTACTTGGTGGAGGCGGTGCACTGCAGGCCACCGTTTGCAGTGAGTGTCCAGTATTTCCCGGCGGCGGTCCGAAAAGCGCACTTCCTGTTTTCGCGGCAAATCTCCACCTGGAACACCTCCTGGTCGCCCTCCTCGTCCTGATTGGCCGACAGGTCCATACCTGCGTGGAGACGAGACGTTGGAGAGGCGGGGCTTAGTTTCGGTTATAGGCAGGCGTGCCAGTTGTGAGTCGCACATTAGAAGGAAACAAATAGCCAAAGAAGACCGCAACACCCACGCGCGTCTTCTGGTCAAGATCAGACGCACCAAATGAGCAACATCAGACAGCGCGGATTAGTGAAGGATTTCACACAGCTGTGCACACGCACCCACACCCACACACACACACATCTGTCAGCCCAGACAGACCCCGCTATGGTTCAAAGGGTGAGTCATCATGGTGGAGGGTCACAAAACACTCGTAAAAATAAGCAGTGTCACAAAGAATTGTCCACCGTGAACATTGTTGTAGACGGCAACGAGCTGGATCACAACTTTGATGAATCCGTTTAAATTGTTAAAATGGAAATCTAGTGGTTGTTGCGAAATTCCAGTGCGAAGTGGGCCTCGGTTCCAGCATCTGAAATGAGGATCAGCTTCTTTTTCCTCGTGCATCGTTGTAAATTGGACAAAAAACAAGCAGTCCGTTTATTAAACATCAGTCCATTTGTCAGCCACACGGATTTACCTTTTTTCCCCACCACATCATTAATTGTGGCCAAACTGTGTAGATATGCATCGCGGAGGATTAATGTGCATGTGTGTTTAAATACACGGTATGTGTACAGAGCACCAGACATCATTAAAATGACATTAAATCCACTCAGGCGCATAAGAGCGACAAAGAGGTACACAAACATGAGTCCAACTACAGGATGAACAAATACACAACCCTGTAGTGTACCACACTCTCTCTCTCTTTCTCACACATACACAATGTGAGCTATTGTGTGGACCTATAGCCAGAGGGCAGGGCAGAGATGGAGAGAGAGAGAGAGAGACGGACTGTCTGTTGGAGCGCTGTGTAAATGTGTGCTCAGACAGAGAAGCAAACGGAGAAAGAAAGATGTGTTTGAGAAAACAAACCACACACACACACACACACACACACACACTCATGTGCTCCGTCTCTTTTTACATGTGTCCCCCCCCCCCTCCCCTCCTGCGTCTCACTTTTTCCATCTTTCTTGTTTTTACAGGCTCACAACTGGCTCCAGTGGTCACACGGAACACGTTCAAGGTAAACAAAAAAAAAAATGACCTAAAATTGTTCTGATGATGTTGACGATGACCACACACATGATGGCCTCACTTTCTTTTTTATTGTACATGTAGTATGTCAATTGATTGTTCCATTTGGATATTGGGGTTATGATTTCAAAGTCACATAAAATGTCATTTCATTTTCATACAGTCCCTAACAATACACGTGGTGCTTCTCCATTCACACAAAGGCGTCTTATTACCAGCTGCACACCAGTTGTCCCCCAACTCAAGCCAAAGAAGAGTATTACATAGGGTGTAAGTCACTGGAGAGTTAGTGCTCACTTTGTGTGTGTGTGGGGGGGGGAGGGGGGGGGAGAGGAAGAAAAGCACATTATATTCCTGCTGAAGTAAACTTCAGCACAGAGGCCTCTAAAGACGGATTGATTTTCTGCAGAAATATGTGAGCGCGCGCACACGCACGTGATTGAGAAGGAAAATATAACTGACCATAATGGGATCCACATGCTGAGGAAGGGGGCGGGTCAAGGAAAATGAAATACAAGTTTAGAAGCAACAGGCCAGGAGGGTTTGACGGAAGAGCACATGAAAAGACTTTCCTTAAACTGTGATCTCCTGCGCAGCTCTCTAATCCTCGCCGCTTCCTGCTCAGCACACACACACGCACACACACGCACACGCACACGCACCGCACAGTAGCACACGGAGGCCCATGCATTACTGAGGCAGTGCTGAGGGAGCCCAACCATCTGCTGCTGGGTGCCTCCACCCACCAACTACCAAATAAATCAGCTTGTTCCAATCTCCTACTTGCAGTTTCTTGGAGTAGAAATAATTGCATAGTCATTATTCAGTCAAATATAGAGGTGTCGGTTCTACCCATTTATTAAGGACACCCCCACTAACTCATTATACAGATTATAAAATTGTATACGTTCATTTTCAAGTATTGGTATGTAGAAGGAGTTCTTGTTTGTTTTAAGAAATCCCAATCGTGACCCAATTGTTCAAAGGTAACTTATGAAGAAAATCCTGGAAAAAGTTAAAAAAAAAAAAAAAAAAAAAAACCCTGGAACAGAGAGAAAAAAAAAGAAAGAAAATCGAACAAAACCAATGTAAATTTCCCTGTGTGAAAATACACAAGGAGACTACCACACGCGTCCTTTACACGTGTTACTGCAAAAATACATACAACGCAAAAAATCATTTCATTCCATGGAGTTGGTTTGAAGAAATCACTGCTTTTTCATTTGAATGTATATACGGTATAGTCGGAAACTTCCAGTTGCCATCAAAGGTTTTTTTTTGCCTGTCAGTGATGGAATAGATGGATATGTTTTGCTTTTCGTCCCTGCGAGACGCACGCACAGCTTGAAACTAGTCCACACAAGTCACGTTATCGCAAAGCAAAGGACAACATAGAGAGGAAAAACACAGGAGTGACAGAGACCAAACACCGGCCCCGGGACCCCGCAGGGCCTCGGGAGGGAGGCCGAGTGAGTGGGTTTATCGTCCTGAACCCAGATACGTCTCCTCTGATCAGTGTGTGAAGCTCACGGGGTTAATGGAGGAGGAGGGAAGAGGAGGAGGGAAGAGGGTCTGTACACTCAGCCATGTCTCTCAAGTGACCACACATGTAAAATCCTCCCAAACCACACAA
Organism: Colistium nudipinnis; assembly: GCA_016785305.1. Lineage (NCBI taxonomy): Eukaryota > Metazoa > Chordata > Actinopteri > Pleuronectiformes > Rhombosoleidae > Colistium > Colistium nudipinnis. The sequence continues at coordinate 662,365 of JAFBJU010000627.1, forward strand.
AAAACGAACACGCACACACACACACACACACACACACAATCTCGTGCTCTTAAAAACAACCCCTCTATCTTTCGGGGCCGGACCGCCCACCACATTCAACCTGATGGCGGCAGGCACAGATTGGTGGCAGCAGCAGAGGCCGCACGCAATTGTATCGAGTGCAGTTGTGCGAGTGTATTTGTGTGTGTGTGTGTCCATTGTTCAGCGGGCCTAACTGAGGAGGCGACCAGCTGGGGCACAAACAGCGAGCCAGCTCATCGGCCTTTGTTCTGATCCAAACACACATACACAACACAATGGCCCAGTCAACCTACCCACTGTCCTGACTGAAACAAAGCTGCTCGTACAGTGCGCACAAACCGGGACACACACACACACACACAACATTAATAGCCCCACTTCCTGCAACAAATGCAAACACAACAACAACAAAAATGCTAAAAAGGAGGTCAGTTACAGTGTTGTGCCCTGGGGGGCTCCTAATAGTTTGGTCAATGGATTGTGTGTCCATTGTGTTGCTCAAAATCCAGTGAAGTGGAGTTGGACTGTGGGGGTTAATGCAGAGACACACCCAGAGCTGAGCGGAATGACAAACCAGCCGAAGTTCAACCTATAATAATAAAGTAGCTGGCATTAAGGAGGCGAGACTCCCTGGTGCTCGGCAGCCGCCATGAGGCAGCTCCCCTGGCACGCTACCAACACACACGCACACACACACAGGCACACAAAGGCCCTCTGAAAACCCACAAACACACTGAAGGTCTGTAAACACATTAAAGCCCCAGCATGCACGCTGAACACGACCAAGGAGGGAGAAACTGATGGATTCCTGTTTTTTTGTTTCCTTCCTCTCTTTTAGGCGAGCGGGTGGTGCAGAGAGCGAATCATCATCATCATCAGCCTCCACCCTGCAGGGACAGACGCACACCAGCCAAGGTCAGATTTGTGCGTCTCATGTCCCATTTCCTGCCGGGGGGGGGGGGGGGGTCAAGGATGGGGGGGGGGGTGTCAAGGATACAGGGTGTCAGGGCTGAATCATGGCCAGACACAACATGGAGACACATTTTATGTCTTTTTTTCTTTTTTTAACTACACCGCACATGATTAAGAGCCAGATTGTAACTCTGGTACGACCTGGTGACTGATTTAACACTTTTGAGAACTAACACTGCAGTCAGCAGAAACAAAGCCAAGCCAAATTGAACAGGTTACCCACTGATCTGTACAAAAGGGAGGGGCTGTTTTCACAACTGCACAAAATGTATATATATATATATCTATATATATATATATATGTATATATATATATGGATATATATATGATATATAGATATATATATCTATATATATATATATTTAAATGGTCATTTTGTTTCTTCGATTTTCCTATCTGTCTGAAAAATGTGAGCTGCATGTAAAGCCACATGCTTTTGTTTGCATGCTAAAGAGGACAGAGTCAGAATGGTAGTAAGCGTACGTGGCTTTGGAGGCGTTTTATTGGACAGGAGGTTTGTCCCAGGCCGAAAACATTATCATATCAGCGGCTAAAATCAGGAATTCAACCATCTGACATAAAGACGGCCACGGCCCACGCACAGAGGTCACACTCCAGATTTACGGAATAAATGACTAGAAGCCTGCAGGAAACCCAGTCTCCAGGTCAGTCACCTCACCCCCTGCAGCCAGGGGGCCCCGAGGGACTCGTCCAACGGTCACACCGGCATCCCGCCGGATGTGATGGACTCCTCCATTTAGCTGAAGACAAACCAGCGCTCAGTCTTTCCTCACACTTGGACCAGTTCAGTGGCAGAGGAGGCCGCTTAATGGGCCATTGAGCTTCAGGGTAAATGACTGGTAATTGTATCTCGGTCTATATATGAGGGTCGTTAAAACCTGAAATTGCGACCAAGGATGAGCAGAGTTGAGCAGGAAACGAGCAACAGCAGCGGGTCAAATGAATGGCAGCCCTCCCAGCATGCTCTCTGAGCAACAATCAGGACAGCAGAAACAATCTAATATTTGTCAAGAGTGCTCACTAGTGGCTTCTTGCATTTCAACACTACACACGTTAATGGGGCTGAAATCGATGGATTGAAGTTCATTAAAAATCAACTTACTGGCCCCTGTGAGGCCTGCTTTGCAATTCATGCAGAATTGAGAATTTAAGAAAAAACACCACTATGAAACTAGATGCAGGCAAATGGGAGACACTAACGAGTTCAAGATTTCTGGCAGCATTACTGTCCAAATCTAAAAATTAATTCCTCGTGATTTCTTTGTAGGATTTTGGAATCACAACAAACAACTCTCAAAAACTGCACAGAGTTAATAACATTAGAGTCTCTATTTAATATCATTTTATGATTTATTCCAATAGATGGAGTTTGTTTAATTCAATCAAAGCGACTTAACTATTTTGTTTATTGTAGTGGAGTCCATAATTTGCATCTCTTGGGATCATCTTCGTCATCATTAACCAGTATTTGTAGAAAAGTTTGTATGTAAACATATATGAGAATGCCTGTAAACTGCAGAAACACCTCCCAAGTGCCTCACAATATAAAAAACAGATCATTTAACGAAGGTGTCTAAGAATACAAACTAAATCTACAATCAATACAAGTCACAAAATCAACAGCTTTGATTGGACAAAAACTCCAGCCGTCCAATGGAGGCCACCCGACTTCCACCAGTATCTTGGCTCAGGTCTGCCAGGCAAATAGTCGCCGCAGGGCGGGGCCACGAGCAGCTGTCGATTTGAAAAACATCTGGAGCCAGTTTAATTCCGCTCAACATTTAATCCGCATCACAATGATCCGCTTGTTGGCTGGTTTAGCATGGTCCATAGTCCAGATACAGACCTCCTGCTCACTATGGACAGACCTGACCCGCAGCAGGACATGGGTCCATCCGACCTGCACCAGACTAGTGACTGACCCAAAACCGATTCTGTAGAAGTCACTTTTAAAAAGTACCAGAAAAGCATTAGTGCTGCCCTTTCCTGTTCATCGTCTCTAATTCAGCCCATGTGGACACATCACATCTTAAATTGGCTTTTAACTTGCATTGAAAATGTATCACCAGGAGCTACACTGCATGTTTATTATGAGTTAATCTGGATTGACAGTCCAGTTTTTTTTTTTAATGTTGGATTTAAAGGGACCAATATGATCAGATAGTTTTGTTTCATTTGGCAGCCACCTTCAAAAGCGGCCTCCATTTTGTGTGGGAGACCGAGCACCACGTCGGGAGAGAAAAGAGTTCAATCCTCTCGGGGAGAGAGAGAGGTGGATAAACGTCGACTGTGACGAGTCAACAAAGTGACACGAGAACAAACAGACTCCTGGTGTGAGAAAGAGACAGGAGAAGAAAAACATACGGATCGTACTCGTGGAAAAAACACTGAGTGTTGCTCCAAACCAGAAACTAAATATAGATTTAAAGAGCATCAATTAGTATATTCCGATCATTCATAACCGACAGGGCAGTGCCACAGGCCCTGGGCTTTAGCTGGCGTTTTCCTCATCTCTATCCAAAATCACAGTGGAGATTTATTTTTAAATGTTTTATTGTCGAGTCAAATGTTTATTTTATTTTTTATTTTTTTAATTATTAACATGTTGACTCAGATGTCAGATTTTAATTGAAAACAGCATCTTTTGGGCCTTTAAGAGACCAAAGAGGGGTTATTTATCAACGTTGCAGCACGAGGGAGGCACTGACCTCAGACACACAGCAGCCGGGCCTGAAGGGAGGAGGAGTGGGGGAGGGGGTGAGGAGGAGGAGGAGGAGGAGGGTAGAGAGCAAAGCATGTGTGAGATAGATGGTAAGAAAAAGAATGGAAAGGGTTGAAGAGAGGGCATAGCGAAGAAAAAGTGGAAAAAAAGAATCAGCCAGAGGGAGAATGAAAAGGAAACAAGGAAGGAAGGAAGGAAGGAAGGAGGCGGAGGGACAAACTTGTATCTCTGCCCACTCATACAGCTGAAAAGCAGGCACACATGGTCGAAATTAGCTCACACACACACACACACACTCTGATCTCATCCGAAAAAATACACAGAATACAAAGCTATATTCACGTCCACAGCGTGCTCGCCTGTGGACAGTTATGAGTAATCCATGGTACCAACCAGGTGCATCAACCAAAAACCCTGTGAACTTCTGTAGAACCACAGACACACACATACACAGACACACTTTACGTCAGCTTCAACTCTCACTGAGATTGAACACGATTTGGGCAGTGTTTTGTGTCATTTGTGTGAATGGTGATGGCAATCTAGTGACTTGGACTTAGGGTGCAAAGACATGAATCTGGATTCAAGGATTGTAGTGGTTTTAGGAGGGTCTTTGTTGCCATTATTAAGGCATCACATGTTTATTGGTCCTCTGAGCGTTTTATGTCTGGTGCCAGTTTATGGCCATTTTACATTTATATGACGGCACATGTGCACATGGAGCTTTCTGTGTGCGTGTGTGTTGGCTGAAGACTGCACACTTCTTTGTTACACACTGACTGGAAAGTCAACAGCCAACATGCACAACAACACTCAGTTATCAGTTAGCTTTACTTTGAGGGTTGGGAACCAAGACAGGTGTGAATGTGCAAATACATGCAGGCCTGTGTGTGTGTGTGTGTGTGTGTGTGTGTGTGTGTGTGTGTGTGTGTGTGTGTGTGTGTGTGTGTGTGTAAGCCATCATCACTTTCTCATCTCCTGAGTGTGTGTGTGAAGGTGCTGCATGGGGGGGGGGGGGGTGCAGTCCTACATTCTTTACATGCATTCACGTTAACCCTTGCTTTGTAAGGGATGAGACACACGCGCACTACCACACATAGACACAAATATATATATACACACACACAAACAGCAGCACACCATCACCGGACCACCACACCCACCTTGCCGGGTGGACACGTTCCTCTCGTTGGCCGCGGTGAGCACCACCTGCGGGTGACTCTGCTCCAGCACGAACAGCTCGTCCTTGCCCACCTTGGCGCTCTTGCCGGACTTCATGGTGCCGGAGGGCCCGGAGGGGGCCAGGTACTTGCCGCCGCAGTCCCTGAACGCCACCTTCCCGGAGCGGAACTCCAGCGTGTAGCCGGTGCTGCGGTCCGCGGTGGCCGCCAGCTCGCCGTCGTTGCGCAGGAAGCGGTTGTCGGAGGTCTGCAGGTGGTAGCGCTGGTCGCGGAACACCAGCGTGATCATGGAGTCCACCCCCCACGGGACGTCCCGGTCGATGGCGATCTCGTCCACCTTGGAGCTCAGGTGCGCGTAGCGCTTGCGCGTCATGCTGAAGATGTTCACCTGCGGGTGCATGGCGATGTGCACGCTCCACTTCTCCGCCACCGAGGCGGTCTGCGCGAAGCAGATGATCCGGTCCTCGGTGCCGCCCAGGTAGCGGCCGTGCGGCTCGGACTGCAGCGACCAGCGGCCGTCATCGTGCGCGGTGATGATGAAGCGGCACTCCGGGCCGGGGCTCTCGCTGTCCCCGGTGACGTTGCCGTCCTTGTCGGTGGCGATGTAGCGGCCCAGGTGTGACTTGAGGTGGAAGACGTTGCCGCTGGAGTCGTCGCCGCTCTGCTCCAGGGTCCAGATCTGCTTCTTCTTCATGCTGCTGGCGGACGCGTTGATCTTGAAGCCGAACGTCTCCGCTGTGAGGTATTTGTTCCCGCAGTTGATGAGGCCGAACTGGATCTGCAGCATGTCGCTGGTTCCGTTGGCGGCGCCGTTAGTCGTCATGTTGGACCGGTTAGCTCCGTGGAGGGGGGGCGGATCACAGACACGGAGCTCGGAGATGCTGCGCTGCCTCGCGTGCTTCTCTTTGTCTGGAGTGTGTGTGTGTGTGTGTGTGTGAGGGAGTGTGTGTGAGCGCGCGCCCGGTGCTCTGTGCTCTGTCTCAGCAGCGCGAGCCCGCCGCAGCAGCTGCAGGCTTTATAAGTACCCGTGACGTAAGCACACCGGCCACGCCCCCTGAGATGGAACCAAATGTGAGCTGGAAGTGTGTGAGTTTTATTCTGTTCTCATCCGTCTCTTCTTTAATAATCCCAGTTCACCAGACACCCCTGTTGTGTTTTCGGTGTTGTGGTCTTGTGGTATTTCACAAACACAGACAGACATGAACTTTGTGTTTCCCTGCAGGTGATAATATATCACACACACACACACACACACTCTCCCTTTTCAGATAAACTCAGCGTTCAAATCATGAGGAAGGAGTGAGTGGTCCACACACAGAGCTCCATTCATGGCCGGAGCAGGCACATCAGAGGACTGTGGGCATAAAGAGGTCGAGGTCTGTCATTGCATGAGCCTGACCGAGCTCGAAGGTAACACACATACATGCAGGTTTGACCTGAAAGTGAACAAATGGGGCACGCCAACCAAATGAAGTATTTGGGATTAGAGCCCAGTTTCAGTTACAGAGTTAACCTCAGAAAGTATCCGCAAGGAAAGCGTTGAATGCATGCCAACTGCTGACCTCTCTGGATAAATGAGCCAATGGTGACACACAGGCGATATCTCACTGTAATCTGGAATTGAACAGTAATATGAAGCAGCTCTTGTAACTCCTTATAGTTCACAAGAGAAATAGGGATTCGCTCTCTCCGCATCACACAGTTCAACACAGACATCTATATCGCTCCTAAATATTTTACCAGTATCCTCGCATAGAAGATGAATAGCTTTTTGAAATGCTTGCATAAATAAATGATATTCCCAAATTTCAGACTGTCATAACCATTCAGCATCACAATGCGTGTGTCTGCATGTCAGTGGATTTAGAAATGGAAAGTAATCTGAGACTGACTACATGTGATCCAATCAGCGGTGATCTCTGTCCTGCAGTCTGGATAAATCTGCAGCAGCAAATCACATTTCGGGCTCCTCAATCCCAGTCTATTCAATTCCCCAGACTGGTGCTGATCGTTTTTTTTTTTTTTTTCTTGCCTGTTCTTGTCGTACAATATTTATTTTCAATTAGCCAGAGTGACTGAGCTGAATTGCCAGGGATCACATCCCTGAGCTGCTCCCTGCTAAACACTTCCTCCTTTGTCCGTCTGGCAGAGACACACAAAAACAGCATCTGTGCCAGTTGCTGTCTGCTCACTTTCACAGAGTCAATCAGGGCAGGGGCAGGGAAAAAAAAAAAAAGTTATATATATATATATTTATTTTTTCTTGCATGCCTCGAATTTCATGATCTTGAGCATTGGTTGATTCACTAATGGGGGGGGATATATATATATATTAACTCCATGGAAACCCTTTTTTTTTTCTCCCAACTGTTCCTTAAATGCAAAATAACTATTTTGGGAGAATCTACCTTGAAGCCAACAACTTTAAAGACGCTGGTGTGCTGCGGACCTCTGTCGGATAACTGCATACCGTTCTTAAAATAGAAAGAGTCAACTGTTTGGTATTGATCGACAGCACTGGCACAGCTGCAGCAATCGGCTTTCTCTCTCAAATCCCTTTCGGTCCTCCTGTGCCAACTGCGGCACAAATTATCTTAGTGGATTTAGATGAATAATTGATTCATGTTTGTTGTCGGATTAACAGGCGGCGGTCAACACTCCCAGATGTTCCGTGTGTGTGTGTGTGCGTGCGTGTGTGTGTGTTTGTTTGCTGGTTGAAACAATCATGGCCAAGAGCCTCGTCACAATGACCTGGTAGAGAGTTTCGCATTCATGGTGACAGTGATTTGGAAAAAAATATCCTTTATATATCACTTTTGTCTCCTTTTGGTCCTGTGGGTTGATATGAATTGGTTGTGGTTAAGGTTAGGATTATGGTTTGGCTACTAGCCTGGATTAGATAGATTCCTGTGGACAGATTTTGTGTGTTTGTGTGTGTGTGTGTGTGTAGGTGTGTATCCTCTCATTCTTTGCCTATCTTTTTGTTCCAGATGGATGCAGCCATTGTTGCACTTTAAATTATTGTGTGAGTTGGTGTGCCTGTGTGTGCGTGAGTGCGTGCGTGTGTGCGTGCGTGTGTGTGTGTGTGTGTTTGAGAAGCACAAAGAGAGACCACGAGAGAGAGAGAGAGAGAGAGCAAGAGAGAGAATGAGAGATGTGATGAGATTGATAAGATTAGCAGTGATTGTGACTGTCTACACCTCATCCAAACACAAACCTGCACTCTTCAATGAGAACACACACAAACACACACAAACACACACACACACACCAACCGATCACACAAATACAAGCCCCAGGAGGCGAAAGCGCCTGGTTGAGAACACGCAGAGAGGGACACAGAGGGAAGCTACAGCTTTGTTCTCAGGCTGAGCGTCCATGGACGGTTGCCGTGGAGACCGGCCTCAAATCTGTAGCTTGATGAAGAGCAGACAGTCTGTTGCAGTGAGCGCACACACACACGCACGCACACACAAGCACACACTGACACACTGACACACATGCTAGATTCAGAACACCTGCAGACGGCGCAGCACTGTGTCAGCAGACTCGCAGTTGGCCAATGACCAAGTTTTTCAGACACACACCTCTGAGCTGGAGCCAATCAGAACGTCTTTATCGCCCAGAGCTATGATCTCCACCAATCAGGAAATACTTTGCCAGATGTGTCTGAAAAACATGGCCAACCATTGGTCAGTCTCAGGAAAATGCAGTGTAATTATTTTAATTGCTAGTTAAATTCATATTTTTTAGTTTTTTGACACATTTGGAAGATGAGGAAGATAACAAACGTGAAACATCAGCAGAAAAAAAGGAAAAATATGAACAGAATAGATGAATCGTGTAAATATGGGATGGCGAGAGCTGAGTGGGGATCTCTTTCTCCTCTGTCAATCATTTCTGCTCCAAGTCCAAATTTCAGAATGCGCCGTATGTACCAATATGTCCGGATTGTCCTTGGGTCAGATTTAGGCTCACGTGTTTGAGAGGGCCCAGCTCGGCCATTAACCTACATTTCACTGTGGACATTGACTGAGGGGATGCTGTCCCGCTTTGGTCCTCGTGGCACGCTGTGAGTCATGTGACGCTGTGACAGGTAGATTAAAGAACAAACAAACAAACACCCTCAGTGTTTCCCTGAAAGCAGGCAAACAAACCCCTTTTTAGTGTCCCATCCCTCCCCGGGCCCCTCGTGATGATTCTGGTCAGGACCACATGACCTCACACTTCTAACATACTTTCCCCTGATTTCAGTGGGTTTCTTCTTTATTGATCATATTGATCCCTGTCATTACGGCACTTATCCTCAGAGACCCTCTTTGCTCCCCTCTGTTTCACGCTCCCTCCCCCGTGGTCTGGTTGTTCGTATCACGTTTCCTCATAAACAAAGAGGAGAAATCATGAAAATCAGATTAAAGTTGCAAACCTCGTGGGTTCGGATTGAAACATGGAACAGCTTGAAGAATGTTTCATTTCATCTCTGAATTATTTCCATACACTGCATTGCGCCGCTATTTCGTTTTTATTTAACCTTCGTCTCAAATTGATGTCCAACGTGTCACTGTATGTGTGTGATCTGTGCGCGCTGGTGTCTCTTGCAATCAGCCAGGAATGTGTGTGTGTGTGTGTGGGTCGCTTGTGTGTGCTGCAGCCAAGGCAAGGGCCTCCTCCACGCCAACAAAGAGCTGGAAGCTCGAGTCACTGGGGAACACCACACACACATTCCCCTCCTTCGCCACCATTCTCCACACAGCGGTTAGGTCAAAGGTCAGACACTGTGTGTGTGTGTGCGTGCGTGCGCGTGCTTGAAGGGTGCCTCCAGTTTCTCCGAGCTCTCGTTGTCATGGCGACAGCACAGCAGTAGCGCCAAGATCAGCAGAGCAATTTCAGCCTCTCCCTCTGTTTAACACATTATGAAGTGTGTGTGTGTGATCTTATGTGTGTAGCTTTGTGTGCGTGTGTGTGTGCGTGTGAGAGAGACCATGCCTGTAGCTAACACAAAGACATAGGTCAGTCAAGAGAGACAGAGTAGCAAGGCAGGGTGTGCATTTGTGTGTCAGTGTTTTTACATTAGTGTAATGTTGTGTGTGTGAGAGAGATACAGAGAGTGCTTGATAGCAAAAAATTGCAAATTATATATATGTCTCATTCATTCTCACATCCCGTCCCCACAGTGATACAGACAGACACACACACATGTGCACACACAGACGCTCCTCTCAAGGTCATGAGGCTATAGCACACTGTGTGTTAGTGTGTGCACATGCTTGAATTGATTATGTGGACTGATAGGCGCCTCCAGCTCTGACTACAGGGAAACATGATCAGGACGCCACTAAAAATACCACTTCCTGCCTCTCAGCGAGGGCCTGTGACATCACATCCTGTCCCCATGAATGAGCACTGTTTCTGGAGTCTGAGCATCCCTCCTTCCTGACTAATTTCCTTCCTTTTTCTTCACTCTGTAGGTCACCACTTTGATCTCTGAGGCAGTAAATAGCAGTTATTCATTTTAACTTCTCTCAATCTAGATTGGTACTCTGCCTATTTTTGGATTCTGTTTTAAAGATAAACTGATTATTTTGGCTTGGAGGAAGCAGAACTATCTAAGATGATATTATATGTGACAAAACAGTTGCTTATTTACACATCCACCAGGAACAGAGAAACATTATCAGTTAACACTTTTTCATATAAGTAGTTACTCGATCCGTTGCACATATAAACATGTGATATATATTTATATATACATATAATGTCTTATCTTATACAATGTGTTCAATAACCTAAGAGGCCTGGTTGGCTGCTCCTGTCTTGTGATTCTCGGAGTCTAAAGGAGCTCTGCTGCGCCACCTACTGGCGACAGCAGCACACTACACCGTCACGGCCTCCACCTACATCATCTGAGTCAATTTCATGGGCACACACCCACAGATGCGTGCTGGGAGCAGTAAATATGTTTCCACAAAGACACAGACACACACATGCACACACACAAAGAGGGGGACATTTGTGCGAGCTGGCAGGTGTTGCTGGTCATTGCTGCTACTTTCCTGTGTTATCCCCTGGGTCTCTTCCTTCCTCCCTTTTCCTCACATCTCTCTCTCTCTCTCTCTCTCTCTCTCTCTCTCTCTCTCTCTCTTCATGGGCAATACAGAGTTTTAGATGCTAATGATATGCCCCTCTGCAACAATGGGGCAGAGACACCCCTTAAAGAGCCTCTCTGGACACACACACACACACACACACGTGGTAAAGCACACACACCAGCTGTCTCTGTTGGCCTCTTATTACGCAGATCGCCTAAAAGATTTAGTTGCTCTGGTTCACGTCATTTTGCATATACATGCATAGATTGCACACACATACGAATTCACATACGTCTTTAAATTGGAAATATTGGACTGAAGGTTTGATCAGCTCAAATATGTAGTGATTGGATTTAGATTCAGATCGACTCGATTTTACTGATCATACTGTCATTTTTGGTTTCAATCTCCTAGTGTGAATAATTGATGATGGGGAAGTGATAATGGAACGGAGCATGTGTGTGACAGACACACACCATCTGCTGACACAAACATGCACGTACCAAGCTTTCACATACACAAAAACACACACACACACACACACAGGGCAGATCATTAAACAGCAGCCATCTATTTGGGCCATACCAGCAGTTACAGCTGGAAACACAGTAACCAAAACAACCCTTTTTTAATTTCCACTTCTGATTACTTCCTTTCTTATGATGACTTTCCTACCTAATGGCCAGTGTGTTGTGTCGATGCAGAGAAACTGAACTGTGGATGGGCAATTGAGATGGTGCTTATATTATATGATTTGATAGCAACTTTCATTACCCACTACAACTCAAAATATACCAAGTGATCTTGACACAAAGGTTAAGTTCAGTTTCCAACCCGTTCTCTCTTTCAGTTCTGCCTCTTTCTGCTGAAAGGCAGAATTTCATGTGTTGGAAAGGCCAGGAGGTGAATTGACGGCAGATCACATGTATGATATACAGCAATAATCATATCGACCCTTAGTTTGCAACTTAATCCCCACTTCTGCCCAATATTTTACAATCTATCCAATCTCTATATCACGTTTTTGATTAGAAAGTTAGGCCTTGGGGCAAAGGAGGAAGTGGTCCGTTTTCTCTGGAAATGTGATCTTTTTCAAATGGCCATCTCATTTCTGACGTTGTGGTCTGACATAATCGAAGATTTGTGTCTCATCTCATGAACAACAGCTGAAGGATTCTGTTTCTTTTTTTCGTCAGAACACATCTCTGCCAGTAGCCGTAACTGAGTTTTCGTTAGTTTCCAGGCAACCGACTTCGGCACAACATAAAAACATAGATTGATTTACAGTTTTTTTATATATATATATGCATTAAACAAAGAGCTGACAAGCTTCAGAAGTGCTGTTGTGTTTCTGCCTGTTTCCAGTTTTTGCGCAGAGCTAATTGACCAGCTGCTGGCCTGAAGCTTCGTCTTGACTGCATGGTTCCTATCAGTTCACCTAAGAAAACGAAAAATCCCCCCGTTTTGTGAGTCATGAGGCACACACTTTCATGTTTGAATATATGAGGCCCAGGCGGCCACACACTGAGGTTTCACAGTGCTGTGCGTGGTCCTACTATTACATGAAATGACCTTCACTGTAACGTTTTTTTTCTGAGCTAATCAAGTAGACTCTGGAAGGATGGTGCGTTGGAAATGTTTCCCAAAGGAAATATTCCATTTAATAATGTATACAAATGGAATTCCCTAAAATGATACCAATGTGTATTTTTTTTTTTTTTTTTTTGAATTTCCCACCGCTCGCCTGATTACGACATTCAGAGTCTGTAATGTATGTCAACTATATGGAGCGTTTCACCAGCTTATACGTGGTGATATGGAGAGAAATCAGGTCAGTGTGAGGAGGAGGAATTAAAGCCAGGACCCCCCCACACACACACTTCCTCTTCCTCTGAACAACAATGTGTTCTATTCTCTTCTGAACAGACACACACACACCCACACACACACACACACACTCTCCACAGTTACATTCAAATGTATTTTGCATGAAAAAAAGATGTCAGTGTGACTAACACAGTTATCCATGTTTTACCAAAGAAACAAGACAGAGATGGGTCTATGGCTCTCTCTCTCTCTCTCTCTTGCTCTCTCTCTCTCACACACACACACAAAGCCTCTCAGGGTGTCTCCTGTCCCTTATGTAACAGCTTGGTGGTACGTTCCAGGTTATCAACTTGCGATCAGATGAGCCAAAAAAAAAGGGCGGAACAACCCTCTCTCTACCCCCCCCCCTCTCTCTCTCTCACTCCTTAATTCTCTCTTCTTTCACTTTATCTTCTTTCTATTGTGCTGTCAGGCCTTGGCTGACCAAGGAGTGTGTAAAACAAGCAGAGTCGGCAGAGAGGGGGATAATCTGTGAGAGGAAAAACAGGAAGAGAGGAGGAGTGTCTGGAGGGCGTGAAAGAAGGATTATGGCAGGTCTGAGTCCCCTTGAAGGTCTCCTTATAAGGAAATGCACTCCAGGTGATTACCTGGAGCTCTCGGCCAATCACTGCGTGGCGAGTAATCTACCTGCAAAAGTTCACACTCTCTCCTCCTTGTTTCATGTAAGCGGTACTTTTTCAGAGATACAGGACAGCTGCAACTCAAGGTTTCATAAAGAGACATCTGATGTTGTGTAGCTTGGTTGTGCGGAACCGAGCTACACAACTGTGCATACATGTGTAAGGGTGTGTTTGTGTGCATGTGCCTGGTTATGTAACAGCACAAGGAGAACGCTGTGCCTCTTGACCTACATTTCAGAGTTTGACTGTATACTGCTGCTTAGGGACCCCCCCCCCGCCCTCCCCATCACTATCCAGAGCCCATTGTATCTCATACAGACGCACACATGTTCACACTCATGCACACAGACACACAAACATGTTCTCGCTGATGATTTGTTCGGCCCCAGCTTCTTCTCTGCTTTTCCGTTCTCGAAAACAGCTGCTTCCACATTTACCCCCGTGATAGGAAGGGAGTGTGTGCACCCGGTGAAGAGGGAAACAGGAGCGGAACTGATCCACAGCTTTGTGTAGATGTTGGTGGTGGTGTAGCAATTCCGAGTGAGAGGCTACATTTCTGCAGAGAGGGAGGAGACCAAGACACACAGTCAAACCTGGCGGGTTAACCTGCCGGCTCACACACGTGCCAACACGCACGCGCGCACACACGCGCAGGGCGACATGATGCAGTGCGATGCCTTGCCAAGAAACATACCAAAGTCCAAAGAGTGAATGAATGAGTCACCGCCCAATGTTTTCACTGGGAGGTGTGTGTGTGTGCGCGCGCGCCTGTGCGTGTGCGTACGTGCGTGTAAGCTGGCATATCAGCGGTGAGCCCGGGGAGGAATTGACTCTGTGTGGTGAGGGAGGAGGTGGAAGAGGAGGATGATGGGTAGTGATGGGAAAGAGCAAATCCTGAGTCAGAGTCAGCTCTGTCTTATTTTTCTAGGATTTGTTCCTCCACGCTTTTCTCTAAGTCCATTTCTCCACGTGTTGGACTAGAAAAGCCTGGCTCAGGTGTGTATGATCTGGTGTCAAGGCCTGGAGAGGAATTAGACTGCGGCTTCATTCCGAGATCTCCTGTTGACTTTATGGCTTAAATGCAGTAAGCGGTAATACGCCCGTTCGGAGGACAAAGTCGTAGTTGCTGGGATATTTCCGTCTGCATCAAAGCGGTCGATGGACTTGCATTTATCGTCCCCACGGCCACGCTGTTGGCAGAGCTGCAGGAAAAAAAACAACATTTTTGCTGACATTAACATTTTTCTCAAGTCAGGAAAATGTCAAGGATACTTAAAGAGGAAGTCTTCTTTGCTGTTGGTCCAGACTGGAAAAAAAAAACAAAAAAAAAAACAGACAGGGTGTGCTGATGACAGCTGAACGGCCTGGCCAGGCGGTTGCCCAAAATTTCCTGATGACTAACACGCACGCACGCACGCACGCGCACACACACAGACACTGCCACAGACTAAAAGGAAAGATGCTTTACACCACTTCACTTGGACCAGACGTGGCTTCACCCCCTCCGCCCTCCGTCCCGAGTCTTCACTTGTGTAGTGTGGTGGTGCCTTTGTCGTTACCTGTCAAGTGTTAACCTTATATGGTGCCTTGTCGCGCACAAAGAGGAAGTCCCTCTGTGTGTGTGTGTGTCTGTGTGCAGAGAGAGAAAAGTGACATCCCCTGGTTTCAGTGGATGATGTGCAGCTGTAGGAGGCAGCACAGAGCAGCATCTGCAGCAGCCCACACAGCAGCCGCAGCTTTAGGAAGTGGTGCAAGTGCTGATTTACATTTCTTCATAAACACACGCACACACAGATATTTAATTTCGACCCACACAGGGCTCTGAGAGAGTACAACACAAATTGGGGCCTTTATTTCAATCTTTCCAATGCTTAAAAGACGCACTTCAGACCTAAAATGGACAAGTCTGAACCCACAGACCTTTTTGCGACAAAACAACACTCACTGGTTCACAGTTCAAACATTGAAGGACACAATCCGCTATCTTTCTTTCTACACACACACACGTGCACACACACACATACAGAGAGAGATATTTTAACGTCCTCCTCTGCATTTTCCAATGACTGATACATGACGGAGGAGAAGTGAAATCTCTTGAGCTGTGAATTCCCCTTCATACACACACACACACACACACACACACACACACACACACACGCACACACATTCATAGCAGTACAAATGCACACTCTTCAAAAAGACCACGGTTCTTGTACCTAGGGACACACACTAAATGTGTGTGTGTGCTTGCCCAAAGGGGGGATTGCATGTACAAGCCCACACCTGATGGAGCAAGTGCAGGCACAGGCCCACCTCTACATACACACACACAAAAAGATGCACACATAATTTCACAGTGCCCTGGGGGTGAAGCTGATTTCCTTGAGACGCCACGCCATGTGACCACTCTTGCATTCCTCAGATTGTTGTCATGTGACAAACTTAAAGATCTCCTTTTATGGATGTCAGTGTTAACAGGAGGATGTGGCCTCACTAATACACACCCAGGTCAACAAATCCAAGCGCACACACACACACACACACACAATTGAAGAATGCGCATAATTACACATGACAACACCTCACACACTCGCGCTAAATGAAACGCAAACAAAACACTTAAAAAAAAAAGGAGGGAAGAGCCACTTTACAGGTTCTTTACATTTCAGAGCGTCAGCAGTAAACAATCAGCACACTGTGTTTTGAATTTTTTTATTGAATTATGGAGGGCGTGCTATTACGATCCCGTGGTTGTGAGGCTGTAAATGTGTTGCTGCTCTCCGTCAGGGTCAGATTGTTTCCCTGAGTCTCCAATGTGTGTTTGTTCATTTTTCTCCGCTCTTGACCTTTGTTAGGGTTGTAAGCGCAGTTCCCTTTTTTTGTGTCGTGGAAAGCGAGTTGCACTGGTTCTGTACTTTTCCACTGTACTCTTACTTTGCTTTGGTGGTAGCAGCAGAGACTATTCAAAAGAGCTAGTCTTTCTTCCTGGGGGATCCTGAGTCACAGCCAAGCCAAGCTCTCTGGTTCTTCCCCGTGGCAGGTGGATGTGCTCGGAAGACCTCCGCGGGGAGGCGTCTTAATCAGCTGATAAAACCTTACAATGGGAGAGCGGAGAGCTTTTAATCATAGTCCAAAAGGTCCTCACATTTAAACACGCCGAAAGCCTAACAATATTGCTGTTGACTCATAAACAGCCAGCCCATGTTCACATTGGATTTGAACTCCTGGAAGTTTGTTCAAATCCTCAAGGCTTTCAATTTGGTGTCCATAGTGCCGGCTGGGACCATGCATGATACATCTAGGCTTCACATGTGTCTTTATAGTGAGGCCCTGGGAAAGCAAAATGGCCTGACTACCCCAAACCCACTGTAGCCGAAGATTTTTTGCTCTTGGGGACATTCTTGGTGTTGTCTGCAAGTTAAAGCAAGTCTACCGGCTCACAGATGAACCGAGTGCTCTCTCCGGAATGTCTCACGATGACACATTGCATCACGCTGTGCTTATATGTCAATCTGCCGCACAACAACACTGCTGCCACTGCTGATGCATAGCTCCGGGACTTGGTGGGAACCATGGGCTGTAGAGTAAAGCTCCTCTGCGGCACTAAGCTGAAAGATCGCTGCCATGGGTGGTTAAGAGGCTTCCAGTCACACACTTGAAGCCATGTTATTGAGGAAAGCAGGTGGAGAGAATAAGAAAAGAGAGTGTGATGGATGCGAATTGTGCAGAGCCGATGACTATACTGGATATAAAAGGATTGACGAGGATGGCATGTTGTGTATTGTTATAATATTGTAAAGAAAGAAAAATGGAGAAGGGTCGAAGGAATAGGTGTGGCAGTTTTTTTATGAATTCTCTGCTGCCGGTCTCCGACAACCGGCTCTCCACTTCCTCTTCAACCCGTTTCCTGCCTCTGCTGCGACCCTATGCCCTTATATGGCAGCCGCCGGCAGCCAATCAGAGCGGAGCAGGCCGCTCATTCAAACTGGGAGTGTGTGAGAGGAGAGAAGGGTGGGAACTGCAAACAGAAAGGAACAGCACCGCATCGTACAAAAACAATATGGCACACACACACACACACACACACACACACACACTCACACACAATGCACACATACACAATCTGCCTGCTGGCTTCAAACAAACACCCCCCCCCCCCCCCCCCCCCCAAAAAAAGAGGTGTTACAATGCAACAAAGCAAAGCAACGCATGCAAACTTTACTCAGCAGTTCAGGGCCACTGGGTGCACACTGCAGCAGCACAGGAGACGGTGCTTTGGTGGCGAATAGAGAGGTTCGGGTTGGGTTACTGTGCAGAGGAGAGGAGGGCACCCTGCTGACATCCTTCTCTGTGTGCTTGCTATTGTTGTCAGAATGTAAGAAGGGGAAATCATGGGAAGAAAATGACACTGAAATGTGAAAAAAATATATGTATATAGATAAGAGAATGGGGATAGAAGGCTGTAACGTTACATAAGCCACGTTCAAACAGAGCTGATGGCCAGGGACTAGAGAGCAAAGTGCGTGGGCGTGCGTAGGTGGTTGACATCACTCACTGCAAAGCCCAGGGTGCAGCCGTAGGAATAAGGAGAATCAGGAAGTGAGAGCCGGGGCGCCCCTCGCCCCGGTCAACAGGCTCACTCGTTCCCCAGGCGAGCCAATCCATAGGCTGGCAGCACCTGAAGCGAGCCAATCGGGCAGCGGGAGCCCTCCCACCAAGCATGACAGATGGCTATGAAGGGTAGATAAGCCAACCCTGGGTGTGTGTGTGTGCGCGTGCCTTAGTGCGTGTGCATGTGAGGAAAGAATTAGATACAGAGATAGATAAGTCCTCTTAGCCTGAGCAGTAAAGATGGAGATTGAGATTAACTTCACATCTTATTAGCATAAACTTCATGCAAAAACCCAGGTAAAGTTCCCATTAAGTCATGTGATCTACATGCATGTGTGTCTCTACATGCACTTAATTGCATGTCAGAGACAGTCTGACTCTTCTCCATATAAAGGTAACACCTGAGTACAACCACACAACCTTAAAAGGAACCTTGGTCTCTGCTCTGGGCCAATGACAGGCCAGAGCTCCGAGCGTAATTGAGGTTAGTGCACAGGAAGGAAAATAAGTAAGAAGAAGTGAGGACCGCGGCCCTGGTATGAGGAACAGAAGAAAAAAACACATTCTGAGAAAAAAAACGCCATAGCCTGGAGCATTGTGTGGGGTTATGACATTAGTTTGGTCTTTATTGGAGAAGCTGCCTTTGTTTTCTCAATTCTGAAAACTGGATTATCCACTTTAAGCCCCTGATCAGATAACCAGAATAATCACAATTCTTCCGAGAGCATGTTCTCCTAAACAGCTTTCGACTTTGATCGATTATCAGCTGAAGAAGTTTTCCAGCAGCCAGAGTTGACAAGTCACATTTGTTTGAGAGAGTATCTGGAGAGAGAGAGACACAGTGAACCTTGACACAACTGCAAGAGAGGAAGAGAAAAACCTGTAAAACAACTCAAATGTGTTTGGGTCCTCACCGTGCTTTGGTATTTGAACTTGTACTCTTGTGGATTAAATACAGTTAAATCGTTTTTAAGAGGATACGCAGAATTTCTAACGGGTTATTATATGTCGCAAGGTTTGATCATTGATGAATGATCTGGTCCTGATAGCGCGGTGTGGGCGTGGCTGATAAGAAGTATGTGGGTGTGTGGGCAAGAGTGTGCGAGTGAGAAGTGGGGGGTTGGAGTTGAAGGATCCATTTGGGATCCGTAAATGGGAGGCTAATCCAATCGGAGCACAAATAGGCCAGCTGGCAGGCAAGACACACACACACACACACACACACACAGCTGGTAACTGGCCAGTGCCTTGGAGTCAGACTATCACCACGGTGACCCTGGGATCAATGACGCTGCAGACAACCAAATCCATTGGCCATACTGCGGGAGAGGGGTGGAGACGGAAGGAGGGAGCCAGGCAGGAAGGGGTGAGGGAAGAATGGGCTTCCCTCTCTCAAACTATGACCAGTCACAGATGGCAAACAATCGGTCAGCCAGTCACTTTTCACCAGGCAGCAAAGACAAGGGGTTGAAAGAGGAGACGCAAGCGGGGAGGAGATGCCTCCTTAGCAAGATGGGGGGGGGGGGAAGAAAGAAAGAAAGCTGCTGACGGACAAACGTTTGACTTACTGGGGCCAAAACCACTTTTTAACCGTCTGTTATGGTCACCGTGAAGCTCTCTCTCTCTCTCTCTCTCTCTCTCTCTCTCTCTATATATATATATATATATATGTGTGTGTGTGTGTGTGTGTGTGTGTGTGTATCAGCAGCAGCTAAAAAGAAAAAAAGCAGCCATACGTTTTAATGCCGTTTGCAATGTTAAGTCAGCAATTATCGGAAAGTAAAATGTGGCAAATATTAAGCCACAAACAGGAGCTGGTTATTTTAGCCCCGGGACGTGAACATGGGAGCTATCAAATGACTCATTATATCTGGTGTAATCTAAGAGTCTGCCATGAGTCTTTTTCTTTGTTTTTTTTGTTTTTTTTGTTGCCAGTTTCTTTTCGACACAGGATCTTCACAAGGGTTGAAGCTACGCCGGGCTAAAATCCCAACAGTGCTGCATTCAGTGTGTCACGTCATCACGCAGACATCGCAATGGTTGTCAAGTACGGCGCCGTCATTTCCAAGATGACCTCATCTCCCCATTTCTCCAATCTCTCTTTGCCTCTCCATCTTCACTCCATCCCCGATCTCACCCCTTTATTGCTTTCCATCCCTCTCTGACGTCCGCATGGCTTTCAACCTCACTTAAGGCTAATTACGACTAATGTTTTTTGTATTGAACTGCAGTCTGTCCTCCCTCAGTTGTGGAGTCAAGGCAACGCGTTGTGTGTGTGTGTTAATGTAAGCCTATATCTCCAAAATAGCCTTTTTGACATGTGTGTATGTGCATTTGTGTTTCTGTAGTACGCACGCCCAACCCCATAGCTTCACCCCTTTGCAACAGTTCCTTTCATGGTTCCTCTCCCTTCCCCCACGGTAATATAACCACACACGCACCAAAGAGAAACTGGACTGCTTGTGAGAGAAAGGACCCCATAAATGTCGATGAAATTTGTCGACGACAGCCTTCTTGGGCGCACAGCACTGAGAAACTTGTGGCATCGCAAGTCATTAGAGGAAGCCGTGGTGGGATGGGTGCGGTAATGCAGGGTGGGGGCCGAGCCTGCGGAACACACCGTAACTTCTGCTCCTGGCTCGCCTTATTTGAGAAGTAAAAAAAAAAAAAAAAAACCCCGAGCGGGGTGACGTCACACCCGGGTGTCACCGCAGCTCCGATTCACTGGTAAACATTGAGACTGCACAGGCACACATGCATGCTCGGAGGCACACACGTGAACTCACTCTGTAAGGTTGTGTGTGTTTTTGGTCTGTTTTTCACAGCTGAGTGGAGCCGGGAGCAGATATGTCGGCCGCCTGTCAAGTGTGTTGTCTGACCCTCACGCACGGTCCCACCCGGGTGCACAGTATCTCCGGGTGAAGCTCGACACTCAGCTGTGGATCACTCACACACCCATAACGCCCCCATAGATAGCATTTGGTTATGATGAGTTGCTGTCAGTGAAGGTTCTTTGACCTTTGAATCACACACACACACACACAGTTATATCAACACATGTGCTCCCGCGGTCACTGAGTTACTGACTGACTTATTACATGGTCATGTTGATTCCTGACTTCAGCAGAAAACGAGGCTAGATGACAAAATGAGATCACCTGGCTAAACACATGGTTATGTCATAATAAATTGCATGACCTCAGATGGGACGTGTTCTCTGATCAGCAAGGCATCGTTTAAAGCAATCGAGACTGTTACTGCCTGATTTGTCTTATCGTGAACGGGTGGAAACATTATTTGAACAGGTTTTTCTTTTTAATGAACTGAACAAACCAACTACAACCTGAATCGAGCTTCAGTTGTCGGGAGACCGTTTAGGAGGCCTGCAGCCGAGTTCAGTTTTGATTTCGGTCCGTGTCGGAGCTTTTAACCACTGTGTTGTGTGAGTTATGATAGTCCAGCTCAAGGCCTCTGACATGCCATAAAAAATAGGGTGTGTGGTAACAGGCAGCATTGAAGGAACAATTCACCTGGCTGACAGGACCTTTGTACCAACCGACTCTGGCGTGGTGTTGGTTTGCACTAACTGTTCACTGTTCATTGTGTAGAATGCAACAGGCAATGTGCCTATTTTACCCAATTTGTGAAGAACCTATTAAAGCTTATTTACTTTCTCTGGCTTCATATCTCCTCCAGGCTCCAAAATGCAAATTTCGGCCACGGGACAAGCATTTGTTGTTGTAGGTAAATTGTCACTTCCCTCGACAAGTGGTCTATGTAGACAAAAATAATCCATTTCCAAAACATGTCAAGTGCATGTGTATCAGAAAAATCCTCAGAAAAAGTCATTAGGGAGCTTTATTGCACTTAGGACTTTAGCAGCAAGGTGCAGGTTGCACAAGTCTCTATTTTGTTGGCATCCAGGGCGTAAACACATACAAACACACACACACACACTGTTATGATACATGAGAGGAGTTTTCCCGGGACAGTATTCCAAACACTTGACCAGTAGAAATTCCCACTGATGAGTGTTGACAACATGCCTCTTAACCTCTCACCTAGTCCTCTCACTTACGGCCAGTAAGCCACACATACACATACACACACATATATGCCTTTTAATAGGCGTTCAGGCCAAATATACCCTGTATGTTGAAACAGATGGGAATAAATCCTTTTAAAGTGATACCGTACAATGATTTGTGCTTCATACAGTCCCCCTCATGTTCTTCATGGGGATATGCGTGAAATGAATAGCGCCATTCACTTTTGGCAATCTCGTAGATTAAAAAATATGTTCTGTATATAGGCCTGCTACTATGCATAGTTATTAAAAAGTTGATTATCGACGGACGACTAATCCTGTGAATACCTTTGATCTGATTAAAGCCTCTTTGATCTTATGGACAGTAGAATGACCAGAGAGCACATCAAAGTGAGAATAGTTATCGACAGTTGGTACCAGCCTGTTATATAGTGTGCCACAGCGTATACTCCAGCAGTAGCAGAGTAAAGAGAGAAGTGGCTGTTGGACATTGAGGACATTACGCCGGCTCTGGACATTAGAGACATCTCGACCCACACGTTGACAAGACCGAATTCCCTCAGGTGAGATTCAATATCTTTCATAGAGAATATCACAGAGTTAACCACAACGATAAACTGCTCGGAGAAGTTGAGAGTTAGAGGTGCAGCATATATGAACCAGACTAAACTTATCCATAACACGACAGGTTAACTCTGCCGTGCCAGTAACCTCTGTCCTTAGTGCAGGCCTCATGCGTCGAAAAACGATTCGACGACAAAACAAGGGTCAAGCACTTTTGCTCTTTTTTAACTTTGGTAAAGGCACGAACAATTGTTTTATTTTAAATGAATGTGTCATAGCTCTTGTGGGTGTGAGTTTTTATCTTTATGGTTTGAATGCATTTATTGTAAGTCGCTTTGGACAAACGCGTCAGCCAAATATTTTTATGTAATGTAACTCGTGTCATGTAATAAAGGCAGACTCCTTCAGTTGTAGGCCTTATCAACGTAAAATTGAACCGTGTTGCAGAAACGCTTTGGATAACATGGGCACGATGCAATGCAAAAGCTACTGGTTTGGATAGTGTAATGGTTTAACTGGGTGGAAAGGATGCAAAACTAGTAAAAATTGTGACCGTTTTAATGGCTTTGATCTCGACGGAATTCAGTGAGACGGCTGCTTAACTGAAATGCTTTTAATCTTTTCATCACTCCTTTCAGTGAAGCTTCTGTGATCATAATCCCACAGCAGCCCTGTAAACTGGAGCACACACACATTGATAACATTTGATAACTGCATTACTTGTCAGTCAATTGTCAAAACAGCGAGAAGTGACATTGTGACCGAAATTTCCGAAGGTAAAAATAAATATCTTTCATAGTAAACATCAGGTTTGGCCAAGCTAATGATTTACTCGTGTATCTGCAAATTCATACAGACACTCATACACACACACACACACTCACACCCTTTAGGCTGTATTAAATATTTAAATGTGCAGCCGAGGCCACCATTATCATGAAGAAAACATCCTTTCAGGGGGTTTCACTTTAAATTAACCGCCCCATGTGATGCCTTAATTGTGGCCAGTGAAACAAATATGACTCGAAGCACCAGTCCCAGGCTGACAGGTCAGGCAGGGATGACTAGGTGTGCAATTTGACATTAGCAATGGGATTTAAGGCCTGTAAATCAATAGGCAGGCCCAGTAGACCTTTGATCAAGTCAAGCTCAACCTTCCATCTCTAAACCGTCTAACAACGCCTGTGTGGGTTTCACAAGAATTAGACTATGACTCAACATCGATGGGTCTGACGTATCAACCTCTGTTCCATTTTCTTGAATGCATTTTCACCACCAAATAATTGCTTTAGTTTTAGACCAGGCTAAGAACTAAACTGTTTGAAATGTGTCACTAAACCTTTTGAAACCTATCGCATAAGAGTGAAGTTACATAAACCATCATATTCATTGTGCACATTTGAATAGCACATTTTGACACTTCAGTGTGAAAGTAACTAAATTAAAGGGGTCATATCAAGCATGTGTGGACGACAATCATGTCCATTTAAAGCCAACGTAGCTTGAATGAAGACAAGGAAGAGAGACAGTATTTGATACAAGTGAGAGATAGAGGAAGGGGAAGTGGTAAAGGAGGAAAAAAAGAAGTTGCTGCATGTCTGAGTGGCCACAGATACAGCTTTAAGTGATACTGAGGCCGTCCTCCAATTCTATTAATGTATACACGCTCAGTTTTAGCACAAAATGAATACAACTAAGCCAGATGCTAGAAAGAGAAATAGTGTTGAAAGAGGAGCAGCACAATTCAAGTTAAACTAGAGTCTGATGGTGGTTGGAATGTTACTGTGGCGAATTAGGAATGGAAATTTTACTATCCTGCAGGCCCGAGGACTGAAAGCCTTAAAATTTCAGCCTGAGAATGTGTCACATGGGCGTCATCAGTCAGGATGTAAATGAGGCAACAGGCGAAAGGCCCCAATGTTTCAGGCATTCCGCCTTATGGTAATACTCTGGATCAGAAACTGGAATTGAAAGCTTGGGGTTTGCATTGTTAGGTAAAGGTGACGAAAAGTGGCTGAAAACTGTCATTTTCAGGCACTTCCTGCTCATAATGAGAACCAGTACTTTCATTTAATGTGTAGTTCAGTGGTTTGGTGCAGTGGGGGTATTATTTTACTGTATAGTAAATGGTAAAGTGCAACCACCATTCAAATCAGAATGCTAAAATGTCCCAACATCTACAAGATTGACTAATTATTGTATCTTATGTAGAAATAGTAGATGTTTTTTTGCGGGGGGGTCATTGCAGAGGGATCGCAACACAAAACTATGTGTTGTGTGTCATGTGTTTGAACGGGTTGATGATGCAGGTCAAAAACCCTCACAAAGGCTAGTACAGCTGTTTTTCAAAGTGGACGGCGACAGCATCCACTCAGTGTTGTCTGAAATATCAAATAGTGTCAGTTCACTGCAGACAGAGGGGACTGGGGGAGAGGGACGGGAGGGGGGAGGACAGCCTTGGAATAAAAAAAGTCTTGGGCCTTTGCACCCTTGGAAGGGAGGAGTCCTGATTGCTTGGCTCTTTTTATTATTATAAACAACGGAAATAAACATATGTTCTCTCTTATTCAACGTTAAACATAATTTAGGCTGTATATAAAGTAGAATATGATTAGATACGGCTTTACTAGGCCTCACAGCAGTAGTCCCCTGCCTTTTATTTTCTCCAGTCCTTTGCTATTATCGCCTCCCTCTCTCCCTGTGCCCGGTGCAGCAGTGTGCACGCGACGTGCCCTAGTGTGTGACGCTCGACCAATCAGAGTGCTCCATTCCGAAAGTTTACCTTTTATGGCTCGAGCCGGGCAGCTGACGCAGTATAAAGCAGGGCACCCGCAACCTAACGGCTTCACTCTGAGCGCCGTCACTCTCAGCAGCTCGTGCGGGATATCATTTGCCTGAAACCGGTTCCCTAAAAGCGAAAAGCCCCCCCACCCAAAGGTAAGCTCAAGCCTAAGCTTAAAACCTTCACATTTCTGCTTCTAAAGCAGCAAAACAACGATTTATAGTCCTTTTGACTACGTTTGTTTGTCAAATTCGTTTTTTATATAATGTACGACGAAGACCACGAGGTTCTTTGTCCTGGTTCATCAAAGTTTACTGCTAATTAACACTGTAAACGGTTTAAAATTAAATGGGGACAGTATTATGTATTTGGTGTTTTTGCAAATGCATTGGTGTTGATGAGACAGTTGGTCCGTTACTTCTGCGGCTCACAGGTGCTTTTGGATGTCGCCGGTTAACGGGTAATTAAAATAACGGTGTCTCTATAATACAAACGGGTTTGTCAGGGTACTTGTGTAACATTTGCAGTTGTCCAGCACTGGCTTGTACCCCCCCCCCCCCTCGGATGAATTGATGGGACGAGGCGTTGGAGTTGAGCCTGTCTGGGTCTCCGATCCCTTTGTGCGCCCGATGCGGTGGGGTGTGACCTACTTTAGCATATTAGCCTCCCCACAGCAAGCTAACACCGCCCTTCCAAGTCCGGGCGGTGAACAATTTCATCGAGATTAGTTTTACATTCATGGACATGTGTCTTAATTACTGAGGCGCATTTAATGCTTCGAAAGCATTTGAATATTTAGTCGAAGATCAATTTGAACAAAGAACGAGGCCTTCAAAAAGAAAAAATGATTAAGGTCTTTAATCTGCTGAAAAACTATAAAGACTAGTGAATAACTGTATTGTCGTAAATTCCCCTGCTGCTAATCTGAACATGAGGAAACTGGGAATGACTAATCATCTAATCGGAGAAAAGGCGTGGCCTTAAGGAAATGGAGCATCGTTCAAGGACTTGTGATCCATTCATGACTCAATATTACTTAATTATGCAGCTTAATTACGCTCTTCGGTTATTAAACCCTGTGTCCGTGTATTATTTTTTTTAATTCTGTAAAGGCAGATTAATAATCCCGCGTGTCGTGTCGTGTCTTAGGTGTGCGATGAATGATGATTGTGACGCAGTGATAGTAAAGTGAAGGTTTTCTGATAGTTGGTTAATGATTGTGATACTCATAATCAAGTAAAAGGGGATGTAGTTGATCAGTAAACTGGGGAGGGGTCGCGCGCCGCCGATTTTGGCCGTATCGAATGTTCTGGCCGCGCGCCATGGCGCCGGTAACCGAACCATGTCCTTATATGGTAACATCAGAATGCAGCGCCACTTCCTTTTGTCTGGCGCGCCCGGAATGCTGTGCACGAGCGCCCTCCAGCGGTCGTCGTGGTCTACCGCAGCGGGCGGCTGAACAGGAAATGAGCTCTGTGTTGCAATCGGCGCTGCGGCGACGTGTGTATCTGCATCTTCGGTGTGTAACGGTGTACTTTTTTTTTCTTGTTTCTACAGTTCAGCCATGGAAGATGAAATCGCCGCACTTGTTGTTGACAACGGCTCCGGTATGTGCAAAGCCGGATTTGCCGGAGACGACGCACCACGTGCTGTCTTCCCCTCCATCGTCGGTCGCCCCAGGCATCAGGTGGGTAACGGCTAAACACAACCACATTTGAAGATTATTTTATTATTTCTTAATTACTTTATAGTGCAAATAAATATTTTTAACACCATGTTTACATTACGACTAGACTAGTTTATAATGCTAATTGTATTATAGCCCATGTTTATGTCTGTTTTTTATCGTTTGCTTGTGTCTAATCAAGTTTTTTTTTCTCTTGTTCAGGGAGTGATGGTGGGTATGGGCCAGAAGGACAGCTACGTTGGTGACGAAGCTCAGAGCAAGAGGGGTATCCTCACCCTGAAGTATCCCATCGAGCACGGTATTGTGACCAACTGGGATGACATGGAGAAGATCTGGCATCACACCTTCTACAACGAGCTGAGAGTTGCCCCTGAGGAGCACCCAGTCCTGCTCACTGAGGCCCCCCTGAACCCTAAAGCCAACAGGGAGAAGATGACCCAGGTACTTGACCATACAACACGTTTACATTTTTTTTTTTTTTTTACCCAGATGGTACATTAAACATTTCGTGTTCAAAACTAGTTACCTCATTTCCTCCTTGGTTTCCTTTTTCTTTTCCATTCTCACTTGCTCCTTCCTCCCCCCCATTTCCTCCAGGACCCCTCTCCTATAAGATGATCTATCATCAACAGGTCTCTCTTGACTGTGTGCGCCTTACCTGCACTTGTGTATAATATGTAGATGAGCCACTAGCAGCACCTAATAGGCATCTGACATGCACAAGTGTGAAGGAATGTTGACTTTCTACACCTTTTTTCTACTAACTTCAGTCTGAGTCTCACTCTATTGCATGTAGTGGATGAAGTGGCCACAAATATAACATTTCTGTCTTTGGCAAATGCTAACGTGTGGTCTTTTCCTTACAGATCATGTTTGAGACCTTCAACACCCCCGCCATGTACGTTGCCATCCAAGCTGTGCTGTCCCTGTATGCCTCTGGTCGTACCACCGGTATCGTCATGGACTCCGGTGATGGTGTGACCCACACAGTGCCCATCTATGAGGGTTACGCCCTGCCCCACGCCATCCTGCGTCTGGACTTGGCTGGCCGTGACCTCACAGACTACCTCATGAAGATCCTGACAGAGCGTGGCTACTCCTTCACCACCACGGCTGAGAGGGAAATTGTGCGTGACATCAAGGAGAAGCTCTGCTATGTTGCCCTGGACTTCGAGCAGGAGATGGGAACCGCTGCCTCCTCCTCCTCCCTGGAGAAGAGCTATGAGCTGCCCGACGGACAGGTCATCACCATCGGCAATGAGAGGTTCCGTTGCCCAGAGGCCCTCTTCCAGCCTTCCTTCCTCGGTGAGTTTCCCCAGCTTGAGCCCAGCATGCACATGTGAATGTTACGCATACACTGCCACATCATGTTATTTGGAATCATTTGCTAAAGTTGTTTGTTCTTAATTTGCTCTCAGGAATGGAGTCCTGCGGAATCCACGAGACCACCTACAACAGCATCATGAAGTGTGATGTCGACATCCGTAAGGATCTGTATGCCAACACTGTGCTGTCTGGAGGTACCACCATGTACCCCGGCATCGCCGACAGGATGCAGAAGGAGATCACTGCCCTGGCCCCCTCCACCATGAAGATCAAGGTGAGCTGACTTGTTGCAGAACCCACAGAGCGGCATGTACTTGCTACATGCATGCTGTGTCTGGTGTCCTAACATTTTGGGGGTGGGTTTCTTGCAGATCATTGCCCCACCAGAGCGTAAATACTCTGTCTGGATCGGAGGCTCCATCCTGGCTTCCCTGTCCACCTTCCAGCAGATGTGGATCAGCAAGCAGGAGTATGATGAGTCCGGCCCATCCATCGTCCACCGCAAATGCTTCTAAACAGACTGTTCCTCCTCCTCCTCCCCAACCAAACGCCCAACTTCAGCTCTGTGCAAAACGACCACACCACACATTTCTCATACACACTCAGGCGCAGAGCCTAGATGACCAACTCATTGGCATGGCTTCAGTTATTTTTGGCGCTTGACTCAGGATTAAAAAAAAAACTGGAACGATGAAGACGGTAATGTTTGGCTAGGTTTAAAAACAAAAAAAGCACCCCAAGGTTCTGCAGTTGCATCTGGGGACTTAAAAATGTACATTTGTTTTTTCTTTTGTTTTTTTTGAGTCATTCCAAATGTTTGTTAACTGCATTGTTCAGACACATGGTTCCAAATGTTAACTGCATTGTTCAGACACGTATTCGCCTCTGTGAAGGCTGCCCAGTGGTTGGCGCATACTTAAACATGGTTGTAGTATCGCTTGTATGTAAATTATGTCTGGGTTTTTTGTACTTTCAGCCTTAAAAATATCTTGGTCCTGTTAATTTTTTCGTTTTTTTTGTTATGCAAAACCCAATCGTGACCTTCTTCCCCTGTTGGAGGTTTCATCCCTGGGGTGGTGGGGCAAGGGGTCTCGACGTGATGGGGTAACATGGGGTGCCAGACCGGTGGGGCCAACCTGTACACTGACTAAACAATCCCAATAAAGTGCACATGTGTTCCGACATGATCTCTGACTCCTGGCTGTCTTTTACATGTTGTGTTGCTATAATCTGAAAGAATCTATGCACATTTTCTCTGAAACAGGCTCATGATGGTATGGTGCAAACTAGGCCATCTTTCCAATCCAGTGCCCTATGGTTACTTGCACATTCAGATAAATGCAGCAGTGTACATTGTCACAAACTTCTGATGTACATTTTAAACTTTGGTGCAAAATTATAAGCCTCTTCAACAAAGTCTTAAACCGCCTATGTTTAAGAATATTAGTTTGAATACCTATTGATCTGAGTCACATTCTTCCTGGCTGTGGTGTAGGAAACAGTGTTGCCGTTTAAGACGTGAAAGTCCAGCCTCAGATGTTGCTTATTTGAAGTGATAAAAGTGTTTTTTGCTCTTACAATTCAAAATCACTACTTCTGCTAATTAAGGGTACTTGAGGTATCAATGTTTTACCTAAGTGCGATTATAGACTTTTCCAGGCAGACATTTTGATTTTTAGAGATCTAAATAGATATTTGCTAACCTGTGTAGCTGCTTCTTAAATCCTTCTCGTCACATTATTGAAGGAATATTTTTTTATAGGAAGACATAACTCAAAAGGACGCTGTAGGGGTCTGCGTTGGTCCTCCGTCATCTGCAGGTATGTTCCAGGAAAGCAAAATATAATCTGCCTCAGCTCGTTAGGTTTGAGATACTCTGGGGTGTGTCTTAAAAATCCGCGGTAATAAAAGGCCCAGTTAGGATTGCCACAGGTTTGAAGTGCTTACCTGATCTGTTTCATATTAACATCGTAGCATTCATTCACAAAATGTAGTTGGACATGGACATGTAAGACAGCTTTCATCTTATGTATATTGCAATGTTTTATGCTTTGTGCAATGCAAAATACAGTTGTTGCTTTATTCACCCTCATTTTGATTTGTTATGCTCTATTTGTTGCAGTGTCTCCAGGCTCTGGTCTGTATCATCAAGGACTCAAAGGACAAGGCAGGCCCTGAAGAGGTCAGTTACGCATGACAAGCACAGATCTCAGAACAGTCGCTTATTGTCACATGAAATAAGAGAAGCTTTGAATGGATGTCCTCTGTTGTGTTGTTGTGGGGTCATGAGATCATTACTTGTCTGTTTGCTATTTATCGGGAAGCACAGAGAGTTCAACAGTCATGCATCTCCACTTTCTTCAATTGTTCTATGGCTCAGATTTAGCTCGGCTCCAAAAATGTGTGAATTTACAGCAGTTGCAAAGTTTGGACAGGAGATGGCGCCAACGAGCTGTTTTTTGTTTTCTATTCCAAGTGAGATATGATTCTCACCTGAATCTTCAGAACATGATGTCATACTAAAGGCTTGATTTTTAATGCTGACCTGCGTACTGAGTTGAAATCTCTGTCTTTGAACGAGGTTTCATTTGCTTTGGATTAAATGGCTATGGTATTATTGTCAATTTGGACACAGTGTAATGTGTGAGAGGATTGTGTGTTTGATCCAGCATTTGACCACCGTGTATAATTACCATTCCAACTCTCGTTGAATAGTGGAAACAGATAACTTGCTGATACGGACACATTTCCTCTCCACCTCTAAAAATGGATGCTTATTATAGAGATGGAAGAGGATAAGATAGATGGTGCATGGTGCTGCTCCAACCTCATGTTCTATGCATCATCTCCTGTTTCTGTGTGTGACACAACCCGATCCAGTAATAACCACAGTCATGCTGTGTCCATTAGTCTGAATGGCCCACATCCATGCAGTTCTCTGGAGTGCAAGGAGGCAGCTCATGATGTACGATTTTGCTGGGGTTCTGTGCGCCTGCATGCAGCAGTGAGTGTTTGCATAGATATGCATTCATATATGCATGCATTAAGTCAGGCTGCATGTCGACTTCCAGCTGCATGCATATACACACTGAAGATCAAGTGTGTTTAGTATTGGAAATGTATTCCCTCTTTCACTGCAGCCCTGCCTGTGATTCTGCTGAGACGGCTTCTCTCTGATATCCTTTTACTGCCGAGCCAGCAAAACACTCGCTGCCAGCACTGGGCATGTATGTGTGTGTGGGTGTGTGCATGAGTGTGTGTGCTGAGTGAGTATATCCACACTCCCCTTTTTGAATTTT
This sequence comes from Colistium nudipinnis, assembly GCA_016785305.1. Classification (NCBI taxonomy): domain Eukaryota; kingdom Metazoa; phylum Chordata; class Actinopteri; order Pleuronectiformes; family Rhombosoleidae; genus Colistium; species Colistium nudipinnis. The sequence continues at coordinate 694,199 of JAFBJU010000627.1, forward strand.
TTGCTTGTCGAGGTTATTGTGCATGAGTGTGTGCGCTGCCTACGCAGGTGTGAGCACTGCAGGTGTTTGTGAATGAGCCACTCCAGCTATAACAGCACAACGTCGTCCCCTGAGGGAGGACACAGAGGGGGACTAATTTGTCATAAAATGAGACTGACTGTGTTCCTCCACCCGCTGCACCAGTGCAGCCTCCCAGCATCTCCATGGCTCGGGTCATTCATCTTCCCTGTGGCTCCCATCTTTCTCCAACAGATGGGGCTGCTGGGCTAAATGAGGCTGTGTGGCATATAAAGTAGGTGAAAGGCAAATAGAAGGCTACTACAGCTGACAGAAGGAGGCCAGAAGAGAATAATAGATCATGTTCATATACAGGAGCTCATCTCATCTTTTTTGCAGGCCTCAGAGTGATTTGCATTCTACTGGGGGGGACATGTTGACAGGGGGCTCTGCTACACCCCCTTTGCAGTGAATATTATCTTGTTTGACTGATTATCTGGAAGTAGTATGAGATACCTGACACATGGCTATTGAAACTGGTCGGTTGGCTTGGTTTCCCCATTTAACTACATACATTGCATCTCATTTCTCTCCCATTTACTAAAAAACAAACATATGCTGGGGCCCAAGATGGATACTGCAGAAAGCCGGTTTGAAGTGATTAAAGGGTGGAGACCCAACATTTTTGGAGGTTTCAGTGGCCCTGACACATCACCGCTGCACTTTTACTCAGCAGGAAATGTGTCTCTTGCATCGATGTTTCCTTGAAGTTGTGGTGAGGCCGAATTTCCCCGTGAAAAATAACCCATGATTTCACAGAGTTGTATAACTGTACGACTCAGGGGCTCCAGAAATACACCGCCTGTGCATTACAAGTTGCACCCTACATGCACAGTTGACAGCCGCCACCTCTCCCAGTGACAGATGGGAACCTTTAGTTTGATTTCATTGTGTGTCCTTATTTTTTCGTATCATTTTCCATTTGTAAACTTGCCTATCTGGAATTATTAACATGATTTCTTTTGACAGGGAAAATTGGTTAGCATTTGCTGTGGATCTATACTGCTCTGGTACCCACCTACTGTGTGTATGAATAGGACAGGATAGGATGGTTGTTGCACTCATTGCAACTACAGGTGATAAACCAAAGCGAACAACATCGCTCAATGCTAAAATCATGGGAATATTATGGATGCCAGACACAGTCATGTGTGAATGAACAGACAGCGTTTTTCTTTGTGCATCCATGCCGTCTGAATATGTCACATTCAGCTGTATGACTGTCAGGGTGGTGCGCCTGTGACCGGCTGTGTGTCCTCCAGCAGAAAGCCCCCCCACCCTCCCTTCCACCCCCACCTTCCCTTGCAAGCCACTGTCTGATGATTGACAGGTACCCCATGAGGGCCATGTGTGTAGTAGTTGTAAGTGTGTGCTCCGAGTGGGGGTTGGTGTGATTGAGTGTGCTATGTGTGTGGAAGGTGACGTCTCAGGCGCTGCAGCAAGATTATTGCATATGCGTATTTATCACTGTAGCCATGTTTGTTACAGTCCAACAGATAACATGACACTGCAATTAGCTTTCTTCACAATCACGGCATGGAATTGTGTTGCTGCAGTGCAGTAGCAGTCGCTTTGACAACAATGCAGCGCTTGTGTGGAGCATGAGACAAGGTATGATGAATGATTTAGCCCAGTGGGCATGCGGGCGTTGTGTGTGTTTACCAGTGTGTTGGTGAGAGAGTAGCTTGGGTGGGGGCATATCAAATATCTGGACCCTCGCTATTTATTGCCATTTCTCATGTGTCATTAGTGGAATGTTGCAGAGAATAGGGGTAATTGGCAAGATGGCCACTCATCCAGGCCGTATTCGTACTGTCAGAGCGAGGAGAGATGTGCTAATCAAAGTGCTGTTGTTGAAGGCTTCGGTGCTTATGCAGGAGGACATCTTCCTGTATTTATTTATTAATGTATTTCTTTTGAGTGGAACCCCCCCCCCCACCACCTGAATTAATCAATGCTGTCCCTCTGGGTTCTGTCCCCTGTGGGTTTATACAGCCACACGCCCAGAGAAAATCGATCGTCTGGTTGCCAAATCAAATCATTTACCTGATCCTTACCCAGTCTACTTCAAATGATAGGATAGAATAATCACAAACCTAAACACGGATGTTTTGGCAGCCACATTTTCTTTAATTTGACGTGAAATATGGTGATCAGACAAAAGTATGAGGAAAGGGGTAGAAAGAAAAACACAAGATGCCTAAAACCGAGTCAAGAACAATAAATCGTCTCATTGTGCAATCTTTGGTTTGCAGAATAAATCACGTCAGTGGAATGAAATTATGTTTTCTTTATTAAAGGACTCATTTATGAAATAACTCCTGCTTTTTCTGTATTCCACTGCAGCTCCACGTGGAGGAGATGCTTGGAGCTTTAGAATTGGACCATCCTCACAAAACCCAGTTTGTTTAATAGGCTGTATAAAAAACATAATCTACCTAATGATCCCATCTGTTTCTGCAGTAAGGCCTCTGAGTGAGAAGCTCCAACCTATAGAAATTACACAAATAGTGGACATCACAATCCAATGACCATGGTAAGAGCCCTGCACATAAACATAAACCACACATTGTTCCACGCCATAATAAATTGGCTGCAGTCTACAGTGAATTATTTTTTTGGTTGATGGACTTAGCAGCACAGAAAGGATGTCATAGATTAGATTTGGTATAGTTTTATCAAAAGCTTTAGCCTAAGGTGAATAAACTAACAAATTGTTTTTCTTACATTATAGTTCAGGTGAAACTGTTCAAATGGATCTGGTGCATAAAGAAACAATGTGCATTTATGTATAGAATATAAATTGTTGGCTTTTACGATCCCTTTCAGCGGCCACAGACCCACCTCCGTGTGGAGATAGCCCCCCGCATCTGACATGGAAAACAACAAGAGGCAGATGAGACCTGGGGAGAGGAGAACAACAATGGGCTGTTAATCTGGGGCCATTGTCTGGATCCACAGTCGGAGCCTTCTGGAGGACAAAGGGGACGGCTCCAGGACGGGACGTCGCTCTGATCTCATCCCCCGCTTGGTGATTCCCTTCCCGGCTTCCGTCGGTGGTGACAGCCGCAGCGAGCAGGCAGAGCTGCTGTATGAGAGCCGTGGCTCCGCGGCATCGTCTGCTTCAGATCGGTGGTGTAAATGTTGTCCGTTCGGGGCTGGATGAAGAAAAACCACCGGTCATCAGACCACTGAGGGGCCGGGGGACGCGTCTCCGTCGCCGCTGCAGCGGAGACGCGTCCTTTCCTTCCGTGGTGCGTAGTCCCTACGGAGGGCGGCCTTGAAACCGACCTGCCGTCGGGAGGAGGGGTAAGGAAGGGAGGAGTGGGGCAGGGGCAACTTGAAACCGCCTCAGATTTTTTTAATCAACATTTTTGGCGACTATGTAAGACAGGGCGGGTAACTTCACACACAAGTTGTGTGTAGTATTTAAAACCAATAAAAAAAAGCCACCGTGGCCACTCTGCAGGAGCAACAGGGAGGATCATGGGACAGGGTTTCATCTGAGCCCCAGTTCACGCCAAAGGTCAAACCTCCTCCCCCCCTCTAATTTCTGCAGAATAACACTCAATCTGCACCTCCCTCCTCCTCTTCTCATGCTAATCTGTGCATCTCTACTGTGCACCAGGAGACATCCAGTGTCTCTGAGTCTGATTTACACATTTGCATAACTAAAGCCTGTTTTTTTAGTGAGGAACTGTGTGGCGAATCAGAAATGTGAAGGTGATCACAATGACAAGTTTTACTCTGTCCATGGTTAGCATGAGACAGGGGATACTGGATATTTTTGCTCAGGGCCTTCCTACACTGAATGGAAGGCCACAGTGATAACGAGGATTACAGTGTAATTTGGTTGTATGGATTAAAGATGTGGCATCAACCATAGGCCTCTTCAATCTGAATCTACCTTTAGGCTGATTAACCCTTTGTATTTCCATGTAATCATTTATTGACAGCTCAGACTAAATTGTGTGTTGACTTGACATATTCATATCCTTTAGCTCACCTGTATGTGCAATACATCCATGCATCATTAATACCTGGCCTTTTGTTTGTGTAGGAGCATGCCAGATTGGGAAAGTGTGCCCAACCCCCCTCATACAAAAAATGTAATAAATTAGAATGCATAGAAAGACCACGACAGATTGTGAGATTATCTAAAGATTTGATTTTGAAGCTTAAGGTCATAAGTGTAAGGGAAATACATTTACACACTAAGGCAATAATCAAGTGTCTCAACTCGACACTAGATGGTAATACAAGTGCAGTATTTCTATAATACTCAGTAAAGAGATGGGTGGGGTGGCCGTCCTCACTCATAATAAAAGACACACGCAGCTTGTTTTGATCGCTCAGTCTTGAAGGAAGAGGGGACCTTGAAACGGCTCAACCTCCATGCTCCATAATTGGTTTTATAGTTCTGGCGAGGGGCCAGTGTGTTTTTCGTTTTCATTTATTTTTTTATTTTTTTTATAACCACTGGGGACTTTTTGATTGACGCATTCGTGCAGCCAATGGGATTGCCACCGTGTTGAACGCGCAGGGCAGGGCCCGCGCAGCTGTTGGGTGGTGTTAAAACAAAGGGGCGGGGCTTAGTGAAACAATGCTGCGTTTCATCGCAGAGGAGTTTACAGACGCGTCGGGGGTTTTCTCTCCCCCCTCCTCAACCTAACCCCCCAGTTTACCTCCGGACCAGCCTGTAATGGACTCCTCCGGCTCTGCCTGCAACCTGCACACACTCTGAAGTGTTTGCTCTGTTTTTTTTTAACCTCCTTCCCCCCCTCATTTCTCCAAGTAAGAGCCTTGCATGTTTTTTTTTTGGTTTTTCCTTGTTAGCTTTCTCCTTCAAGTGCCACACGAGTCGGTGTTTAAAACACAGTTTGGGTTGTAAATGTGAGGGAAAAGGGCGCGGAGGCTTGTCCGCGACATTTTGTGTGTTTTTTTTTGGACGGAGCAGACGTGGTTGTGGAGGAAGACGCGGTTTCGAGACGTTTCCTCTTAGAAAGTTTGGCGTGTCGTTAATGGAACCGTGAAAAGTTTGAAACGTGGCTGAAACGCGGAGCTCCCGCGGCCGCGTGTAGTATGTCCCAGCCGGCGAGCAGACGTTGGAACTCGGTCCTGGAGGACACGTTTGTGCCCGGTGTGTGTGTGTTTTTATAAAACAGAGAAAAAGGGTTTTATTGTGATTTGTGAACGAGCCTTTTCTCCAGCTCCCGCCCGCCTGAATATCACGAGTCGGTGCTCCACGGTGTTTGCTCGCAGCCTCTGGAGGTTAATTCTACACTCAACGTATTTTAAAAAAAACTTATATTTAATTCCGTAACATTGCTTTAAAAGTATTTATTGTGCGGTGAATTGTAAAATCACGAGATGCTAAAAGAGGCGGATTCTTAACCTCCGTGTTGCCCGTTGATGAAGTCGCATTCGCATGTTGTTTTCCTTAAACTTAACTTTATTGTGTTTTCGGTGTAATCAAACATACGATATATGGGTGTCTCCGATGAGCTCTTTTTATCAGCAGTATTTCTAAGCGTGTGAAAAATACATTTGAATAGATTTGCATTAAAATGGATTAAGCGACGATTATTTGTGTAAAATGTGATATTTTTTTAATCTTCACCGTAGTTCAGAGCGTGGTCCAGATGGTGATAGTCCGCCGATAGCCTGGTTCTAAACGGGGCTTTAGTTTAGAAACTGGAGTGTTTACGGGTTCGGTTTTGATTTTCTTAGGGCAGCTCCCATGTCCATTTGTAACCCGGACTAAATTCGCATCTGTGAGCAACAAAACACCGCCGACCTCGCTGATTAATCCTGCAGGTTTTTTTGCAACCTTATTTATTTTTAACCTCCTTTTTGAAATGTATATTTCATGCGCCTCCAGTATTTATGGTGTATTGGTTTACAGGGTGACTCGGCCCCATAGCTTGCATCGCTGGTTTACGTTAAAAAAAACAGCTGTGTAATCCGTAAAAGGTAGAATATGTTTTTATTATAAGGCGACGCGTGTTTTCGTGGCCGAGGTGGAGCCGCCTGCTGACCCTCTCCTTCTCGTGTTCCCCGGGAAGCGGAGCTCCGGAGCGGCCGCCTGCTCGCTCTGCAGTCCGGGTGGAGGAGTGTTGCTAGTCCGCTGAAACATGAGATCATATTGCCGTGGATATAATTTAACGCCGTATTAAGACCCACGGACAGAATAGTCTACACCAGGAGCAACTCGGATGCTCTTAAATATCGACCAACTAATACTCATCGTTTAGTTTTTGAAGTGTTTTTTTTTCAAACTGCGTCATTGCACGTACGGGGCCGCCTGTTCGCTGGAAAGACGAAAAAAAACACACTTCACCACAGTTTTTGTCCATCTGCCCTGATACTGTGAATCAAGCCGTGCTCTTGTTGTGTCTTGTAGGTCAGCAGGATGGCTGAGAAGGAGCCCGAATCGCCCGGAGAACTAAAGACAATATTATAGCCATAGTTGCATTTTTTTATTTTATTTTTGGAATAAGGGGCCCGTTTCTTTTTACAACTTTCCCCTTTGTGGATAATGGATGGCAGAGATTTCGGACCTCCCCGATCTGTCCACGTACCACCTCCGTTGTTGGCGGGGCTCGCGATGGAGTCTCACCGGCTCGGCGCAGCAGCAGCAGCCGGGAGGATCCCTCCCTCGCCCGGTCACTTGGGCTCGAGTCATCCGCCGCCTCTCCACTCTGGAAAATTCTTGCCATCGGCCATTAACCTACATCCACACCACAGTGAGTACACTATTTTTTTATTTTAAGACTGCAGTGGATTTACAGTGAGTGGCCTAAAAACACAAAATGAATTAACTTGGAATGAATGTGGCGCAAAATAGCGCCCAGCTCGAAGCTCCGTGTGCGGTCATGGAGTATGGCTGTGGAAGCTGGGCGCACAGGGAGGAGTGGTCGCAATGGAGCCAAGTTTCAGATGGGGGGGGAAAGTGAGGCATGGTTACACGGACACACAACCGTAGAAATTGGCACCAGCGGGAAACAGTGTGGACGTTTCCTCGCAGCACAGCGGGGCTGAGAGCCGAGCGTTGTTGTGTGGATGTTTTTGCGGCAGCGTGCGGGTCAGGGCGCGCTGGTTTTCGGTTGCATGTGGACCATTACACTGGGAGCAGATGCGGGTTGTGTGACCGTGTGTGTGTGTTGGGGGTGGGAATGTTGTCGGAGGAACCACTCCTCAACCCCCTGGTGCTGCTTGTGGTCCAGCTTCCAGGATCTTGAGTAAAAGCCACTCTCCTGGAACATTTGGCAAATGGCTTGTGTTGTTTTTATACCAGCATTTGTGTGTGTGTGTGTGTGTGTGTGTGTGCTGGCAGTATAACCCGACTGCAGTCAGTAGATCATCTACAGTATATGTTATTCCCTGCTGAGATGGTGATTTTCCTTTTACTTTACTGCCCACACAGTGATCGCTGTTCCTGCTATTTGCAAAAAAAAAAGATAACAATGAATGTTTGCATACAGTTTTGTGGTCAGTCGGACGGGAAAGCCAGAGCACTCTTGTCAAGGTTCAAAACACATATTGTTTGTCTGTGGTGTCTTTTTTTTTTTTTTTTAAAGAGAAAATGGAAAGTCTGACAAACGCGCTCATCGAGGTGCTTCCATCTCCCTGAAGTCGTGGAGCTGCAGACGGAGAGATCACAATATTGTAATTTTGCCATGTCCCCCCCCCTCGTCCTTATCACTGATCGTGCTTGTCATTTAAAACGTAGAGGTACAAGGGTTCTAGTAAAGTGCACGAGGCTGGGCAGGGCTCTGATGAAGCGTTAATTTGCCACTCCGACAGGGCCCCCACTCTCGACTCAGACACGCACACCAAAAGCTGTCAGAGGATGAAATCAACTCTCCGGGGGGGGGGGGGGGTTAAGAATGACTGGGGGGGGTGTTAAGAATGACTGATGGATGTATCAAGGAGAGAGGTGTGTGTCGGGGCGCATTGTGTGTGTTGCAGTCAGTCGATGTGATTTTGTACCTTTCGTGAATAACACGGAAGATGAAATGATCTGCGGTGTGGATTTACTGCGTACCGTGCGAATACACTATTTGTTGAAAAAAAAACGTCTTTGCAGCATCAGTGGTGTATTTACGCTGGGATGATGTTGCTCCGTTTCCCCTCCCGTGGCTCGGAAACAAGCTGAAAACTGCTTGTGGCGTGTGTGTGTGTGTGTGTGTGGAACATCTTGGTGTGCCGCTGGGGGAGTAGGTGGAGTGGATTTAACCCAACCAGCGTTCCAGTCCAGATTGGCAGCTTAAACACTCCTTTAAAAAAACGGGATACATTTTATTCTGCCCACACACTGACCTTCTCACTCTTCATCTCCCCTACGCACACTCGCAGCCTCCACCCACCCAAACACACCACTGTACGACACAGGCCATTTAGCATTATGCCGCTCCTCAATATCAAATCCCCACGCATTACCTTCACCAAACCTGACTGGGATCCCATTCCCAGGCTTGTAATAACCCTCTATACAGCCCTGTTACATGATAATTACTCAGTAACCACAAATGTTCATAATGTTCCCATTTAATTGCAATAAGCAGCAGGATTGCAGCTCCGGTGGAGCCAGGGTGCAATCAGAGGAGCCAAGACCGCCCTGCTACTGTTTTTGTTTACATGTGCCCAAAAATAGGGGGGGGGGAATCAAGACATTGTTTGCACTGTTGTGTTTGGCTGAGCTCTTGATAGCTGGGTTAACTGTTAATAGCTGCCAACACGCTCCCTTTTCCCAGGATCCTCCCCGTTTTTTTCCCGTGTAGATCAGTTTTAATAGGATTTCCACCTGACTTAACAGAGAGGAGTGTCTCCCTTATTCATCCAACCCCAGATTGCCAGATGTGTGTGTGTTGTAGAGACAGATAAACATTTGTTTTAAATACCTTGTGAAACCTGCAAATTAAATTGTCGGCATTTGTGCTGCACGTACACCTTCTAGGTAAAAGGCACCCTGCTCTGCCCGTCACGAGCTCGTCCTCCTGTGTTCACTTTGGTCATACATATATACATGATGACATCTTAGTCACTGTTTAAAGATGGCTGTAAAAGGTCCTCTGTCTACTGGAGGGTTGCCGGTGCCTCCGTCACCAGATTGGGGCCATCTGTCCCCTTCCCTCCCTCTCGCATCTGAGAGCAGCAGTGGTAGGAGCCACTGAAACGTGTCGACACCGAGGAGATGAGGCCACAGATGCTTTTTATTTCCTAAACCATTCTATTGCCGCTAAAGGTTTATTTGGTTGCACATTTTTATTGTGAATAGCATGTATTACGAATAACAGATAAATAAGAATTTTATTCAAATTTTTTCTGACATTTCTGCCACCAGATACACTTTTGCCATTTGTTTCAACGGTGTCACGTGATTGTTTGACTTTTTTCTCTCCTCTGGGTATTGGCCAATTAACTGCTTATCGCTTTAAACAAACAAAAGTATTGTATAGCCACAGCTGCAGCAACCGTAAATCACTTAATTTCCTGTGTGTCGGCAGCTTGTTGTGGTGCAACGCATAAACTGGCTGCAGGTTGAGTCACTGTTGTGTTACATCCATTAGGCAGTGTTGTAGATGATTATTTTATCTGGCTGAAATGACCTTATGAGCCGAGGAGTACAGTTTGGAAAGAATTGCACGAAACATAAAGGTTGACGCTCAGAGTGAAATCTGGGAGATTTAAGGGATAACACGTCTGAACCAGCAACTTTTCTACTCTTGTTTTTCCCCCGTGTGCACACGCAGGCAGGTGCACACATTTTTAGTGTGGCAGAAGATGGAAGCGAGAATCTCGATGTCATTTGCAGATAAGAGAAGTCAATACTTGTAGAAAATGAAAACCGCGCGAGACAAATGGAGAAGGAGAAATAAGTGGGCACCATCCCTGAGGTGAAGAGCAGTGTTTTGGTTTCTGAGGATGAGAGCTGAGATTGTTCTTGTCGGTGTGTGTGTGTGTGTGTGTGTCTGTGTATATATATATATATGAGAGTATCAGGGTAGATGAGAGGATTGGGTTCCTGTGTATGGGAAAAGAAGCATGTGATTGTGCTTAGTGCCGTTAGAGCTTGGGTCCCTGCCCCCCCGAGAGGCTGTGCAGAGAAAGGAAGAAAGAGATTTATCCTGACCACAACACATTCATACATGGTTAGATAAATGTGGTAGCTTTTTCAATGTATAACACTGGCGCACACACGCACACAGAGGCAGAAGAGTGAAGGCATAATTCATGCAGCCTACGGTGCAGACCTGGGTCGTCTTGCCTGATACATATTTGTCTTCTTGGTTCAGTGTGTGTCTGTTAACCTTAAAATGAATGTGACGAGTGTGTGTGCGCTTGTGTTCATGCGTATTCAAGACACAGACTCTTTTTGTGCGCGCTTGTGTGAGAGAAGATGTGTCTCCCAACGTGTCCCCTCTCAGATTAATTGAATCTTAAAGAAAGAAAAAAATAACAGAAAGCACTACTGCCCTGTTACGATAAACCTGTCAGAGGCAGACAAATGACACACAGTCATTTACACACACACACACACACACACACACACACACACACACACACACACACACACGTACAAACAACACACACACTCACACACAGCTGTCAAACATAAGAGTGACAGACGTGTGTGTGTGTGTGTGTGTGTGTGTGTGTGGAAGAGCGTGCTGTGGCATGTTGAAATACCTAAAGCATTAGCTAAGTCATTCCCTGTGTCAGAACCCTCCTTTAACTCAAACAACACCCTCCAACACACATAGGGCGCACACACACCCACACACACACACACACACACACACACACACACCCACACACACCCACACACCTCTCTGTCCGTTGAGTTTCGACGTGTTCCATTACATAAGCTTTATAATACCCCCCCATGGATGGTTAAAATTTAAAATGTGCAGTGACATGAAAGAGACACAGAGAGCCAGTTTAACGTGTGAGAAAAGTCACATTTAACCGCTTCTTAATCGTGAGTTTAAACAAGCCGAGCCACCACGCTCACCCCTCACTTTTGAACGTGAACTCGCGTCTACACATTCGGTCTGGAACCACCCTGAGATTAACTCCCAACTCCGACAATTCCCACACTTGATTTGTCCCTGCTGGGGTTTTAACTCTTTGCTCCAATAATCCACAAAGAGTCTCACTTAATCTATTAGTTGATCCACATTCCTACACCTTTTCCTTCCTTCCCTGTGTGAAAAGTTGATAGCTTTCATCACTTGATTATGTTTCCAAATCTTTTTATAATTACATTTTATTTCCTTCCCAGACAACGTTGCATATCCATACCTCATTTTACGTTTGAACGGCCGCTAAATAGGGTTGGTTTTGTCTGTGTCTGTTGTCGGGACTGTGAGGCTGAAGAAGTCTTGTTTTTAAGTGCCAGCTCTTTTGTGTCGCCTAAGCGGGTCGGAGTCACATTCCTGTGTCATGTTACCATTTTCAGTGTCGGGTTCACCCTCTTCAACGTTTGTTTGTGTTGCATTCGTAAGTGTCGTGCCAAGGTTTCATGGGAGAGTGCAAAGATGCGTCCATGAGACAAAAACATTCTCCAAGTGTGATGTGCATCACGTATGGAAGACATAGCAAACATGTGACAGGTGTAACCACTAGTTGTGTTTTCTTTGTGTTTCATTGCATCTGTGAATTGGCCACTGTGCATGCCATTCTATGTGTGTGACACTGCATGCTTATTATTGAGGTATGTGTGTGCGTGCACGTGAGAAAGAATAACAATTGTTGTCCTCACTTGAGATTTGTCAGATGTCAGGGCAATAAAACACTGACCTTTTTTTCTTTTATATTGTTGGGTAGAGGTGAATTAATTGACCTTTGTTTGACTAAACTGTGTTTGTGTAAGCTTGGTTTCAATGTTGTGTTAAACACCTTTAGTTTTATGGTTGTGCTTATTGTTCTCCGACACCTGTTAAAATATCTGCTGCGAGAAAGGGCAGTGCAGAAATGTTTGACGACATTTTAACCAGAATAATAGTTGAATCATTTGTTTTTTCCAGTTCTGTGCACAGGAAATGTTTGATTTGGGCCCGTTTGTCCGATACATGGGACTCTGACAAGTTATGAAATAACAGACGGTCGTGAAAATGACTGAATATCAATAATGATTCATAGATATAATAAAAAAAAAAAGATATGCAAATTCGGAGTGGTGTAATATAACAGCTTGTTATGGCCATATTCAGAAATTATGACTAATCTAGTCAGCAGGATAATGGTTTCCTCTCATAATCAACCCATGTTTGTATAAGTTATTTAACTCGGTGTGTGGGCTGTAGGCTGCTGCTAGCATATATAACAGACCTGAGGCAACACGTGATGAACCATAAACTTGGCAGTAGAACTGTGCATTACTCAACCTGCATGAGGCCGACCTACTCTACCTGTTCCTGCAGACTCCTCTTTTTTTCCCCCCCATGACCACACGCAGAAGCCTTTTTTTTTGTTTTGCACTTGTGGCAACAAGCATAGTCAGTTTTGACAACTGGTGAAGTGTAACCACATTTTAAATAGTTCTCTCCACCATCTGAAAGAGCAGTAGGGTGTGTGCACGTCTCTTCATGTGCCGCTTATGTCACGGCAGATTTTCCTGATATCTTCTCACATTTATACAAAATATGCCAGCAAGCCATGCCTAACGGTTTAAATGACTCTGCTATATTCTTCCCCTGTGTATTTCCTTCTAAATACAGTGCACAATTGCTTTCTCAAAAAAAGAGCACAGGGGGGGGGAGACCCCTTTGATATTAACAAATAATTAGATTTTGTGAAACTGAAAGTCAAACTTGAACTTGCAGTAGAGCAGAGGCGTTTGTGTATTGGAAGAAACCGCTCTCCAGTGCAGAAACAAAATCGTTTTTTCTCAATACGCAGAGAAAAAAACCCCCCCAAAAAAACAGACGTGCACATTTTGAAATCACTAACACGCCATAAGCCACAGAGTGAATGCACGCATGCACAGAGATGCAGGGTCTGCTGACAGACGCTGTGTTTACGTGAGGTCCTCCGCTTTACTTAATGGTTGCCAGTGTCAGTGTGCCAGTGAGCTGTGGCAGAGACAGATAACACAGCACAGTTTTACTGTTTGAATGTTTCTCTTGCAGGGAATAAAAAGCAGAGATCAATAGACCTGCCCCCCCCCCCCCCCCCCCCCCCCCCCCCCCCCCCCCCCCCCCCCCCAGCTAACCCTGCTCTGAGTACCACTGATGGGTAACAGATGGGCTCTCAGTGTGTGGATGTGTGTGTGTGTGTGTGTGTGTGTGGCAAACATTTCCACTCAGGGTTTTTTTTTCTCTCCTGTATTTTCGGCACTTTTGTATGTGTTCCAGTTTTGTTTCAGCCTATCTTAGATCGATTTTATCTTTCTCTTCAGCTTGATTTCACCGATTTTCGATGTGTACGTATGTGAGTGGGTGGGTGGGGTGTGTGTGTATGTGTGTGTTAGTGTTATTTGCAGTGGCGTCTCTATCAGCATTCATCTTCACCAGCCTCTCTGATACAGAGATACGCTTCTTACGAGGATCTGAAAATGGAGGCTTAGAACGTGTTGGGAGTCAGAGAGCGTGTTTCTTGGCAACTCTCTTATCCCAATATGGCAAACTAGCTGTCTTGTGAAGTGGGAGCCAACTGGTTTGTGTGTCGAGGGTGGGAAATGGGGAAGGAGTTGTAGAGACAGAGAGAGAGAGGAAGGAAGGAAAGGGCAGAGAGAGAAAAAGAGGGGGAGGTAATGAAAGAGTCGTTTAAAAACCTTTAAAGAAACATTTCCCTCTCTGCTACCATTTGGATGTTGTTTCTGGAACGAGGAGTGCAAATGTTTTCCCTCGCTCCACTCCTCCCTCTTTTTCCCCTCCCTCAGACTGTTCAGGAAGGGGAACTGGGAATTTGGGATTGTTTTCCTGATCACTGGCATGAGGCATTACTGTGTGTGTGTGTGTGTGTGTGTGTCTGTGTGTCTGTGTGTGTCTGTGTACACTCTGTGTACACTGTGTGCACAAATGGATAACAGACCTGTAGGCGGCTGTGATGCTGGGATTGATCCCTACTCTAGTGGGGCATCTTTGCCTGTGTGTGTGTGTCTGTGTGTGTGTCTCTGTGTGTCAGAGAGACCCTGGTGTTTGGCCTGAAGGAATGGAAACTGCTGATATCCAACCAGGACTTCAGCATTCTCGACAGGTGGTGATTGTGTGTATTTGTGTGTGTGTGTGTGTGTGTGTGTCTGTCTGTCTGTCTGTCTGTCTGTCTGTCCAGGGGCTTTGTCTGCATTTTGTTCCTCACACACACACACACACACACACACACACACACACCAGGTAACAATTACAGACAATTTATGGGAGAATGACTTGTTAGAAAACCATTGCTGGCATGAAACTTCACACACTGGAATGCAAGGTGGTGGTAAAAATGTTTTTTTTTCTGCTTTACATCACTGTGTGGACAGGGAAAAACTTAGTTTAATCCACAATGGGAGTTTGTGATAACACATGGGCATGCATGGACACAGCAAATACCTCTGCAAACAAGGATCCACATCTCTACAAGGACATGATGACAATACACAAGTTGGAGATACGGGAAGTGCAATATGTTGAAGCGTTCTTTAAAAAAAAAACTATGGTGGCACAAAAGACAATGCTCTAATTATTAATGGGGAAAACACGGAGTCATGACATCACAAAAAAAAAACATACTCTTGTGTAATTTTAATGGGATGTTGCTGCAGAAATTAAGTATAATTCAAGACCGCAACTTTTAACCTGGCTGTCAGCTTTGTGACAACGCATTAATAGATAATTCATTGTGTCATTTAAATGGGCTATTTATTCAACGTTATAATAATTAAGTTTTTTTCAGTCTGCATTGTTTTCAGCAGTAGGGATGTGATGGATTTACATTCTGTAATTAGCTCTCTATACCCCTCGACTTTACTGTTAATGTTCCTATCGTGGTATGGAGCTGTGAGACAAAGGGGGTTGTATATTGTGTGGCAGCGTGAGCTAGGCAAAATTAAAATCTTATGATGTGGGCGAATTTTCATTTACATTTTATATGCCGATCACGTCCTTCAAATGTTCCCCATTCAGAAATGGAACATACAAAAGTCACGTTGTTGCTAAGCAGCCCTTTGTTCGCTGTTAAAATTGTGTGACCTTGTTTCTCCCGTGCAGCCGCGCTGAGCATGGCATAGTGTCACCTACACTGTTTTTTTAACCCGTGCACGTACAATCATTAGCGGCGATCTAAGACGTCGGCGTTGCATCGTGTCCACGGGACAATAGACCTGTCTGCAGGCATACGGGACAGGATGGGACAAGCCAGGGCAAGTTGGGTACCACTCACGGAGCTGTCAAAATAAAATGAAGTGTAAAGCGCTAGTTGCTTTTCACAGTTGCTCATAGCGTTAAAAAAAAAAACCAAATGATTGAAGAATGTCTTCTTTAAAAACAACCACTTTGTTCTTGTCTATTGTAAACACATGTAACAGTTGCTTCTCTGATTTCTAACAAACTGCCCGAGTAGTGGATGCATAATAAACCACCCTGGTTATTGCCAGTTACCACAGTGCACACGAGAGCAGGGAGCCAGATAGATTATAAACATATGCTATCGTGACTAGCACACTCGAACACACATTACGTTGTCTCTCTTTGGAAGTTAAAGCTCGTCGCCTTTGCTGGTCTTCAGTGCACCGCATAGGACAAGAGGGTGTGTTTATCTGGTAGAGTTCACATGGTGAGACTAACTGGAGATTAATCACTGTGTGTGTGTGCGCGCGCGTGCGCGTGCGCATGTCTGTCTCTGTGTGTGTGTTTTTTTTTCTCTCCCAACAGTGTCTCTGACTCAAAGGGCATTCACCGCAAACCCACATGGAACTGTTGCACATGTCACTGATCATAACATGATGCAGTGCAGCCACTTGCGCGGCGCACACAGAGGCCCTTAGTGCGCAACACGTGCTGCACAGACGCACATTCGGGCATACATGCAAACACAGTGTGGCTTGAATTAATCTGTGACTAATGGGGACTTGGTGTGGAAAGATCCACCTACACAGTGTTTTTCAAAGCGAGGAGAATAAAAGCAGACTGCATTAGATGCGTGTGTGTGTGTGTGTGTGTGTGTGTGTGTATATATACACACGCCTGTTGTTTGTGATTAATAGGAAAGCTGCATTTGCTATTGATTTTTAAATGCGTGTGTGTGTGTGTCTGTTTGTATGAATATAGGCGCTGACGGACTGCGGTTTTAATGTACTGATTTAGATGCAGGGGGAAACTCGGCAAGCACATCATGTCTCTCAGATTCCCACAGGACTAATACAGAATCACACACACATACACACCGAACCCTTCCCCCTCGCCCGCATACAGACAGCACCCTTTCCCCTACACACATGGTTAGTTTTATCAGGGTAATGGCTGTGCAAGTGCGTTCAGTAATGGGCTGGGTGGGGGAAACCTCAGCTAAACATGAAACCTTTTCCAGCTCTTCGAAAAGGTTGAGATTGAAAGAGGCCGTGATGGTTCAAAGGTTCAAAGTTTACCAATGGTCAATGGTGCACACATGCAGTGGGTGGGGACCCAATGAAAACAGGTCTAATAAAAAATAATCAATAGCGGTATCATGTTGGGATATGAAATGTTTTATGAGGATTCGCTCTTTCAATGTAAAAGTGATTGAAGTGGTTTTACTGGGCGTACAGTGACGTCAATGATTTTTGTGTGTGTGTGTGTGTACACTCCTTACATTGTGCAAAATTGATTTTTTTGTTGTTTAAAAGACATTTGGTTGAAATTAACCTCCTTGCGTCAATATGAATATTAAGATTGTACCATGCTATACATGGCCAAGAATCCAGAGGCTGGTGGAAATATAAAACAATCTTTCATTCGTCATTTAAAAGTAGCCAGACAGATTCCCACTGTCCAAGACGGGGCTTCTCAAACTCCGGACCAATGTCTGTATCCCGACCGAACTGCAAAGCGATCCGGACCGGACCCCCTGTCACAATAGATGTAAATACATTTTTATTTTCTCGTCTCTGATGCTGAGATGAGAATAACGTTAGTCAGTTAGATGGAGGCGGAGGTGAATCCCGAGGAGGAAACGCCACATGTGATTATCTTGTGTTTGCAGAGAGAGTGTGGAGGCTGCAGCTCTAATAACTCAACATCAAATCCTAGCTTCCTACCAGAGGGAAATTCCCTCCAGAATACACCACACGATGGCTCCTCTCTTGTTGTTGCCGATTGTGGTTTTAGTCGGCGGTTGCATTAACTGTCTTCTTCTTTGGAGTCTGTCTGTGGTCTCTCTTGTTGAAATGGAGAGCATTGTAGCTCGGTATTAATGTGATTAGAACAGACTGCGTCGGCATAGGAGCATCAGCGTGTATCGATTGTGCGCGCACACACGCACACAGGAACGTGACCGAATTCACTGTATACACAGACCATGATTGTCAGCTATTTGTTTATTTATTGTGGTTCGGAGGGGTCACTGACTGTCTTCGTTCTTCTTGCCCCCTCCCAGGCGATGCCTTCCAGACAGGCTCCGCCCCCTTCCTGTCGGGTTATCCGAGCCCCTCCCCCCTGACCTCTGACCCTGCGTACAGATCGGGCAATCCCAGCAGTCTTCAAATGGCTCAGCTCTGGGCGTCCCACGCTCATGAAGGTAAAGTTGTCGTCCACAAACATTATTGTCTATGTCTCCATCTTTTTTATGCACCTGTCCTCCTTTTCTATATATTCTCGCGTCGTTTCTCACGCTCCGCTCCCGTCCAAAGCCCAGGGGGCTTGTTCCTCTTCTGTTTCCTCAGTGGGATCCTGTTCCATTTCTGTCTCTCCGACGGTAGCTCTCCTCCTGGCTTTGTCCTCAATGTGTCCTATGTCCACCGTCAGCCTCTTACTCTCGCCCAGCATGTGCTACCGTAATCCATCTTTACCTCACTTGTTTGTTTGTTTGTTTTTAACTTCCTGTCTCTCTGTGGCTCTTCTGTCCCACATTTTATTTTGATTTTTAACTTTTGATCAACTCTGACCTTTCCTCCGAAACCTGGTTTAGACGCGCACAATTGTTTACTCAAACAGAATACTTGTGTGTTTTTTCTACAAATTCGTTTTATCTTCTGTTCATTGTGTGGATCTTTGTTCACTCCTGATTCCTTCATGTCCCTGTGCGTCTCC
Organism: Colistium nudipinnis; assembly: GCA_016785305.1. Taxonomy (NCBI): domain Eukaryota; kingdom Metazoa; phylum Chordata; class Actinopteri; order Pleuronectiformes; family Rhombosoleidae; genus Colistium; species Colistium nudipinnis. The sequence continues at coordinate 712,471 of JAFBJU010000627.1, forward strand.
TTCCCAAATCTCCCTGGAGTAGAAGGTCAGATAGTGGGAAATGTTTCGCAGTCCATTTTGGCAAGGTAAAGAGAGAAGGACGAATGGATTCCATTTAGGATTCGTCTTCAAGCTGATTACATCACCTATGTGACAGATCTTGTTCAGTGCTTTCCAAACACAGCAAATCAGATTACATGTGATTAGGGTTTTTTTTTCTTTCCCCCCCCCTCCAAAAGATTTCCTCTTGAGTTTGCTTTCTTCGTTTCAGGGACGGTTCAAGGGTAGAGCACCGACACCTGATAGCGACTAGTATATCGAATCCTCTGAGCCAAGAAAGAGTTGCAGCCCCCCCATCATAAAATTGGGAATTTTAGTTTTCGCTGACTTAGTCCAATCCGTTTTTGGCGATCAACTCCCCATACCACAGCAAACAGGGGAATGACTCTCTACTTTTACATAGGTCACTGGCCCGTGGGCTCCGAGAGTCGTCACGCGTCTGAGTTCACATGCAGCCAGAGGAGGGAGGAAATAAAGAATGTCTGGACCTGAGATGCTTGACTTAAAGTTGAGCCTAAGTGGGGAAAATCCAAAAGGAGCTAACGACTCCAGCAGCCATACACTCGTGCTGCTCTGATACGAATAGAATCCTTCACATCCCCACAGGATTTTTTAATACCTGGTGTTTGGCTTTATTAGCAGCTATAGTTACTAAAGGCTTGGAAACGTTTACACGCTGGATGAGCCAGAGATGCAGCGTGTCATCATCCCCCACCCCCCCTGTATCAAAGCTGTTAGAGATCAAGGTTCACTGTTGGCTGCGGTTAAACGAAGCTTTGCAGGAAACCTATCCTGCATTCCTTTGCTCTCGTCACATCATTCCTCTTATATTTCGGTCTCCCGGTGCCTTCTTCTTCTCAACCACAGGCACCTACGCCCGCCGTCTCCATTTCTGCCTTTCCGATCGGAGAGGAGACGGATTTATACTTTGGGCTTTGCTCCCCGACACTTTGTTTCTGGGAATGGGAGTGGAGTGTGGGAACGGGGGAATGTCTCACTCTCTCTGGGTGGTGGTGTCTCTTTTTTTGAACTCGTGTCATCGGCCAGCATCCCATTTTGCAGCCAGCTCGCTCCTAATGCAGACGACGTCCAGAGCATTACGCCAGGGTGGCAGGGCTTTGTCTATATTAAGATCTGGTATCTGAGAGCAGCAGCTGGCTGACGGGCAGACTCTTGCCCAACACCCCACAACAGAATGAATTGTTTCACGTCTTTTCTCAAACAACTCTCTGAGTCGGAAGTGCAACGGGATTTGAAAGGGATCGTGTCTGGTTTACATTTGTTGAAAAATGTCACATCAGAAACTTATTTGATAATGATATACTAAAGCTAAAAGGTCTTCCCGGGACTTTGGTGTGTCCATGTTCCTCTTAGTTGGGCGGTGTTAACAAGGCGGATGCTCCAAAGAGGATATGTTGTGTTTTCTTTCTCACCATAATATTTGCATTACTGTTGTTTCATTTTGCAGTGGGTGATGTTTTTGTGCCGGTGTCTTTTCAGGCTACCCTCCGTTGCCCAGCAGCCTGTACTCCAGCCCCTACCTGTCCCTGGGGCACCTTGAACCTCCCTCGCTCTCCCAGCATCCTCTCTACGAATCCCATAAAGGTCAGTCACTGTCACCGTAGACGTTCATGGAGACAAATGACCTAATTTTCAATACATGTCCTTTTGTATCCCTTGACACATCCCTAGTAGTAGTAGTAGTAGTAGGACACTCTGTGTGCTGCAGTATGCATGAGCCTCTATCATCTGTTTCAACAGTGTGAGTCTGCTTGTTACTCATGTAATCTATGGTTTGTGTGTTGAAGATGGTTTTTACCTGCCGGCCTCTTTGAGGCAATCTCCTCTGCATCCTCCGTCTTCACACCCGGCAACCCCGTCCAGCTCCACGCCCCCTCAGAGGACGTCCCGGGATTGCGGAAGGGACCGGCTCTACCGGGGGGAGAGGGAGCGGGAGCGAGAACGGGAGCGAGAACGGGAGCGCGAGAGGTCGAGAGAGGAGCAGCGGCCTCACAGCGTGGTGGACCTGACGCAGGATGGGAGGAGTGAGGAGGAGCGCAGGGCGAGGAGCAGAGACCGGGAACGGGAGAAAGAAAGGGACCGTGACACGGAGAGAGATCGAGATGATTGGTCGTTTCATCCTCACCTCCACCAGCAGAGATCACACCCTCAGCCCTCCTCGGCAGAGGCCCGGCCCCGGCCCTCACCTCCACAGCCGGGTAGGTATCACGGACCAGAGACGGACAGGGGGGGGCGGGATGACGAAGGCGGCCCTCGGCCCCATCACAACCATAACTCCAATAACTCCCAATCAGACAGACTGAGGAGGAATGACCCCGGGGCCACATCGGCCGGGCCCCTCCACTTGTCTTACGTCCTCCCGCCTGTGCTCCAGCCCTCCATTGCCGGTCTGCCCCACCCATCCACACCCAGAGAGCTCATGAGAGAGCAGCGAGTCAGCGCGCCGACGTATGTGCCTTCTGTGGAGGTCTATGACGAGCGGGCCGGGCCCATCCAGATCGCTTCGCAGGCCCGGGACATCAAACACAGAGAACGGGAGCGGGAGCGGGAGCGAGAGAGGGAGAGGGAGAGAGACAGGGAGAGGGAGAGCTACAGGTTTCCTGAGAGGAACCTGATGGATCACCCTCGACTCTCCCAGTCTGGCGATTCAAGCAATCAAAGAGAGGAAGGTTCTGTCATTTGTTCCAATGGTTCCATTGGTAAACGAGGTCAGGACACATCGTACTCCTCGAGTCAATCACGGTTCAGCCCGGAAACCAGAGACATGTCTAAACACTCGATGCGATTGGGTATCGAGCGGGCGGGGGCGGAGCCTAAGTGGAACAACATCAGCCCGTTGGCCAACTATGCCACGAATCACATGGCTGCTCTGGCAGCCCAACACGGACACACACTCTCCTCACCCCACAGCCAACCTACACAAAGTCAAATGTCCCACTCCCCTCACACAGCTCACCGACCCAACAACAACAACAACAACCACAACAACCACCCACAATCCCATAGCCATTCTTCCCAGACGCACAACTCCCAACACGGCCATGGGCGTGCAGGTGAGGAGGGGAGTCAGAGACGCTACCTGGACCCGTCGGCCCTCTACCAACCTGGGGGCTCGCTGGTGGGAGGGTCCGCGGGCGGGGATCGCAGCGGGGGATCTGGATCGGAGTCCTCGGAGGTCTCAGCCATGCAGAGTCTGATTAAATACAGTGGGAACTTTGCTGCCGAGGGTCCCGGGTCGGCCAGGCACGCCGCAGAGGGCAGAGGTCCTTTTGGGGGTCTGGCTAACATTGGCACGGAAGCCGAAAGAGAGAGGGAGCGGGAAAAAGAGAGAGAACGGGAGAGAGAGAGGGAACGCGAAAGGGTTGCCGTGGGACCGGGCGGCTCAGGGGCATTGAGGGTTCCTCCTCAGCTGAAGCGGGAGCAAGAGCGTCCCGACAGCGCCCGCTCCTTTGGACGGGAGGCGGAGGGCGAGGTGCGCCACCCTCCGGTGGGTATCGCCGTAGCTGTGGCCCGGCAGAGGGACAGTGGGGGCGCCGGTAAAACAAATAATGGACCTTCGGAAACCCAGAGGCCCCTACACCAAACAGCCATCAAAGGTAATTATGTGTTCCTTCAAAGTATATAGACGTTACATGGATTTCTGTGTTTTCTTGCATGAGAGTGACGGATTGAAATAGACTTGAATATTCAAAGGTTTTCCCACTTTTACAATTTTCCGTTTTCATCGGGCTAAAGGTTTAATACTGCTTATGAATCATGTGGTGAAAGTCACTCGGCTGAACTCACACGCCACGTTGATGTTTGATCGTCTCTGGCAAGTCAAACCAAGTGTACTTAAGAGTGGAAACGTTTTTTTCCAAGACGCTGCTTCTGCTTTTTGGCTCTGCTGCGGTTACTCTCCAGTAAGTTAAGTGAACCAGGAAAACACAATTCCTAATGCTTTGCGTTACGATGAATAATGGAGCAATTCATTTTTCATCCAGATCAATAGCCATAGTTCCTGAGCGCCTGTTCCTGACTTTGAGGTGTTCATGCATGTAACGTGACTGTAACAGTTACCCACTTTTTTTTTTTTTTTTTACTAATCACGTCTTGGGAGGTATTTTGTTGAAAGGCCTCTTTTTGGCAAGTCACTTGGCTCTTTGTGCCACATTGCAATTCTTGCCATAGTGCTCTCTATTCTTGGACGTCAAGGTCATTTAGCAATAGTGCTCCCACTCCATCTCTATTTCTTTCCTGTCATTTCTCTCTCTCTCTCTCTCTCTCTCTCTCTCTCCCTCTCTCTCTCTCTCTCTCTCTCTCTCTCTCTCTCTTCTCTCTCTCTCTCTCTCTCTCTCTCTCTCTCTCTCTCTCTCTCTCTCTCTCTCTCTCTCTCCTCTCCCGCAGCTCGGCCAAACTTCCTCTCTGTCCATTGCTCTAAACATCTCCCTCTTTCCTCCACCATCCTCCCTCTCTGAGACCCTCTTTGTCGAGGCCCTCTTTTCTTGTCCCACCGCAGGCCCCCTTCCTTTTCTCCACTCTTTTCTTCAACTCCCCCCCCCTCTCCCCAACCTCTCTGCATTAAACATTTCATTAAAAGAGTGAAGGTAAAAGCTACAAACAAGCCTTGAATTACAATAAGACCATGAGTGCGTTGCTTAGCAATGGATCAGTCTTGAGAGTGACGGATTGTGTGTGTGTGTGTATGTCCGCGTGAGTGTATATATGAGGAATTGTGGCTACTTGAGTGTTGTTGTTTGTGTATGTGCGTGTGCATTGACAAAAGTCCCCATTGGAGGTTTATTCATTTTCTTGCTGGAGCTGAGTGATTGGTTTAATGGCATCAGCCCCCCCCACGCTATGATCAGCAGAGGATTTACACTGAAAACACAAACAGATGGATGGAGGGATAGAGGGGAGGAGGAGGGGCTAACCATAAGAGAAGGACAGATGGACGCAGGTTGATTGGTACGTTGATATATGGGGGAAAAAAGAGAGAGGTATGTCAGGAAGTGAAGAGATTGTGATATGAAGACCAGCGATGGAGGAGTAGATGGAGCGAGGGAGAGAGAGAAAGAGGGGGCGTGCACCTCTAATCGCTGGTTCTCTGATGCAGGGAGGATAGCATGTGGACAGGCTCCCCGTAACCTTGGAAACAGTCTTGAAACCTTTCCCGTGGTGCATGTCAGGGATTGTTTAAGTCTCTTGGCCCTTTGGCCGGCTGTGCGCGTACACACACACACACACACACAATCGCAATTGTACACGATCGAACACACGCGCACGACCGCACACTTCTAGAGCAGAACTGAAGGATTCTGCACACTTGTATAAAAAACCTTTCTGCTGCTCAGGGACCTTCAGTCGGCGTTGATGAGATGGAAGAGGGTTAAATGGAGAGAGTGCGAGGAGAAGATCCTCATGTTTATTCTGGATGGCATGGTTGAGTGCTGCTGCTTGCCTTCTCCCCCCCCCCCCCCCCCCCCCCCCCCCCCCCCCCCCCCCCCCACTCTATCTTTCCATCTCAGACGTTTGCCGCTGGCCCTCACAGTAAGCAGCAAGGGTTTAAGGCCGACAGTGTGCATATCGAGACAATCGAGGAGATGTTCACACATCTCCCGTGACACAAGACTAATAACTGATGAGAGCTGTCACTGTGTGTGTGTGCGCGCGGGCGTGTGTGTTTTACAGTGTGCACACAGTCTTTGTGTTCCGGTTGCAGCTTAACATCTGATTTTTAACCTCTCCTCTTGTTTTGACATGCTGTGTTGCGTCACCATTACTGAGATACAGTGTCGCTGTGTGTTCTCCATTTTCACCAGTTTTTCCTCTTTTTACTCTCACCAAATATCTTTTTTACTTCTCTCCTCTCTGCACCTGATCACCTCGTGGTATCGGTCTCCTGTCTGATCTCATATTGTTTTCTCTGATGTATATTTCACCTGGGATTTGTTATTGAAGACTCAAAGTCTCATTTATGGAAATTCTTGGTGTAAATCAGATTCCTGGTTTTGAAGTTCAAGCGTCCCCAATGGTAAACGCTATCTCTATAGTCCCAGAGCATTTATTTTGCGCGTTACATATGCTTGTCAATCTTTGTGTCAGGGGACGGAGTGAGATGAGAGAGACAGAGGAAGAGCAGACGTTTATCTCCAGCCTCTCACACCTATAGCATACCGGTCTAAACCGGTTTGCTGAACTGTTTTACAAGCACACAGAGTCTTCCCATGGTCCAGGTCACTCTGGCCTCGGTCAGTGCTGATAACAAATGGGGAGTTCATGTGCAGATAAGAAATAATGAATATAACAAATAATAGGGTTTTGTGTGGGGAACAAAAAAATTCACATCCGGGAAAAAGAACCTTTCCCACTGGCTCTGTGTGGAACCGTGGCTAAATAAAGGCTCGCAGATTAAGCGGCACAGTAACTGCAGGATTCTCTCAAACAGTCACTTCACATCTCTAATCTAATCTTTCCTCCATAGATGAGGAGCGGGTGGATGATCGTTCTCGTCACCGCGACGACGGACTGCTGGCCGGCCGACTGGAGCGTGAGCAGGAGAAAGTGCTCAGGTGAGATCTCAATCCATGTTACCCGTAGCAAAAGAATGTGTGCTTGGTTTTTAAAAGGAAAAACATTGCATTAAATAAATAAATAAAAAAACTCTTATACCTTTTCTCCCAGAGAGTCTAAAGAGCTGGCAGAGTTTACCCAAATGCATCCACCTCCTTTGTCCGGCGGCCTGACACCCGGTATGATGACACCCAGCCTCATGACCCCCAACCTTATGGTGACAGGAGGGGCGGCGCTAGCGGGGGCAGGCCGCTGGCCCCCGGACCCCTCCGCAATGACCTCTCACCCTTGGATGACCCGGCCAGGAGCCCCACCAGTCTGGCTCTCCAGCACGCCATACAGTAAGTGGACAAATTCTTCGAGCACATATTTAGATGTTACCATAATTGGCAAACCTGTGCGTGTACTGTTAATATATGAAAATATCATTTGTTAGATCTACTTAATAATTGTAATTCATTTCTAAAGCAGAAAATATGCTGCCTTTTTTCTTAATTATACTTTTTTCGTACTCCATTATTGGGGTTGATAATCACCATGCATACGTCTTTGCCTTTCCTAATTGGTGTTAGGGAGGGGTTTTTCTATCGGTCAAGTGGCCGTCCAGCAACAGTCTGCGGGGCGGAGGGTGTGGGGGGGGAGCGGGGTCAAGTGCCGCAGACATTCCTGATCTTTCCAGCATATTCCAGACCTCCTCCTCCTCAATCACTCCCTCTCCAAAAATAACAGCCTCAGTGCACACACGCACACTCTGGAACTTATGTGAGCTAACTTCACATACCACCTGACAGCTTGGAGGCAGACACACACACACACACGCATGCATAAATGCTCAAAACTACACCGAGTTCCCCAAAGGCCAGCTCTGTCTAGACACTTTTGGCAAAAAAAAAGAGATACAACCCCCTGAAAAGCAGCTAAATTCAGTGTGTGTTCTCATCTGTGACTCCATCATGACTTTGCCATGGGTATAAATAGTGGATGAAGACTGATACAGAGTAAATGTTGGTTCTAGATCATGGCCCTTTGCCCACTTTCTTCACTATTTTCCTCCATTCTCACTTGTTTTTTTTCCCTCTCTTGTTCCATTCAGGCCTCGGTCCATCCTCGCTCCACCAGACGCTCCCCCCCGGCTACCCACCCTCTCTACAAGGCTCCTTACCTCCTTCGTACCAGTTTGCCAGGGACCCACAGTCTGGACAGCTAATAGTCATCCCTACTGAACACATGCCACATTATGGTATGAAAGCTGTTCTCTCTCTCCGTGTAAACACTATATGTATGAATTCAAGTGTGTGTGTGTGTGTGTGATGCGTTTTTGTGAAATACATGAATATCACTTTCATGTGAGACAGATGTTGGAATTAGGAATTACTGTTAACAGCAACAGTGTTAGTCTCCATATGGTCCCATGGTCCTGTCAGTGTTTTTTTTGTCTCGGGGGGGGTGCTGTGATGCTCTTGATGACCCTGTTCCTCACGCCTCCCTCTGCAGGAGGTGACGTCCTGGATCGTGGAGCCCCGGTGTGGCCGGGGATCTACGGTACAAGCAGCTCGCTGCAGCACGCGGCCCAGCTCCAGCTTCTCTCCCAGCACCAGATGCTGCGGCAACAGGAGCTGCTCATGATCCAGCAGCACACAGCACAGGTCCTGGAGCTACAGAGGAGCGCCCAGCTGGTCGTAAGAACACTTCTTTTGTTGTTGAGCGCACAACACAAACCTTCTGCGGAAATACATTTGCATACCTACACATATTTTTGTATATCTCCAAACAAAAATATTAAAATATTTGGTTTGGTTCTCTAGTGCTTATTTAGAATATTGTCATGGAGATCTGCAGCGTGCAAAACAACAGAATATTTTCTCTCACATCATACATGCAGTGCACGCATACTGTATACACAACTCTGTCCTCCCGCGTGTCTCAGGAGCGGTTAAAGGCCAGCGAGCACCGGCCAGAGATGGAAGACAAGGCAGACAAGCGGAACACAGACCCCAAACCCAGACCCTCTTCCATATCTTCCCAAACCCCTTCACCCGTTCTGCATCCACGCAAGCCTCCCCCACCCTCCCGCTCCCCCACCCAGTCCACCTCCTCCCTCGCCCCGCGGCCCCCGCTTCCCTCGCCAGTGACCACCCTCAAGTCAGAGGAGGGGGGGCAGAGAGTGCTGGCGCGCTCACCAATGCCCCGGCCTCACCCGCCCTCCCCCCGCTCAGCCTCGCCACCCCCCTCCTCCCCACGGCGGCCTAAACAGGAGGCGGCTGAGGAGGAGGAGGTGGGTCGAAGGGAGGGACCGAAGCCGGGCTCGGCAACCTTTCACGGCATCTACTCTGGTGAGTATATGATCTTGACTGGACTGCGTATATAAGACAAGTGTTGGTGGATAAATAAGTCCTATGCTTAATATTGATTTATTTTTATTTTGGTGTCTTTGCAGATGTCCCTGTAGGTTACCCTTACCAGTCTATCACTGCCCCCTTTGGCTCGCCGTTCTCGTCCTATAACGTCCCAGCACCCACAGGGGCAAACACAGAACTCACCCACCGCTGCCGTTCTCCACCCACAGCTCCCCCTCTGCCCTCAGCACACCTCCACTCAAGGCTCCTGGACACAGACATTAAGTCACAGAAACTAGAGTCATCGAAGACGGACGCTTTCCTCAAACAAGAACCTGGCGTGATGCGGCCTCAGTTGGACGTGACGCCAGCACCTCTGGGTCCGCTCCGTCAGAGCTGCAGCCCTGTCCGAATCGGCCGGGACAGAGAGGCGGATGGGGAGGCCACAAAGCCCCAGCTGCTGCACGTCCCCAGTCCTCCGCCTCAAAGGCTGGATAAAGTCAGGGAAGTGGAGAAAGATGGAGGCCAAATCAAACTGGAAGTTTCCTCTTACTCATGTCGGGCAGCGTATCCTTTACCTCCTCCGCTCATCGCCGCTGAGCCCAAACCGAAGGCCGTCAAGGATCCAGAGCGAACACGATATCCACCGTGCATCACCGCAGATTCGGCCTGCCAGGAATCTGCTGAGGACAGTGTGCTTCGCGAGCAAACCGCCTTGGCTGCGTGTGATCAGGAACGGCAACGTGACACCCCGATGGACTCGTACGCTCCCGGCCAGAAGGAAATTGTAGCTGAATGCCTCGTTTATCCTCCGGCCACCTCCGATGGTCCTCTTCCACTGGTCATCGGGCCCGACGATCCCATGGCAGGGATGTTCGCCCTGATGGCAGCCAGTGAGATGGCCTCCCAGGCCCGACCCGACACCCCGCCAGCCCCTGTACTCTTTCCGCAAACGGATGAGCTTCCTTTGGGGGCCGACTGCAGCGGCGCGGGCCCTCTGGAGATGGTGGCGCTGGAGGGGATGGCTCTGCTCAGCCAAATGGCCCAGAGAGAGATGGAGCACATCAGCCAGGCACAAGGTGAGTAGACACTAAAATTTGAGAGGTGAGAGTAGTTTAAAAAATGAAGGGAAATGAAAAAGAAATAAAGAGGTGGGAGTTAAAAGGAAAAACGTACCATTTAAGTCTATCCCCCACATCAGCTCGGTACTTTATTTAAATTTTTTTATATATATGTTTTATTACTCTCTATATCTCAACCAGATCTGACATTAGAGGGTCTGGACTGTCTTCTTGAGGCAAGCAGACAGATTCTGTTGGAGGCCATCGAGAAACAGTCCCACATTGATCTGCCCAGAGCACTGGACCCCAATAAGAAGTACAGCTGGAGGCAGAGGAAGGAGGAGCCGGTAAAATGAAGAAAAAAAATTCTCTGTCCCACAGTGATGAAAGTCCATCACTTTGTGAAATGTTACAGAGTTGTGACTGTCTTTCTTCAGTTTTTTTTTCTTGTCTCTCTTCCCTGCAGCTGTATAGCAAAATGTCTGCTGACATGTTGGACACAGTGGAAGTGGAATACCGTGTTCACCTGGCCGAGCTGCAGAGGACCTACAAGGAGAAGCAGAGAGAGATGAGCAAGCTGCAGAGGCGCAGAGACAAGCAGTGAGTGCATTGGACACCCTACTGAATATGAATTGATTGATTCATTTTCCCACATTGATACACAAGTGCTGAAAAATATGCTCCACCTGAGACACATGCATAACTCTTTAATTATAATGTCAGTGAGCGGCAGCAGCAGGAGGACGAGAGGCGGAGTCTCACCAGACGGGGCAGAGGCCGACCCAGGAAGAGAAAACATTTGGCCACACCTCCCAAACTGGACAGCAGGCCTGGAAAGTGAGTGAAAGCGTCTACTGCAGCTAAAAATAAATAAAAAACTAATTAAATAAAAATAACAATTATTAAACATATTTCACAAGATTCATGTTCAGGTTTTGGCTTCACGCTGCGCCAACTTTCCTTTGTCTCAGGGTTGGTAGGACGGTGCAATACTCTGAGGACTCGGAAGCTGGGGACGGACAGAGGAAAAGGTTCCGGGTGTCTCGAGAAGAGGAGGAGACGGAGGCAGGAAGTGGAGGAGTGAAGGTGAAGAAGAGGAAAAGCGTCTACTGCAGCTAAAAAAAATAAAAAAAATAACAATTATTAAACATATTTCACAAGATTCATGTTCAGGTTTTGGCTTCACGCTGCGCCAACTTTCCTTTGTCTCAGGGTTGGTAGGACGGTGCAATACTCTGAGGACTCGGAAGCTGGGGACGGACAGAGGAAAAGGTTCCGGGTGTCTCGAGAAGAGGAGGAGACGGAGGCAGGAAGTGGAGGAGTGAAGGTGAAGAAGAGGAAAAAGAAGAAGAAGAAGAGCTGGAATGACCAGGAGCCATCCACCAGCCATACTCTGGAGGTAATACACTTGCGAGTACCAACGTTTGGATGACGGAAGCAGCTGAATGCAAATTGTTCTGATTACCTAATGTAAGTGTATTTATTCATTAATTTTTTTGCGGCATTTTTTAAAAGGCAAAGCGCGGCCACCTGTGCGAGCAGGAGCAGCTGGCGTCGGACCTGGACAGGGCGCTCTCGCTCTCGCAGCTCGGCTCCCTCGGAGCGTCCCGCAAACTTTCCTCCCACACAAAGTCTGACAAGTCCAAGGTCAAGTCGGCCGAAAGTCGGCCGAAAGACCACTCCATCCATTCCCCCGTCAAAGGGGGGAAGCACAAGATGGCCGCCAAGGCTTCCACTTCGGAGGCCGTCCAGAAAGTGAAAGGTCAGAAGAAGTCCGCCTTGTTCTCTCCCGTGAGATCAGAGCTCAGCAGCTGCTCCAACAGTGAGTACCCCGGGGATAAAGTATCTGATGGTCCCGTCATCAGATATGATCCAAATAACGCGATCAGTTTAGTTTTACACCGTTTCGCACCATGGTTTTAGTTTTTGCAGGTGATTAATTTCAGGCTGGTTGAGGCTCAGATTATGCTGAGATCTCAGCAGAGCTTGAAAGGTTCTCATAGGTTAATTGCGGTTTCTCAAAAAATCGCAATTTAGTATTCAGTTACGGTATTTAGTCAAAACACTTTTTTCCCCTCCTGAACCACAATCCAGAAAAAGACCAGACATGATCCAACTAAGGAGTAGTCTTTGTAGATGTACAGTATGTGATCTGTGATTGTGTTTTTCTTCTCAGTCTTTTTATAAAGTGCCGGTTCTTCTTGGCACTTGCTCACACACTGTGTCGTACAGCTGCTGTGTTGGAGTGGTAGAAAACCAGTCATTGTGTGTGTGTGTGTGTGTGTGTGTGTGCGCGCGCGCCCTCATGATTGATCAGTAGTTTAACGGGGTCAAACCAATCATTCAGTCATGTAGTGATGATTCGTTAAGTCAATAGCTGTGGGGAACATTAAATACAGTTATAATTTGTAGAGTTTTTTTTTTTTTTTAATGCTGGGTTCAACGCAGAAATTATTCCAAAGTTTCTCTCTTTTTTTTTTTTTTATCCCTGTGAACCTCATGAATCATTAACGGCACTTTCTCCGCAACCAGACTCCGATTCAGAGGAGCACAATTCCGCCCGAGGGGGCTGGCCCTCCCTCTCAGGGATGCGTTCCCACGGCAACGTGACCAGGAAGAGGCGGCCCGGCTCGTCGTCGTCGTCGCCGCCGCCGCCATCCATGTGTGTGTGTGTGTGTGTGTGTGTGTGTGTGTGCGTGCGTGCGTGCGTGCGTGCGTGCGTGCGTGCGTGCGTGCGTGCGTGCGTGCGCCCTCATGATTGATCAGTAGTTTAACGGGGTCAAACCAATCATTCAGTCATGTAGTGATGATTCGTTAAGTCAATAGCTGAACCTCATGAATCATTAACGGCACTTTCTCCGCAACCAGACTCCGATTCAGAGGAGCACAATTCCGCCCGAGGGGGCTGGCCCTCCCTCTCAGGGATGCGTTCCCACGGCAACGTGACCAGGAAGAGGCGGCCCGGCTCGTCGTCGTCGTCGCCGCCACCGCCATCCAGTCAGAAGTCGCAGAAGAAGAAACACAAGCACTTATCCCTGCTGCTGGAGGAGGCGGGCCTCAGCTCCTCGGACGACTCCTTCGACCAAGGTTACTGACCAAATCTTACAGCCGCTCGCCCTTCGCTGTTGAGTCAGACCATATTGTGTCTTTGAGGCCTCGCCACAGCTTGTGTCTTTGTTTGCTTTTGGCTAAGGCCGCTGTTCTCCGACTGCTTTAGCTTCGACAACCCCCCTACCTCTCTTGCTGCTGGCTTCATTTTGCGAAGTTGCCTTTTTTGAAAAAAAGAGTTTATGGCTATTTCTACGGTGTGTTTTTTTTATTGCCTGGATTGCAAAAAACAGTTTTTTTTGTAGCATTTGTACATTTGAAAAATTGTGTGAATTGTGAGATTTTGTTGTATTGCAGTTTGGTACCTATAAGCTTTATTAAAGGTGTTGAATTGATTGGTACAGAACGCGAAGAGCTGTGGTCCTTGTGTCTGCTTCATCTGTCTGTCTGTCTGTCTGTTGTTAGTCTGTCCAGCTGCCACTGCACTTCACACATCTTGTAGTGCTCTGTTAGTCAAATATCCCTTTTAGTAGAATAATTTGGAAAAACAGCTTGAGGCTTTTTGTAAGAGGGCACGTTGCGGAATCTGATTGGACAGAGAAGATTTTTCCTAGTCTGCAAAAATTGTCATAAAATGAAGTGAAATTGATTGAAAGTTGGTTTATTTAAAAAAAAAACAAAAAAAAAACATTTGTATTGGACTAAATGTGTATTGATGATGTGGACTGGTGTTTGATCTTGTTTGATGAGTGATTGTATTGGATGTCGGGGATATTTGGACAATAGAGCTTTTGTGTCTCGTCTACTAAACCTTCAAATAACCCCTTTTCCCTTTTTTACGTTGCTCTCTCAGACGCCTTGCTCTGTCCTCTCGCCTTTTCCCTCCTCCTCCTCCTCACCTCCGACCCCACCCCCCTACCCTTCCCATGATGCTTTGCGTGTCTCTCAGCCTGTTCCATGTGCTTGTGCTGCTGCCTCCGCGACATTTCAGAAGCTTGGCATGGACTAGCGCAGCCTTGAGCCTGCGCTAACCTCGCTGCGGCGAGTCTAATGTGGCTTTAAGCTTTGCTTGAGCTAGGCTTTGCTAAGGCCAGGCTACGCTACGGCTAGGCTGCGCTCTCGCCGCCGCGCTGCCCCGCCCCCCTGCCTGAGGCCACACCCCTGTCACCTGCTCTGTAAGTAGGAAGTGCCCCTCCCTCTATTTTCTGTTGACCGCTAACATGGACTATGCTGAAATTAAATCTCCATATTCACATTCACTTTTATCTTCTTTATCTTTTATATTCACTTATTAACTTTCATTTTCCTAATTTATGATTTTTTGTTCTTTGTTTTTACAAATTAAGGCTATTTAATGAGAGCCATGGTTACAACCATTTACCCGTCTTCATGTCTCCTTGTGGCTTATAAAGGTGGTAACCATGGTTACTCAATCTTAATATGGAGATTATACCATGGGGCCTCACAGGGCTGTCCTCAGTGCTTGCTTGTCGTTTCGTCTTCCTGCTGCTGTTAACACATTGTGGATGCACAGTACAACTTAAAACGTATGAGAACAGTTCAATCATTTTTTTATTGTATTTTGGAGGAACTTCAAAAGTTAAAATATGCCAAATCAAAGCTTTACAGTTTATAATAACCTCAGACTAAGAAAATGTTCTGTGCACCACACCCTTAATAGCTTGTATTATTATTAAATTTTTTTTTCATATCAATGTTGGCAAGGCTTATGTTGTCTGCATAGATTAAAGAGATCTTGTACTGTGCATCCACCTTCAATGTTAACACTAACCCCTGAGGAAATGCTCCTCCTGTTCATCTGTTGCCGCAGACCTAATTACTAATGTCCGCTTATGCAATGCACAGCTAACATACAGTGTACTACGGCGTGTATGCAGACGGGTGACAAAGTAGAGGAAAAACCAATGTCTCTTAATAAGGTGTTGAGCCATCACGTGCCACCAGCAGCTTTCATGTTCTTCAGCATTGATTTCCCAAGTCTCTGAACTCCACAGGAGGGAGAACACCATTCTGCCAAAAAAAAATCATTCATTAGGTTTTTTATTTTTATGTTATTGGTGGAGAGCGCTGTCTAAAATGTCCCATAGGTGTTCATTAGGCTTGAGATTTGGTGATTGCAAAGACCATAGCATATATTTTTTTTATTTTGGAAAACTCCCATAAGTTTTAATCATTGGTTAAAAATGATCACTGCGAACAACGTAAAATTGATTTGCAGTTTTCGTCTTAAGAGGAAAAAGTGGACTCGGCAGCAATTGCAGCAAATTGGCTCCACAGAATAATGTAGCCACCAGATACTTTGTAACGACTGGTTTATACACTACAATCTTAGTATAGTATCTCGTGTGTAACTGCCGACAGTATGATCACGGCCTGCATTGACATTCTCGTTCACCAGAGGAAGTGCAGCCTTTCTGCGTTTCCTTATATGTCTCGCACGAGCATTAGTTCATCTAATGCACTCTGGCAGATTCAATGCAAAATCAGAATCAACAGGGCCTGATCGGTATTTTTAGACACGCTTGCAGAGCCTGACGGGATGTTAAGTGATTAATTGTACTTTGCCGTGCACCTGTGAGGAAGCGTCTGCATTCATTATGTTTCTCCAACTCACCTATTCACGCTTTTAATTTGTCACCCGTTTGCGTGAGTGCAAACGCGCTGCTTGTGTGCTCTACTGGCCTGATAAGGGAGGAGGTCTGCCTTTCACCTCTCACTCGCTCACGTTCTGTGAAGGTTTTTTTGAGTTGTAGCTCACATGGTTTGTGTGTCCGAGTGTGTGTGTCCGAGTGTATGTTGGGCTCACATGCATGTAGTAAATCGAAAAGAAAGGCTGCAGTTGTTAGGACAGTCTATCCTATCTCTCTCCACAGTTGTTCCCGTTGTGTGTGTGTGCGGGCCTGTGGATATTTGTGTAGATGGTAATTGTGTTACTGCTAGGTCCAGACGGCTGTTTCCTTTTCATGCAGAATAACTCATTCTTTGTCTGAGGAAAGTGGTGTCTCGACTGTTTTCCTTCTGGTAATTCATCTTCCCTGTGGTGCACTCTTTGTGTCCACAGTCGGTAGGGACAATAGGTAGTGATTTGACCTTTGGCCCCGGACCCCTTGCTGCAGCTGCATTATTCTCTGAGCTGAAAATCTTTTCTTTGAAACAGAAACCTCCGAGGATGATGAGGAGGAAGACTCTGATTCAGATGATGGCGGCTGTGAGGAGAGCGGCCTGGGTCTGCTGGCCAGGTTTGCGGCGAGCGCGATACCCGTCAGCTCCGTCCCTCCGAGCCTCCTCCACGAGGGCAAACACCGCAGCAGGCAGAGCACTCTGGGTAAAGACAAAACACAAATATTTGACTCAGCATTGCCGCAGAGTTTTTGCAAAAAAAAATATATTATTTATAGAATATCTTTTGTCAAAAGTAGTAGTGATTGTTGGATGAAATGACAGAAATCCGTTCACTGTACAAACCTCCTCTTTTTTATTAATTTCACAGGGTCCTCTGACAGCTTTCCACAATATAATTATTTTTTCTATTTGAGCAATTTCACCACATGAGCATTTGTTTGGGATTATGTTATTGATTGATGGTTAAATATTCATTCATTTGTAATTGTCACATCAGGGTGCATGTAATGATTCACTCGTGAATTATGTATTAGTTTCAAATTGATCAATAGTCCTATTCACAGTGTTATTGATTTCAAAAAATCTAACACCTTAGTTTATTACTGGCTTCATCTTTATGGGGGGAGCTGGGTCTTATCTTTAGGATTTGTGCTTGTTTGTGTGTGTGTGTGTTCTTGTTCTATGTGAGGACCAGCTTAGGTTGTAGATCTTACATTTGAGGACACTTTGATTGGTCTTCACAACCTCAACTGGCTGTTTGGGTTCATTTTTGGCTTTAGGGCTCAGGTTTGAATATGGATTGGGGTTAGGTTTTTTTGTGACGGTAAATGCTATGGTAAGATGCTGTATATGTTATTGAGAGAAGTATACATTGTGTGACCCTCTCGTCTTTCCTGCTCCGTCAGGCTCCTCGGAGTGTGAGTGGTCAGACTCCGGCTCAGATCTGCGACTGAGGAAGTTTCCCTCTCTGCTGCATGGTAAACGTTCCGCCCCAGAGCTTCCCCTGTTGCCCCCGGCAACCCGCCGTTCCGACCAGTCAAGTCCCAGCAAGCGTGATGAATCACTGCCACTCAAGCGCAAACCTCTGCCCAAAACACGGCCCTCGCCTCGCTCTCCGCGCCGATTCAGCTTCGACCTGGCCTGTGGCTCCGGGTTCGGAGGTTTCAGTGAGGACGAGGCGTGGAGCCGGCGCCGCAGCGAGAGGATTTTCCTCCACGACGCCACCACCGCCTCGGCGAGCCAGACGTCTGTTCCGCCCCCTGGTGCCACAAGCCAGCGCTCAAACTCCTCCAACTCTGCTCCTCCTCTCACACCCAAGCCCCCCGCCAGACCCAAACCCACGCCGCCCAGCAAAGAGGGTAAAGACGTGGTGACGGTACGTCAATCATTTATCCGGTTGTTGTGCGCCAACTGAGACCAGCCTGAAAAAGCTTTCCCATCTCCCTGTGCTCACCGTTCCCTGTCCGTTCTGTTACCGTTTCACTTGTCTGCTCCTCCTTCAATCTGTGGTTCCCTCATTTTCTTTTGTCACATGTGTGTGAGCGCATCTGTGTGTCCGTGTGTGTCCGTGTGTGTCCGTTTGTGTCCGTGTGTCCGTGTGTCCGTGTGTCTGTGTGTCTGTGTGTCTGTGTGTCTGTGTGAGTGAGACGGAGTGGTTAAGTGTTTGTGTCAAAGTGCCAGCAGGGTTTCCCGGTACTTCAGTCACTACAGTACGCCCCTGCTGTCTGTGTCCTGTTGCTGACAAGAAAGGACAACTGCAGGCAGCCTGGCAACATCCCACCCTTAGTGTGTGTCCATGTGTGTGTGTGCACGCTAGAATGAAAATGTGTCCAGCAGATCAATATGCATGATTTTACTCTGTGTTTTTCCTTCTGAAAATCAGAAAAAGAAGCCGAAGGACTCTCCTCTGCCTGTGAGCCCGTCCGCGCTGTGCAGTCCGATTACGGACGGCCCTGCGCCCCAGAGCCTCAGCCCGGCACGCAAGGGTCAACCCAAGGCTAAGACCAAGGCCAGAGAGGTCAGTGGAATGACGGATCTTTATGATTTTGAACTGAATTATCTTTGGAAGAATTAGAAAGTTATTCACATACGTTTTTGTTTATCTGCCACCAGCCATAACTTGTGTTTTGTACACACTATGGACAAATAAAGTGTTTGCAGGGCTCTTTACAGAAGGAACAAATGTGTTAAATGCAACGGCATAAGTGTTATATGTAATATAATAATATGTGGCAGCATCACTTTGCAAAAACGAGCCACTCCAAAGGACCCACCAGTTGAGAACCACTGCTCTCAGGGGACACTTGCTACTGAACATAGACTGTTTATGCTGCTCCCTGATAAAAGAAACATGTGTATGGTACCTGTTCAGTATGTGCTGGTTTTATATTTCATTTGATTGATTAATGTTTAACTTGAGATATACAAGTGCTACTGCACTTTTGTTCAAACAACTTGCGTACTTTTAAAATAGAAGTGAGCAATACATTACTTTTGAATTCATTATTGAATTTTGCGCATAACAATGCAGTTAATCGCAGGAAATAATGCGATTAATCACGATAAAAACATGTAATCGTTGCCCAGCACGAGTTTTAATACATCCGTATATTTGCAGCCTTCCAGGGGAGCCGTGAGCCGGCTGATGGAGAGCATGGCGGCAGACGAAGACTTTGAGCCCAACCAGGACAGCAGCTTCAGTGAAGACGAGCTCCTCCCAACGCGCAGCCACCGTGCAGCCGAGAGGACCTCCACACTCGGTCAGCACACACAGGCGCTGCTGGGTAGTGCACACAAAAACACACACTAAATAATTACCTGCATACTTACTGCGTGTGTGTGTGTGTCTTGTTGTGTTCAGCTCCAGTGCAGTGCGTGTTGGATAAGGATTCTCTGGTGGACGGACTCAGAGTTTTGATTCCGATGGACGACCAACTGCTGTACGCCGGACACGTGAACACTGTACACTCCCCTGACATGTGAGTACACACCAGCAGGCTCTTAATCACAATTTGAATCTAATCGGAGCACCGTGATTGATTTGCAGCCTTTAATAGAGGTAACGCTCACATCTGTTTACACTAATAAAAGCCGCAAATGAATCATCATGCTCCAGTTTTTGTCCCTTGCAAAGTTTGCTGTCCTTGATTTGTCCAAAGTGCCTGATACCGGTGCATTTTTGTAGGCCCCAAAAAAGCAATGACCTGTTCCAAAAATGTTCATTATTTCCGAGTTCCATATTTACTCCTCAGAAATATGGATTTTATCCGCTCACTCCATCGTCCGTACCTGCAGGGAAGCTTTCGGTAGTCTTGAGAATCGTTTTTATATGTAAAAACTATACTATAAAATATATCTATATATATATATAGATATATATAGAGGGAAATTGTGTTGTTGTCTTACTGAACGTTAGGTGAGAAGATTATTAAAATTTCAGCTTAGCATTAAAGTAAAACACACTAAAGCTTTGTTTTAAGAGGATTACTATTCTGGAAGGGTTGTGGGTGTTTGCTGTGCTCCGTGCCAGACATCATTTCAGCCTCGGTCAAGGTGTTACAGTCATTATTTGTAGGAGACAACACATTCCCCAGCCTGCTACGCACCAAACCGTGTACATGATAAGGACTCACTGGCAAATAGAAGGTTTACACTTAACAGAAAGCAGAGGTGACTGTGCATGCTGACGGTCCGTATCGTAAAAGCTTTTCGGCCCTAACTGTCCCCTGGTGATTCCTCCCTGCAGATACAGTGTGGTGGTGGAGGGAGAGAGAGGGAACCGACCGCACATCTACTGCTTAGAACAACTGCTGCAGGAAGCTGTGAGTAAACTGAATCTGTTTCTGACGAAGCGTGAGATGTGAAATGGTAGAAGTCAGTGCGCGTGTGCTGTGTGGTGTTGACATTTACGAGTTATTAATTCTTGGCGTGCAGATCATCGATGTGAAGCCTCCGTCCGTGCGCTATCTGCCAGAGGGCACACGCATCGCGGCCTACTGGAGCCAGCAGTACCGCTGCCTTTACCCAGGGACTGTTGTGAACGGTACGACAATAGCACGCAAACACACTCACTTACATGATGTGATTCATAATCCACTTACATGGACAATTTGATTGTCGCTGGCAGGGTTAGGGTTACCCTAATAAATAAGGGTTAGGGTTTATTATGATGATGATGATGATGATGATGATGATGATGATGATGATGATGATGATTGTTATTGTTATTATTGTTATTGCTATTATTATTATAATAGCTATATATTATTATTATTTATTATTATTTTATTATAGTTATAACTGTTATTATTATTTCTATAAACCGGGGGGCGTCAGGCTGTATAATGCAACAGAGTCTGATTACTTTAATGAGTCGGATGGCAATGGAAACAGACCTAGCTCCTATTAAACACTGGAACACATAGGTGTACAAAACAAGCATCACACCGTAGGTGTTTGATTCTCTAAAATGTGAAAAATGAAATTAAAAAGGTCAGTCTTTGTTGTTATTTTTATCCAAAACAGGAAGTTCAGATATTGACGAGAATGATGATCTTATCACGGTGGAGTTTGACGATGGAGACACAGGCCGCATCCCCCTCTCCCACATCAGACTGCTGCCACCAGACTACAAAATCCACTGTGAGTGGACACACACACACACACACACTCACACATACACACTGACACAGTCAGTCATGATCTCATTAGACCTTTGTTGTCAGCTCTGTTGAAACAGGGAAGGAGAAAATGGAATACGCACACGCCCATTGCGCATCCACAAGCAGTCACAACTGCGTTAATATTATGTTGTCTATATTGTGTGTGTGTGTGTCTGTGTAGGCCTATGATCTTGGCTGCCTGCATTTGCATGAATGCTATTTTTGTGTATTGATGGTTTCAGCATCTCCAAATGTTTTCCCCGCTAGAGTGCCACTAACATACAACTGTTCCAGTGCATTACATTTGTGGGGGTGTGTGCGCTTCTAAGTGGATGTATTTCCCAGAACTAAGGCCTGTTTTAGGCTTCATTCAGTGTCTTACACAAATAGAGCGAGGCAAATAAAAATTAAAAATCTACCAAAAGGAGATGAACAACACAAACCACTTTGGGATTTCCACTTTTTCTATTGAGTTTAGTTGATTTCTTAAAATCACATGTCTGTAAATTTAGTTTTTATTTTTTGCAAGCAAAGTGCTTGAAAGAAGAGGAGTGTTTATTGGATAGTGATCACTGTGTACCGCACAGTCAAAAATACATAATGGGGTCAACCCTAGACCACCAACAGACACCCCACATACAGCATATGTTGTTTTTTTGTTAAATAGCTTAAATTAAATGAATTATTACATTCTGGACACTAACCGTGGAGCCCTCTGCTTCCAGGCGCTGAGCCGTCCCCTGCGCTGCTTGTGGCGAGCTGCTCCAGGAGGAGAGTCCGCAAATGCAGCAAAGAGGGAAAAGAAGCGGTACCCAAGCCGGAGGACACCGCTCCAAAGACCAAAGGCAAACCGGGGCGCAAACCCAAACCCAAACCCAAACCAGGTAATACGTCCACATCCAACTAGTGATGGATAAATAGCTGTTGTTTTGTTGGTACGCGGGGCTGTATGCTTGACATTGTCATCATCATTATCAATGAATGAACTCACTATCCTAATAATAGGTAATATCAATGGGATAATGTGGCGGCGAATTAGTGGCAGCGGCAAGTTTAAGAGAAATCACTGTAGCCTCCAGTCTGTTGGAGTTATTAAAGGAGGAAATGGTAATGTTTCCCACAGGAGGTAAAAATAATGGAAAAGGTGCTTAAAGTAAAACTAATCCAACCCGCATTAAGCGCTGCCATCACTTTTGGCTTTATTTGCCTTTTCCTTATCCGAGTAACTCCATGGGACCAGTAAAAGAACATTTCTGGCCAAACCCATCATAAATAGAGATGGATTTCACATTATCTGGCTCAGTGCTCATCATTATAGCTCAAGTGTGTGTTTTTTTCGCTCCTGAGTGCTTTGCTTAGGAATTTATTTCGATTGTCTTTATTATCATTATTATGTGGGTTACTGCCATCCTTACATAGACATATTTATCCAGCCATTAAAGAGCGCGACTCAAAAATACCTTGTCACGTTCCTGCTTTTGATGAGTCTTTTTAAAACAGCAGAACCAACAAAAATAGATCAAAGCTCAGAGACAACTTTGATCAAACATGTCATTTTTGACCACGGCTGTCATCTCGTATATATCTGTTTCATACATTGGCTCACAACAGCATTTTTTTTTTTATTATTATTATTTTATTGTTTCATAAAGCTCAGGGCCTGTTAACTCTGGCTGTGATACGTGGCATGTTGTTTGTCTGATTTGCTGACGCTGGCTTTGATTTCGACTGGATAAGCAGTTCTTAAAATGCAAGTTTTTACCCCAGAATTGTTTCCTTGCTGATTTGTCTCTTGTTCTCAGCCTGTGAAGCTGGAAACCACAAAAATCACAAGGCCGCGCGATGTCAGCATTTACCGCGTAAAAACCCCTCGACAGCGTAGTTTGGCCAAATAATTGTTCCCTTGTTCAACTTTTTCTTGTTTTTCCCTTTTTTTATTTTCGTAGAAACCACAATGAACTCAGATAGCCGAGAGAAACCCGATCCTCCGCCTTCCTCCACCCAGCCTCCAGAGAGACCCCAGGCTCCACCCAAAACGTCCCAGGAGAGGCCCACCTCCGTCCAGAAGGCAGCACAAGAGAAGCCCCGTCCTGCTTCTCGACCAACAATGGGAACCACGGCAAAACCCGGCCGCAAAAGCTCGGCTCCATCTCCCTCCAGTAGCCCTACTCTCCCCAACCCGGTGCCCAGGAAGAGCAGCTCCGCCCAGTCTCCCACAACCAAACCATCCCGCTCTCTTCCTCCCTCCCTCTACCCTTCCACCTACGGAAGGGTGCTGACTGTGGACCTGTACAGCGAGCCCAACCTCAACTCGTACAACAACCAGCGCAGAGAAAGAGAGGGAGCCAGCAGCGTGAGTCCCACCACCGCCAACAGACCCATGTCCAGACCCATGGCATCATCTACTGTCCCCAAGCCCAGTGGTTTGTCCACACCCCGGCCCAGCTCCACCTCCACGCCCAAATCCAAGTCCTCCTCGGACCATCACAGCAGCTCCAGATCCAGCCTCAGCTCTGGACTCATACCCGGTTCCATCTCCAGGATGTCAACGGGCAAACCTGGCTCTTCTCTGACTCCCAGACCTTCATTGTCTTCCTCACTGTCATCGTCAACATCATCATCTGCCGCCAGGCCCAAACTTAAGATGTCCTCCGACCAGCTGTCTTCTGGGTCCAGGCCCGGCTCCAACTCCAGGCCCAAGCCCGGTCCAGGGCAGAGTGATGGGGGATCAGCTCTGAGGCGAAAGTCTCTGTCGGCTGAGCCCCTGGTGAAGCTGGACCACGAAGGCGTCACCTCTCCAAAGACCAAGAAGACCAAGGCTCTGATGTTGCTCGAGGGTCGGAGCGACAGGCGAGACCACACCCCCATCAACGCAGGTTCAGCCAATCAGAAACCGCCCAGAGCAAAGCCCAAAGCCCCGGATAGAGACACCAGCCTTGCAGATAAAGACTCCACCCACAAAGCACCGATGCTCTCGAAGGAGAAGAAAGCAGACAGCCGTGGAAGCGTTGGGAGAGGACAGGAGATGGACGGCAGAGGGGAGAAAGTGAAAAAAGACGAGAGACAGGAGGTGGAGAAACGAAACGACAGAAAAAATAAAGAGCAGTCTCAGAGTAGCAGCAGCTCAGAGTCAGAGGATGATGGTGAGAAAGGGAAGATAAAGAAGAAGAAAAAGAAATGCACCTCCAGCTGCTCCTCCTCCTCTTCCTCCTGCTCTGGTTCCTCCTCATCCTCCTCATCATCTTCATCTTCTTCGTCGTCCTCCTCCACCGATGACTCCTCCTGCAGCTCAGATGAAGAGAGGACCCCTACGCCTGCCACGGTCTCCCCACCTCCAGCGCAGGACAAGCCGAAAGAAGAGACCAAGGAAGAAGAAGAAGAAGAAGAGGAGGTGGCGAAGAAGAAGGCCGAGATAAAAATGGAGGAGGAGGAGGAGCTGTCGCCTCCTTCGCGCTCTCCATCCCCGTCGACCTCTCCGACCCCTGCCGCTCCTGCTCCCAACAAACCTGGTAGACCAGCCACCGGGAAGGGCTCGGGGCAGCGGGGTCGACCTCCCAAACCCAAACCCAGCGGAGAGGGGAAGGTGGGGAGACCAAAGCGGAGAGAGGGGGTCCACCTCCCCACCACCAAGGAGCTGGCTAAACGTCAGAGGCTCCCCAGTGTGGAGAACAGGCCCAAAATCTCAGCTTTTCTCCCAGCCAGGCAGCTGTGGAAGTGGTTTGGAAAACCCACTCAGGTGAGGAGGGGCACATCATGAAGGACATTTCCGATTTTAATTCTAAAGAATAATCTCTCCTGTGTTTTGTGCACATATTTCACGCGGTGACCAGTTTGTCTTTTCGCGACCTTTTCCAGAGACGCGGTATGAAGGGCAAGGCCAAGAAGCTCTTCTATAAGGCCATCGTTCGCGGCCGAGAGACGATCCGCATCGGCGACTGTGCCGTGTTCCTGTCCGCCGGCCGACCCAACCTGCCTTTCATTGGCCGCATCCAGAGCATGTGGGAATCCTGGGGAAGCAACATGGTGGTCAGGGTCAACTGGTTCTACCATCCCGAGGAGACCAACCCTGGCAAGAAACTCACTGATAAGAAGGTAGATTTTTTTTATTTTTTTTTTTATATACTCAAGGAGAGTTAGAGGTCAAACTGTAGAGTGATACTGCATAATTTAATACAAAATTGGATTGTTTGATTAGTTCTAGCTTTAATTTTGTGTCATCTCCAGAACTGGGATCAGATGTGCGGCCAGTCGTTACCTGCAGCTCTGCACTCTTCTATCCAGAGGAAAGACTTCATGGAGGTGAGATAATAATTTTAACTCCGTTCTGCTGATTAGGATTCAAATCCCATAAAAATTGAGCCATGGAAAAGACCAATATAGGTCTGAGTATGTTTAGTGTAAGCAAAATGACACATTCAAACATATGATTGTACATTTGAAATAAATAATCAAGTCATTGCTCCTTTAACCTCAGTTGAAGGTCATCAGATTTGAGTTTTCTGCCTTGTCTGATCACATAATTTAGTTTATATATATTTTTGATATATATATTACTGTAGTTAAGTCAAAAAAAATGGTCCTGATGTGTGTTTTGAGCCAGGAAAGAAAAAAAGCGTGTGTGTTTGTGTGTCTCTCTGCTGCAGCGCGCCCTGTACCAGTCGTCTCACAGCGACGAGAACGACGTGCAGACGGTCAGCCACAAGTGCCTGGTGGTGAGCGTGGAGGAGTACGAGCAGATGACACACACGCGCCGCTACGCCGACAGCGAGGACCTCTACTACCTGGCCGGCACCTACGAGCCCACCACTGGCATGATCTTCAACACTGACGGGGTCCCGGTCATCTGCTAAACAAAAAAAAAAAGAAAAAAGAAGACACTCTACGAGTCACTGAAACCTTTTGGACCTTTGAACTCAACCACTCCAGCACCACGCTACACTTCAAACTGACCCGTCATGAACAGCTACTACTACAGAGGCGGGAGACACAGTGTTACGCAAACATGTCTCCTGAAACATTTGCACACACAGACACCATTTACACGTTCTGTTTGGATTGTTATGTTCATGGGAACGTTTCAGAGCTCACACACACACACACACACACACACACACACACACACGCCCAGCTGTACTTCAGCCTCCTTTTACATGTAAATATAGCCTTGATGAAAACACGGACATATTTACACTCGCGTGCACGGACACACACAGATACACACAGTTATATAGAGGAAAATATGAGTGTTTTATTTTCATGTAATAGATTTATGTCGGAGAACTTTTTTCTAAAAAGGTAAACAGTTAAGAAGCTTTAATGAACTGTGAACGATGATTATGATGATGATACCGGAGAGAGGCGTGTTGGCGTGTCTGTCCATCTGTCAATCACCCCCCTGTCAGACCGACGGACAGACACACATACAGGCTGGTGGTGTGACGTTGTGATTATGATGTTGCTGTGGTAAAGTTACAGTCATAAAAAAAATGTATCTACAGAACAGCAGGAGCGACAGACAAAAAAAAAGAGAAAGATGCACAGAAAGCGAAAGAGGTAGAGACTCCCTCCATTGCTATCCAAAACAGCACTTAAAAAAACAAAAAAACACTTAAGTCTACCCTCCTTTAATTTAACCCCTTCCACTCCCCTTGACAATCCTAACTGGGGCAGGCGAACTGTCCGTGCGCTACTTAACCGTCGGACAGACTGAAGAGAGAGAGAGGCAGGATTTTTGTGGTTTTCAAAAGAAAGAAACGCAATCTTTTGAGTTCCTTTATCCAAAAAAGGAGAAATCCACCCACTTTAAACACTATGAAACAAAAACAGCTGCTGGTGCCGTTGGGTTTGACCTTTTTGTTGTTTTGCCCATTTTGCACTGAGGTTGAACAACGATGCGAGGAGACGTGAATCCAAGAGGAGGCACAAATTGGTTGTAGGCCTTTTCTTGGGCGTACATTTCAGGAAATCACATTTTTCGGGCTACAAATTCACGCAAACTGAATAAATTCACAGGAACTCCATGAATGCACTGAACGAGACAGGATGTATGAGTCCCACGGGGTGGATTTTTCCTTTTTTTTTTTTTTTTTTAAGCTGTTTTCAGGGTTGTAAACACTGCAGCCGTTCCCAAGATGCATCAAGGTCACGGCGCTGATATACAGTGTAAAGCTGCCAGCGCTGACGACGTCAACACAATTCAGTCTTTAGCGCTCATCTTCCACGGTTTGGCTGCAGTGTTTGCAACCTCCAAATGTCCTGTGTTGGATGTATTTTATATATATATATATATACATACATACATATATATATACATATATATATATATATATATATATTTTTTTTTTGCTTTTGCTGTTTTATGGATGTTTTATTCATCTTACCCTCTAACGACCACATTTCGCCCTCCAAGCAATCATATTTGACATGAGTATATATATTTTTTTTTTGCTTTTGCTGTTTTATGGATGTTTTATTCATCTTACCCTCTAACGACCACATTTCGCCCTCCAAGCAATCATATTTGACATGAGTGCACTTTGAATGAGCTCCTCTGCTGCAGAGGAGAGTCCTATATGTCTTCCCAGAGTATTTGCTAAATCCCCCCCCGCCCCTATATTCCCAACACACACAGGACCACGTCCATTTTTTACACCCCATTCTTTTGGCACTCCTAGCTGCTTATGAATTTGTTCTATGTGCCTGGTTTAACCGTTTTCTAGGGTGAGACTGTTGAATGTTGTGCTCAGGGTTGTGAGCGTTTGGTGGCCTTACTCTGCCAGGCCTTATGATGATGATGATGATGAGTCGCCAAATCTCTCGTAGGTCCCGCCCCTTTCTCCTGCCATTATGCTCATCAGACTGGTGTTTGGAAACACTTTTTTTTTTTGCGATTTATAGTTCCTCGAGCTCTTGATCCACTTGGTTACACTATTGTGTATCAGATATATCAGAACCTATATACAGTAAATGGCATGCTGTATATAGAGTATATATATATTTGTGGGTTATTGTGTTGATTTTCTTGTACGTTTATTACCACATTGCCCTCTCTCTGCTTTACTGCAGAGATCAAAGATTGTCTTGTTGATATTCAATAGGTTTAATATTTTCTACTCTCTTGAGATCTTTTGGTTTTGTCTCGTTACAGCCTGTACCGTTTTTACTTTCACGCCGAGATGGCTGCGCGTCATGTGGACGAGCCAGGATGTAAATGTTTTAAATGTCTCCCAATGAAATGACAAAAGACGTCCGCCAGTATGGCAGCATTTCAGTATAGATTTGTATAAAATAGTAGACACGATAGCCACCCAGTACGAATAAGTTTGGTCAATTGCCGTTAATGTGTATTGAAAGTGGTTTAACAGGTAGAAAGTGACTCTTATTTGCTTATTTCTGAGGTTTTGCGATTATTTGATGATTGAAATCCTATCTCCTAAAGCCCCCAGCCGATCCTCCAGCTGTTGCTCCCATGTCGACTCCTTTCGGGCTGAGACCACACAGAAGATCCATGAGCCTGATTCCTCAGAGGTGCTGAGGGACAGTTGGTTAAAATAAATGTCCAGTTGGTCTCTCAGCTGTGGGAGTGTGACGGACAGACAGGTTGTACCAGTGTTTGCAGAGTGAACAAGTTAAAGTGCCCCATTGTGAATCTTTGTTTACCCCCCAATCTGCTAAAGCACTTTTTTCTGTGTGCGTGTGTGTGTGAGAGAGAGATATCACACTCTTCCCTTTGTATTACCACATATATATACATACACTCACACGCAAATACACACCTTTGTAACCTTTGTAAGTTGTGCTCTATTGCCTTCCAATCTCCATTAGCCCTCGGTCTCCATTCCATAGCCCCCAGGCCTTTAAACGGGCTCCAACACACACACACACACACACACACACACACACACACTTTGCTTTCATTGTCAGTTTTAAGGGTCTGACTTCATGTCTTCTTTCTATCACCATTGTTTTTTCTTTTTTTGTCCTATGTCCTATGTCTTTTTTTTGTTTTGCTTCCCCTCTCTGAACAATTGTCCACGCCTCTCAAGCAATACTGCTGACAGGCACTGGGAGGTAGCTGCTAGAGAGAGAGAGAAAGAGAGAGAGAGAGAGAGAGAGAAGAATGGGAGAGAGAGAGAGAGGTGGACTGGAGGCTGGTTCTTCGTCTGCTGTTCCTTCAATATCGTTATCGTCCTGTTACAGAAAAAGATTATTTTGAAAATGAATAGAAAAATCATCTAAGTTTTGTAAATGATCCTTCACTGTTGGGGGGGTATTAAAAAGCTATCAGAATATACTTTGTACACGTCTAATCTTGTAAAAATGCAAAAGTATACATTTTAGAGATAAATCTGAAATCAGATATATTCTGTTCCTCTATAATGTATGTGTAAGGATTTTTTTTTCTTTTTTTTTTTTACAGACAGCAACCATGTTTATCAGTGTTTCTTTTAAATTGTTTTAGTAACTCAGTATTTTATAGTTAATCAATAAACAGATGGAACTGTACTTGCTAGTGTTTGTTTTATCTTCAGTATGAAATCTAAACCTAGTATTTATACAAGATCTCTGATATTTGTGCGTCTCAATAACATTTGTCTCCCTTCTTATACAGGCGGAGTTTGTTACTTGAGGACGGATCCAGGAAAGTGATGTTTCAAGTCAAAGCTGCTAGGGGTAAGTACTGTATACTGTATATTCACCCCACAGACTGGAGTACTATCAATTTTCAAGCTGGTACAAGCTGCTTGTCAATGATCAATTCTCTAATTAGTGAATTATATACTAATCTTGGTGAGAAAGCAATTAAGTGCAGCCTTTTCCTAAAATGTTGGGCAAATCGAATAGTTCTCAGTAAATATTCAGCTGAAGATTCCGATCAACTACCAAAATTAGCTGCTCGTGTGTTTTTCTTCCTTTTTTTTTTATCTGTCTGGTTTCAGTTTACGTGGCCTGCCCCTTTAATCAACAGTGGACTCCATCAGGCCTCCATTTTGGCAGCCCAGTAATGAAGCTGCTGGTTGTAATAAAATGGAGGAAAGTTCAGCTTCCTCTGCTGAGCTGACCACGGGAGACACACTTTCCATCGCTGACCATTCATGACTCTGCCCTCCAAAACCTGCCAAGGGGGTGTGGGGGGGTGTGTGTGTGTGTGTGTGGGTGCGCTTGTGTCCTCTGAATTCCTGTGTGTCCATGTGTAATCAAATCTTTGCTGACATATACTGAGTGTGTGTTCCTGTTTTACAGTGAGAGCAGCAGTCAGGGGTTTGGCTGCCTCAATTTTTCCCCCAAAGGACCAACATCAGCATAACACCAGAGCCTATTGGGAGCTTCCTGTGACACACACGTACACACACAGGCCTCCACAAATGCTCTCCATCCTTACACAGAAGTGCTCACACACCCTCCTGTGGGTGTGTCAGCGTGCAACGCTCTGATTGGATGACATCACGTGGACAGAGGCGTTCCATTGGCGGATCCTTCAATGCAGTCTGAACACAGGGAGCCAAGATGTCTGTGTGTATGTAAGTGTTTGTGTGTGTCTCAATATGAGCATGTGCACTCATTTCTGTTGATTCTCCTCGCGCGTCTCCTGCTTTTCTCCTCTACCAGGCTCTGTTCCTTCGTGCGCGCGTGCGCGTCGAACACGCCAGTTTCCAAGGAGACAGGTAGCTGAGTGAGGGGGCGTTAGAACGCGCAGTGAGCACAAACCATTTCAACGGCTTGTTATTTCCGACTGGAGTTTGTTCACTAACTCTTAAATCTTCAATTGATTTAAAAAAAGAAAGACGAAAAAAAAGTTTTGTAGTATTTATTTCCAACTTGAACTCGGCTCTCTCCTCCCCTCCTAACCCCCGCCCCTCTCATATTACTGAGGTATTTCCACCTGTGCCAGCGTCCTGCAGACTTTCACCCGCCTGTCTACAAGGACATAACCGGGATTATAAAGGTACAAACATCAACATGGTATCAATCTTCTCATCTGTTTATCAGAAAGAATCATAAAACTAAATGTGCTGCTTGCCACATTTGTAAAAAGCACTGGTGTTACTGATTAAATGAATGATAGACCAGGTAATAAACAGTAAACTCTTCCAGTAAGACAGTAACCGGATGGTGAAACCTAAGAAGCCGAATGACATTCAGCTGTCATTCATTTTAATATTATTATGTGAAAAGTATTATATGTTTTTTGTATTAACCTGAAACGTTATGACCCCTCACAGAGACCTGAAAGCCTCGTGTGCAGGTTTGAGCCCCCCACAGATTGGACTGCACTGAAACATGATCTCCTTGTACAGGCCCATTAGCCATTAGCCACAGTCTATGACTCATGTTTTCTCAAAGCTACTTCAACACTTGATAAAGTGAAAGTCCTGATGATGTTACAATGAGAAAAAAAAGAAACGACTCTGTTACAGAGGCAGGAGGATTGGGTGATTATTTCCAGCCTCTGTTTCTTGGTATAATATACCAATATAACGTATGTATATATTTTGTGTATGTGTGAGTGAACTTTGTTTTCGGCTTTTGATCCCTTTATCTCGCCTCGCACTGTGTCTCCTGTTCTTTTGTCTCTTGTCATACATTTGAATGTGGAATGACAAGTGAGCCTTACAAATATTAGTTCTGTGTGTATGTGTGTGTCTGTGTGTGTGATGTACTGCATATCAATTAGTTATCTATTATTCATGCTGACAACGTAATGAATGAAACATCACAGTCTTTGTATTTCTGGCATGTTTACTTGTCACTCTCTCACTCGTTCTCTCCCTCTCTCTCTCTCTCTCTCTCACACACACACACACACACTTGCAGCTGCTCTTGTGGGTATTTAGACCCGGAGTGACAGTTTGAATGAAATCCCGTTGTAACTGTGAAGACAAGGCGATGGACACTGAATACCTGACAGCTGAATCCAGGACCAGAGAAGCGGCTCGTCCTAATGAAGGAGTGAGGACATCACTCATTTACACTGGGGATGAAGGGGACTTTTCTTTAACAGTTTCCTCTGACGGCTCGGCTGCCAAACTCCAGAGGCGAGAGGCGCCAATGACAACGTTGATTCCCTCGCCTGGGTTTTGCCTTCGTTTGTTTGGAGCCTGCAGTGAGTATAGGACAGAGCTCTGGATGTACTCTCTCAGGCCTCACACACACACACTCACTGCCCTGACCCTTATGATTTAGAGTTAGTTGGTCTCTGACACCTACACTACCACCGGGCTAAAAGCTATATGCCCACCTCCTCCTCATTCATAGGAAAGAAAGAAAAAAAATGTATACATATTTATATGTACATGTAGTGATTTCCCTGAATAGTGCCATTCACAGGAAATATGTAATATCTAGTCAAATACAATAAAAAAAACTATTCTATATTAAGTATCATGGAAGCAGCGAAAACAATATAATATATACACAACTAAATACACAATATAGTCTTAATGAGTGTATTTAAAATGTTTTTTTTTATATGTATAACATTAGTGATTTATGTTATTGTACTACGAATAACTGCATTTTCAGTCAAAACAGGTTTTTTCAACAGTAAGCGAGAATAAAAACATATCCACTTGTCCTTTGTTTAAGATAACAAGCATTTCTTAAGTTATGACTTAAGTGGTAGTCATAATTTAGTTGGATTTAATTGCTTTTAGTCTGGTCCATGTAGTTAGATTATAAATTCATTTTTCACTCTAATTTCAATGCAAAAAAAAAAAAAAGATAACTTAAACAATAGCTCTTTGTCTCTCACGTTCCCTGGGGTTTTTGCGGAGGTCTGAGTAAATTATTGTTGTTGCAAATAAAAAAGGAGACAGAATGAAATACACGGGGATGATCAAGGCTGCCACCTGTCGGAGAGGAACCCCACTCAGCACCTGGGAAGTTTTCTGCCATAATTCATTTTTATATCCCATTCTACAGTGACGGAGCATTTTTATTGTCCTCTATCCATCCTACTCATGAGATGTATCTGTGCAGTGTTTCACTTATGCGCCTGCCTCTGTCTGTCCTTCTGGCCAAACCCTTCTCTTCTCTCCCATCTCATCCATCACTCCTCTTCCTCCTCTTTCCCCCCAACCCCTGCGTGTTTTAGCCATTTTTCTTGATCGCCCCTCTCTGCGCTGCCTCTTTAACCTTGGTTACTCTCTCTCTTTTGTTTTTAATGTCAGCTTTCTCTTTCTCTATGCCTCCCTCTCTGTGTCACTCCTCTGCTATTTGTCACTCGTTTTTCCACCTTCCTTCGTCTCTTTAACTCCAAATGATAATAATAACCTGTCTCTCTCGTTCTCACTTTGTTCTTTTTCCTTTACTTTTCTCTAGAGTCAAGTTTCAGTTATGAAAGCCTTGAGAAACATGAGGATGCTTTGGGAGAAAAAATAAACCCTCCTAGCACAGATGGACACGCAGGAGCTGTCGTAAGTACACAAAAGTAACACAATTACATTGAGATGGAGAAACAAAGTTACATTTTAAGCTGATGTTGCATTTGTACAAGCCAAATCGCTTGTCCAAACTTTGTGCCAAAACCTATGTTTTAGTGAGAGGAAGTGAGGCACGTTTTAGTTTTAACTTTAAGTGTAATTTAATTTACACTGCAGCACAGAGTGGGGAGCAGAGAAGGGAGACAGCTGTTCCCCTGAAACTCAATTTCTACCTTATTCTTTCTCCTCCTCTCTGCACTATGTGGAGCAGAATGACTAATGATCAGTTGCTCTGTCACACGCCAGAGACTTTCTTCCCCTGCAGCTACATCCAAAATTAGCACATATACACAGGCCCATACGGACACTCGTGAGCATACATGTGCACTAATAAAGTCGCACGCAAACAAACAGGGTGAGAACCTAGAACCCCTTGACTTCTGTAACACTGTGAACATGAGATACACTATAAGATGTGGTTTTGGATATGATCTGTTTTGCGTTGTGTGTCCTGAGTAGAGACACTAGCCTACAACAGAGGGTCAAAGGTAAAAAAAACTAGTTTATTTATTAGAGACTTTTTATTTCATCTCTAGATGTCTGATACAGATATCAAAGACAAACTACAGACAAAACTTTTGGAACATGTTGTGCAATGTCCACGATGCTGTCCTCTGAGCAGCGGCGCTCTCTGCTGGAGAGACGCAGTGGACACAGATTCCTGTCGTGGATCTGAGCACGGAGATGAATGTTACCTCATCGTCTCCTCCACTTTGATTCATGACACACAACAAACTGAACAAACACCTGTCACTGATGTTCCACATAGGTCCCAGAATCCCAGATGCTTCTCATCATTGAAAATCGGAAACACAGACTAAATGTGGCAGCTTCCTGCTTTTCAAAGACACAGAGACGCTCTGATCTAAGCCACCTTGGCGTTTCTCTGTGTCTATTCCATGTGTATACGCAACAGCAGAAATAGCAACAACACACATGAAGAATGTGAATATATAAACATCTGTTTATTTCGCGCTGCTGATGGAACAACATTGGGCACAAAGACACTCTTTTTAGAATCCATAATCTTAAACTGAAATCATGTAGCATTTGTACGACAAATTCAAATGTTCACATTATTAAAGAAATTGCTCAGACCAACAAGTACATTTCCAAGCATTACATTAGTTTTATTTTAATAGATTTAGTTAAAGAAAATATTTTTTTTTTTGGCAGAAATGGTGTTTGAGAGTTGAATGACTGAACCTTGTTTCCAGTACTGGATTATGAGGTTTATAATCACTATCCCCATACTACTGAAACCAAATCAAAGATGAATCATTTAGTTATATGTATGGATTTTCATCAAAAGCTAATTAGACTCCCAATCACTATGCAATAACGACACCAGCGAAAAAGGCCAAAGTTGCTCGCTGCACCCAATTCTTCCTTTGAATGAGTGAAGCGCTTTAACTACTCTAAATCACATTTATCATCTGAAAAATATGCTATGTTACAGTATCTGCTGTGTATGCCACACCATTCTTCATACACTATACTGACGTATCACAGTGTACAGTCTAAAAATGTCAGTCTGAAATTATTTTCTGAACCAGGAGTGACACAAATAATGTTTTCACCATCAAATGTGGCATATTGTGGGCCTTGGGGATGAGATAAAATACAGAATGAATGGTTATTTTTCACATTTTCAACAA
This sequence comes from Colistium nudipinnis, assembly GCA_016785305.1. Lineage (NCBI taxonomy): Eukaryota > Metazoa > Chordata > Actinopteri > Pleuronectiformes > Rhombosoleidae > Colistium > Colistium nudipinnis. Next base: position 747,473 of record JAFBJU010000627.1, read on the forward strand.
CAGCAGAGTCAACTCACGTAGTGAGTGCCATTCTTCAGCGGTAAAATAAAATCCAAACTTTCTTTCTTTTATCTTAAAAACATCACCTAATGTTTAATCCCATCCATCACCTTGGTATAGCAACTGTAAATCACTGTTTTACGAGACAAAAAAAAATATTTTGACACAATTTGAATTATAGTTGAATTTGATGCGAGTTTTTGAAAACAGGGATCTCCCTTTTCTCAAAATAACCCCGATTTTGTTTTTTTTCATGACAGAACAAGAGGAACAGGAGTGAATAGACTCTTCGTGTCCTTTAACGAGACATCTGACCAAAAATAACTGGAAGTTCCTTCAAACCCGGCGCCTGGCTGAGAGCGGAGGGCCCGGGGGCAGCACAGCGGGACGGACGCTCACTAATGAGGTTAGCACCCAAATGGCTTCTTCAAACAGCGCTGACAGGTGGCTCCATTCAAGCCGTCACCTACATTATGCAGTGCACTTTGGGGCTCTCTACACCGAGGCCTGTTTTCTTCATAATGTATAATGACTGAACTCTGCTGAACCTCTTATTTCGGGAAAAATCATCAAATCCGAAAAACACATAAACAAGGGAAACGGGTGCTTTTCAAATCATGTCTGCTATATACGATATGGATCTGATCCTTTCCAGAGGCTTTCGCTGCCTTGGGTGCATTTGATACTGACTATTTACAACTTCACATTCACTCTGTACTCTGCTAATAAGACAGAAAACAGTCTTTTTTTTTTTTGGCACTAACTGTCTTTTCCACACAATCCCCACATCATTACATAGACGCTAAACACAGTTCAAGGGGACAAAGAGACACAAAAACAAATACGGAAATATATAACAACAATTTGTTCCTTTCTCTGCAATTGGATGGTGCAGATAATCCTAATGAAACAAAAACGGTTTCTCATTATTTATTTCTTAGTTGTTGTTTTTTCAGATATCATTATTTAAGGCTGATAAGGATAAAAGGGAAAATGAGAAGGCCAGCTAAATGCTGACAAAGCAGGTGGACTGGAAGGATTCCAGCTAATTTTTGTCATGGTTGTACAATCTGTGATGTGATACGCCATTGCCAAATCAAAGAAAATGTACTTAAAGACACTTTTTATCAAAAAATTATCTTCTGATTCAAGTTCTATCTCAGTGTCGCAGTGACATCGGTTCACTGAGCTTTAGTTACATGCTAAATATGTCTTTTTAATAAGTCCTCTTTTTTTCCCTCTCCCTGTAGGACCTAACAACATTTCCAGTGACTCATCTTGGCCTCAGGGGCGTTCACATGAATCTGTACACAAGTGTGTGTTTGGATGTGAGTGGACAAAAGCTTTGCTTGTATTTCCATTTGTTTAAATCCGTCTCATACCCATGTGACTTCACCATATTCCATTATAGATGGAACATCACATTATTGAGTCAGAGGACTTTGATAACATTAACCGAATCAAATGGCTTTGGAAGGAACTCACAAAAAATTCCACTCACATATTTTGATCTGATGAGATGGTCATGAGGAACCAGCTGCTCCAGAAAAAAATGACATCCTTTTGTCTCTTCTGAGATGAACGTTCCACCTTACACTGGACAGATGTCAGCCGATGTGGTCACACGCGCGCACACACACACACACATGCAGTAGACAGTTAACGCTGACAGGTGGAACAGGTGAAGGTCGCCGGATCAACAGGCTGGAGAGCCAGCTGAGTCCAGAAATCTGCCACAGTTCACACTTTAGACATCATCTTCCAGGACCCCACTGCATGTATGTATGTGTGAGCGTGAACATGTATGTATGTTTTTTTTTTACATCCATGTCTTTGTGTCCTGATAGCGCCTGGACATTTAGTACCCCGTACCGTTGGCGGCTGTGTGCACGGTGACCATGGGGAAGTGTGTTCCTGCTCCAGGAGCCGTGAAACTGTAGGCTGCGTAGGCCACAGCCGAGCCCACCATCAGGCCCGTCATGTAGGACACTGTCATGGTGTTTCCTGTGGAGAGATGATACAAGATGATTGATAAAATAATCCAGGATTGAAAAAAAAAGGTTGCAGCTAGGGAATGTGTGGATTTTATAATAGCGTGAATATATGTGTATTTATATGAAATAAAATGCATCACCTTCATTTGTCAAAGTTAATACACGGAAAGGAATTAATTATGCTTCCATACTATCAGGGACAACTCACCTGCCAGCTCCCGCTGCTCAGGCGGCACTTTCCCAGCCGCCTGGATCATGGGCACCGAGCCGAAGTATCCGTTGGTGACTCCCATCAGCAGGGAGAAGAGACAGGGCCAGGCGGGATGCGACAGGGTGGGCGCGTTGGCCGGGTACACGCACATGACGAACAGAGGGATGAAGACCACCCGCAGGCAGGAGAAGAAGAGCAGACGGCCTCCAGACCAGTCGTACGGCAGCGCCGCCAGGATCTGAGGAGCAGGGGAAGATTCAGCCACGCTACCAACTGCTTTACCAGGAAGATACTTCACAAAAGGTACAACAAATACAACTCAATGGCAGAGAAATTCCATTTTCATTAGATTCCTTCAGCTTTCTTTTATCATTTTTTTTAACCTCTGAGTTACCTTACTGACTCTCCATTTTCTCTTCTTATCTATTTTATTCTGTTTCAGCAAAATGCTAAATTTGCCATTAGGTCATGAAATCAAATTATACAAGTGGTGTGACACCTTCAACATTTCCCAAGGACGAGATCAGGTTCATTGTTTAATTCTTTGTCTACTCAAAGCTTCTGCAGCTCACAGAGGCCTAATTATTAAAGATAATTATTCCATTAAATCCAAGAATATCTTCGTTTAATTGAAACACAAACTTTCAATAACATTCGTGGCCACAAGGAGGCAGCAGACACAATCTGAAAATACTGGAGCCGTTTTTCCCAAATTGAATCTATTATGTACCCTTCACATTGCATTAGAAATATTTGAAATCATGACGACAGTGGCCATATATTTATGGAAATATTTTTTTATAGTTCAAAGACTAAATTAAGGTGAATTTTGTTATATTGTAGATCAAGTTGACCAATCTAAACTAAAATCGTACAATACCTCACCTTGCCAACAAAGTCGGACATGTTGAAGGTGGCCATGATGAGGATGGGCAGCCACTCTCCCAGGGTGAGGTTCCGTATCTCTGACTCCAGCCCGGGGAACAGACACAGTGTGATGCTGTAGGTCACAGCTATGGACAGCATGTAGGCCCAGATCACACGGGACACAACGTAACGGTGCAGGATCATGTCTGTTTGGACGAGACACACAAACACAGGGCAACTCGTGAAGTAACTCACAGAGAGCCCATCACAGAGAACACAGTCCTCTTCCCAGAAACCACCAGGGGAGGCCTTTTTTTATTTTTATCTGTTCGAGTCAGAGGGTAATTGAGCAGAGAGAGTACGAGATTTAAAAATAGAAAAAGAGGAGAGAGTACCGCGGACACCGGGCCAGCTCTTCCTTATCTTGGCTTTTGGGGCATCAAATCGCACATAGGTACCACCCACTAAGTCCTCAACGCCTTCCTCTGTAGAGGGCAGTGCCATTCCACCGTTTCCCTGAAGAGACACACAAACAACATTTAAAACAATAAACAAAACAGACAGGAAAAAAGGTCAAAAATACAGTACCCATTCATAGTCAAATCTTTATTGTGTAAATGATACATTTAATCGCCTCATGGATTAAAAGTTAATAAAAACATGCTGTTGCTCATTTCCTGAGTTGAATATCCCACAGCTGTGTATTCTCGAGCATTTTTTTATTTATTTTTTCTGGCTGCATGACATCAGCTTTTTATGGCAGCAGCTATTAGAGAGGGTGGCTGTGAGTGGCTGCAGGTTGATGCAATGATGTTAGACTGTCTGACTGTCTGACAGTGGCCAGGAGCCGCACACGCATACGCACACGCACACGGCCTATATATGCACAATTGCTTCTATCCACACATATAGACACATCCTTCAACTAATTCTTATATGCAAACACAATATGCACATCACATAGCACAGGTGTGTGTCACCAATTATGTCCCCCCCCCCCCCCCCCACACACACACACACACATACACACACAGATCCATTAGTTGATTAGAGGGACTTTCGGGCCAAAAGGCACCACTCTACTTGATTATCCCATAATGTAGAGCGCTGCCTTGGTTTCCCCAGGCAACCAGAACAAAGAGCTGCCTGAATCAGCCCTAGATGAAACACACACATCAATACACACACACACACACATGCATACACCCCACAATACACACACAGATGTAAAACACAATGGGACCTACTTCACGTACTTGCGTTTATAAAAGCCTACGAACCCGAAAACACACACATGAAAACAGCCTGAGGTGCTGTGTTTTCCTTTGAAGGTGCAGCACACACACACACACACAGACACACACACAAAGACTGTGATGAGGAATATTAGCTCCATGTCTTCAGGCTACATATGGCTGCCATGACTACCAAGTGGAATCTCCTCCTCTGCTCTAATTTTTGCCTGCGTTAGTCAGGACCAGTGTACCGTCCCCCTTCCTCACTCACTGTTGTATGAGTCCTATTCACAGGACACACCGACATGTCCTTTTCTCTCTGAGACTCCATCTGTCTTCATCTTTTGTTAGGTTATCAGCCACACCCGTCCTATAAAAAACCCTCCTTCTCTCTTTCTATTTAGGGAGTGGCTGCCAAAATGCTGCCCGATAATTTGAATAAAGCATTCTGCACTTTGAAACACACGCAGCCCTCATCTACACTGACACAGGCAAGACACACAGAAAAATTGTGCCATGAAATTGCAGTTTAGGGGCTTAATATTTATAAAAGGTTTGATTTAGGAAACTTTTAAATGAAAATTAAATGAATGCTTGTCATTCAAGTTTCAAATATAACATCCTCAGCCATGCATGTGGCTTTGTCTCCAGTGTTTTTCTGTAATACCCTCATTGTACTCCCAAATTCTCTATATTCACTGTATGCACACTTACAAATCTTACTTCCTCTGCAGTGACATCGTGATGGACCCTGTATCCCGTCCCGTTGTCCCGCGGGTCGTGACCTTTGCCCGGGCCTTTGCCCTGAGCCTGGCTGGTGTAGTATCGGACGAACCGGGAGCGCCGGACCAGCAGGTGAAGCAGGAAGCAGAGCATCTCCATGCTGATGGAGACGAGGAAGAAGATGAGCGTGTTCCTCCGCTCGTCGGGGATGAGCAGCTTGGTGAAGATGCGGGAGAGAGAGATGATGACTCCGGCTGTACCTGGATATACAGGAGAGGGAGAGAGAGAGAGAGAGAGAGAGAAACAGGTAAGAACAGGAAAAACATATGTGATGGATGTGATGGATGTGTGTGTGTGTCTGTGTGCGTACTTACTCTCTCCAGTCATCACTCCCTGTGTGTACCTCTTGGGCAGCATCCCCATGTAACCATAGAAACTGGACTGCTGCACTGGGAAGGGAGGAGGGGGCGGAGACCAGTGTAAACAGTGGCTGAACGGTCAACACTGTGGCAGCACTTCATTTAGAGGCACCTCCTGGACCTCCACAAATCACTTGAGAGAAGCTGCTTTGGCCTCTAGACTCACTAACTAACTAAACTCTGGGTTGTGTTGTGTTGTGTTGGCTGCGGTTTGGCTCTGCTGAACTCATGCTCACAGCTCACAGGAAGGAAACGGGCTCAGGGTGTGCTTATACCATATACATTTACATTATATACCACATATAAACCTTACAGTACAGGGGTTAACCCTTTTTTCTGAAAAGTTGGGATTTTATATATTGACTTGTCTGAGATGTTAATATATAGGTAACTTCTGAGGCTACATGACATACAGTGTATCTTTTTAGGAGATCTATTCCATATGGGCTTGTTGCATACGGGTAGCTAACTTTGAGGGCAATGGATCGATGATGCAACAGCATCTTTTGGCGGTGAAGCCCAATGACAGAATGATGAGCGTCAGACAGATGAAATAGAAAAGCAGGAGTAGTACCTGTACATCCGAAGGCTACCACGCCCACTGATACCAGGTTAATGACGTAAGCTTGTCTGGTGGTGAATTTCGCCAGCCACACATCAAAGACGCTGACGAAGACCAGCGGTCCCAGGGCGAAGATGTAACCTGCGGGCACAGACGCACGTCACTGAACCAGGTCACGTTCCAGGAGTGCACGGAAGACATATAGATGGGGCCCAATGTCTCCAGAGACAAATTTCTTCAGAGACAACACACTTCAAAAGACATTTCCTCCTAGAGTTATTTTAGGCGGCAGAGAGTTTTTATTTCTGCTCTTACATACTTTGTACATGTGCAGAGATGTCTAACTAGTCCCAGGGGAGCATACATTTTTAAAGAAGCTTTTTTATATATATTTTTTGCTCAAATATCATAGTGGTTGGCTCAACAGATTCATTTTTTCGTTCTTCACAGTCTCCAATATTTATATCTATTGGTGTTTCACCAGCCTGATGTAAATCCTACTGGGATGTGAATATTTATATTTGAAGGATTTACGTACATTTTTAGTTCATTTCAAAATTGTTTTGACACTTTAAAAACAAGCAGTCTCCTTAAAAAGAGCCCCTCGTGAATTCACAGTCTTTGATTTGTTTGATACTGTTTATGAATTAGAAAAGAGAATGTTTCTTTTTCTCCAAGTTCCCACAGGGCCATTGAAATTAAAACACTACACGTCCCCATCATGTGAAATATTTTGCGATTAGAGACGTGTCTGTGGATGGTTTGCCTTCTGATACTCACCCACAGTAATTCTGGTGTGCAGGCTGAGTCTCTCCACCAGCACGTTGTTGAGGATGACGGCCAGCAGAGCCACTAGGATGTACGTCAGACTCATGTCGAACACGATGGAGGTGCCTGAAACCCACGAGAGCCAGGCCTTTTGTACATTTCATGCCGGTTTTGCTTTTGTATTCGCATGCGTGGGTCAGATTTGCCCCCTGTGCCGTTATACCTTCAAACTTGTGGTGCAGGTAGTCCACATCAGTAATGAAACTGTTGTAGGGAAGCAGGAAACCCACTCCAGCCAATAGCATGGCAAAGTAGATGCCATGGTAACGGTCGTCTGGGATCGGCTCCTCAAAGTCTGAGCGGGAATGATGGAGTCAAGGGTTAGGGAATTAAAAGACGGATAAATGATGCGCGAATTAGGTCGGAAGCCAAATGTATTCGAACTTCATTGGAGCTAATCGGGCTGAATGCGGCAGCGTTGTCAGAGGACCTTGTTGTTGTGTGAATGACTGATCTGAGGAATTGTTGACGAATCACTGCACTCCACAAGTAGTTTCCACTTAAACTCTTTTTTTTTTTTTTTTTTTTTTTACTTTTGTGTGTGTGCAGCTGATTCACTTTCGTGGGTTAAACTGTGAAGCGCAGATCCTCTGTGTAAAATTGTGCGAAATCCTTCCCTACTAATAGCTGTTCATAGCGTTATGATTTTACAGGCTTTAAAATTCATAGAAAAATTGAAGAGGAGGCCACAGATTGGAACCATAGGAGAAGAAGGGTGTGTGAAAGTGTATTTTGGGTTGTAGTCCGTCAAAGTCCCTGCCACTGCCCGCCTCCCGTGTCTCAGAGGCGATTTATTGTTAAAGGGAAGAGGTAGATGGAGTCTGTGCCGAGGTCTTGTATTTGGCTGCCCGTAGACTGAGGTATGATGAGTGACAGCTGCAGGAGAACGAGAGGCGGAGCTAAAGGATGCAGAGGAAGGATTCTGACAATCTCCGGCCCTGGCTGTGAGTCCTGGGTGGCTTCTGAATTGATAAATGGGCCATTTGTGCAACCTGAGTAATCAGGCAACACAGCAATGGTCTGAGGACAGACCTGCTGGGTTCTTGTTCCCTCCACCATCGTCCAATCACACACACAGCCCATACGGACACGTTCAATTTAGCTTCAATTATTCGTTCAAGCCATAAAGTCATGGGGTCCGTAGATAAGCTATGTGTAAATAACTATTCCATATAGTTTACCGAAACACACGGTTGACAACGGTTGTCTCTGTACTTTGTTCCTTGTTCATTTATACACACACACACACAAACAGAGTTAATCGGAAGAGAAAGTTCCTCACCGGGTTCAGACAGAGCCAACACTCCTCTCTCTGGGGCGTCTTTATTGATCTCCTCCTCCTCCAGCTGGTACGAGTCGAAGCTGTAGCTCTGCACCACGCCGCTCTCGCGTCCCTCCCTCCACCCCTCCCTCCCAACATCCCTCCACCCGGCTCTCACTCCCTCCCTCCACACATCCCTCTCTTCGGGCGTCTGGGCCGGCGTGGGCCTGCGGCGCTCTGCTCCCACCGAACCCATCTCCTCGCTTCAATGCACGCACATATACGCACACACACACACACACACTGGCTACACGAGATACACACTCATGGGAGTGTGCATGTTACGCACAGTCCCAGGGACATGCACTGAAGGAGAGGCAGGGGGTCGTCCGATGATGGAGAATCTGCAGGAGGAAAAATAAGCAGGATTAATGGGATGTAAATAAAGAAATAGATGGCCCTTTCAAAACATCTGTCTGAGAGTAAGAGTGACACAGGTGACTCAACATAGATTGGCGCGTTTGTGTGTGAATGTGAGAGGCATCTGAGAAATTGAGTGAACACACACACACACACACTGACAAACCTCCTACAAAAGCTCATATTGTGTCCACCTGTGGCTACGCAAACACTTGATGACGTGCAGGGATCTGCTACACAATTCAGCTCTGTCACCACACACACACACACACACACACACATCCGGCCTGTAGTGGCCTGCCTTCTGTCACCTCTGCTGTCCTGACTGTTTTTGTTCTGTTTGGTGATTACTGTGAGATCCTCCCCCTGTTGTAGCAGATGATGTAAGAAGGCTGGCATCTGTGTAAGGTGGGCTCATCCAGGCCTTGATTGGATGATGAAGAACATGTAATGAAGTGGTAGCTTTGTTCTGGACATAACACAGTTTGTGTGTGGGGGGGGGTCCATTGTGTAGTTTTATTCATCTCCATAATGATTCAGATTTTCTGAGTTTCCACATCCAGACTTGAGGCGGCGCCCTCAGCCTCCTCCTTTAGAATGAAAGGCTTCAGCCAGAAAGGGTAATTGATTTGCAGCCTGTTGTCACGCTGCAGTTTCTATTGTTTACTTACCACGGGGGGATATATAAAACAAAAAGAACCATCTAAAGAGATAAATCACCGCAGCATCGGACAAGCTGCCAGGGAAATAAATGTTCGGATTAGAAAAGGAACTAACTACCAGTCAATTAAGCTCACGTGCTTCCCCTTGCAATACAGACGAATGTGACATAAATACAAATAAATGCAGTTACGCGGATGAAAACATCCACCATCCAGTTCATTTCCAGCCAGGTTCATTTCGCTTATAAATCCATCCTCCGTCTGCCTCCGTGCACCGACTACACACAAAACCGAGGCACAAAAAACACACAACAACAGGTTATGAATGGAGCCTCTAACCTGCCTCCTGTCTTCTCCCCCGCCTGCAGTGTCCGCTGTCCCGGAGTGTCCTTCCCTCAGGTAGCGTGCTGGAGGTGGTCTCTGCCGGACCCGCGCTCTCCTGGAGCCCGTCACACTGAAGGGAAGCCCCGGCCACGTCTCCTCCGTGCGCCCCTGACGCACCATCCAGCAGCGGAGCGGTGGAAGAAAGGTGCGTGTAGCCTCCGTGGTTGTGTGTGTGCTTGCGTGTGTTTGTGTGTGGCCTTTGTCTGTGTGTGTGCGTGTACTTGCGTGCCTTCTGCCTCTAGCGGTTCATTGCAATCTCAGTTGAGGACGAAGGCGTCCAAATGCATGCGCAACAACTTTATTTAAATCACGTAGAATGCCGTTTCCACACACGTAAATTATTAAGAGTGGGAGAGGTTTTATTATGCACTCATCTTGGAGCATAGGGGAACAATTAAACTGGGATTAAAAATTCATTCTTTCTGGGGAGCTACAGGAATTTAAATTGAAATGCATGCAAATTGCAATGATCAGCAGCTCCAGCTTGGCAGTGGCCTGTATTGAAACAGCTACTAAGACACACAGCAGTAGTGGTTTCACAGTTGAGTACACACATCCCAGGGAGAACTGCAGGAATATTAGAAAATTGGATTTTTCACTTTGTCTTCAATTATTTTTTATCCACTTTTTCTGCTTCATTTGGCTACAGAAAACAGTGGATAGAAGAAAAAAAAGGAACAATAGAGGTGGAACACACACACAATAACACAGTCACTGGGGCCTGTTAGAGATGGACACTTTATCTGTTTGCTTCAATAGCCTATGCTAAGCTTTTATTATTGGCAGGGGCTCTTTGTCATATTGCACACGCCCACTGTTGCCATAGAGAAGCAGAGCCAGAATGTAATTAGCTAAACGGTAAAGATGTCCTGTCCGTGCAGCACTAACGTCTAATGTTTGCTGCTGCATTGCAGGTTATAGGTTTGAATCCCACCTCCTGCTTTGATGCTTTGATTCCGGTGCAACAAAATTCCGTTCACCTAACATTTGGCTTGTATGAGATCTATTGATCTGTTGTATGATGCAAAAGCTTTAAAAAAACATCTTGATATTTTAAAGATAACGTGCACAACGCATTCCCTTTGATATTCTGGATTTATGTTTTATGATTACGTAAACATCCCACATCCTGACAGATATCGTACCAGGCATTATTAATGAGTAATACGAACTGTCTGTGGCCATATTATCATTGACAGCATATTTAAAGCAGAAGACCTGCACCCTCATAGTTGTTTGGAAGGATGACACTATTTATTTCTGTATTATTTTTTCGTGCCCTGCCATGCAAAATTATTCTTTCCTCTTGTGACAGGAATTGTCCATATATTCGGTTTCTTGCCGGCCGTTTAAAAAAGAGGCAAGATACCTGCATCCGGCTCAGAGTTGAAGTTATAATCAGAGGAACATCAGAGGCAGCAGAATGATGTTATCGCTGGCAGAGATGTACTTTCCCCATGTCTCCCGTCTTCATGTTGAGATACAATCTGGTAGCTGTCGCCTCATAGTTAATATACAGTTTTGACAGATGTAGGCTTCTATTCTTTTCGTCTAAATCATCAAGAAATTGAAAAAAACTATTTTATAGATTATACACACCTTTGGTTAAAGAAATCAGGCCCTGAAAATTAAAAGTGAAAATGAATACCTAACTGAATATAAACGTATATTAAACCATAGTCTCTCTCTATCTCTCTCTCTCTCTCTCTCTCTCTCTCTCTCTGTTGAAAGACTTGCAGCTCTGGATTATTTTCTGCGTGTTGAATAGTAAATGTTTTTGTTTTCATGTTGTTGTTGCCTGAAGCCATTCTTCTTCTGTGGACTTGCTGGTGTGTGTGTGTGTTTGATAAATAGTTTCTGTCTGCAACTCTCTGTTATGAATGTGTAAAAAGGTCAGCCCATGATACGCTTCCTTCACTCAAATAGAATTATATTTCTGTCTGACCCTGCAGGACTCTGACTACTGAAGTGTCTGTACGTCTGTCACAGTTGTGTGTGTGTGTGTGTGTGTGTGTGCGTGTGTGTGTGTGTGTGTGTCTATCCCTCCATCCTTCCAGCCTGGTGAAGATGCTGAGCCTCCATAGTGTCTATATTTAGCCGCCTGTTCAATCAATGACGGCAGAGCCACAGCACCATGACTCTGCATACTGATGGTACAACCGCATCCATCACCTCCTCCGCTCTACTCTGGAGGAAGATGGAGAGGGGAACAGAGAGAGAGAGAGAGAGAGAAACCAAGGAAACCAGAAAATTAAAGAAATTATGATAAGAAAATGAGAGCAAAGACGCTAAAAATAATTCAGCGAGAGGGGGCCTTAATCCTATCACACGGTTTGAGGAAGACTGGAAAGAGTAGGAGGAACAGGCATCAGGAGGAGGAAGTGATGGGCGAAAAGAAGGTGAAGGCGAAATGGGATAAAAAGAAAGTGACAGGTGTAAATGCAGAGGCAGAAATATCGAGGGATGGAGACAGATGGAGAGGGGAGGGGGAGGAGAGAGGGGGGCATGAAGAAGAAAGAGGAGGTGTAGAGTTCACCCGGATAGAGATGGAGATACAGGTATCGGAAGGGGGGGGGGGTGAAGGAAGGATTGACCCGGATAGAGATGGAGATACAGGTATCGGAAGGGGGGGGGGGTGAAGGAAGGATTGACAGAGGAGATGGAGGATGAAAAGCTAAGGGGGGAAAAAAATCCGAGCGTTTGGAAAAGAGCGAGTGGAGGAGGCTGTAACAGACTGCAGGGTTTTCTGTAGTGAAAGAGCAGAGTGTACAATACTGCGATGCAATGTGGCAGGAAATTAAGACTGCTGGTTGTAGCTGCATGAATCTTTTTTTTATCTTACTCAGCTAGATAGATGGACAGAGAGATAGAGGCTGAGATTATTCTATTCATAGTTCTGCTGCTCTTTCCATTTCAAATCTGATCCGTGCTCTCTAGAGAGTGTCTTTTTGTGTGTGCGTGCGTGTGCGCGTGTTTTTGCATGGTGTGTTTTTCAAGGTCTCCAGCTTGAACTGACAAAGCATACACATTTGTACATTTGTACACAAACGACACACACACACACACACACATCCTCGACAGATCTCTGCCCTGCAAGTCAACTCCACGTAACCACGGCTCAGAGCTGTGGCTCAAAGATCCAGAGTTCAATTACTACTCTCTCGCTCTGTGCCTCTCATTATTATGGCCTCCATCTTACAGCTGATGCTTATTAAAGGTTGCTATGTTACAACCAGCCCCATCTCCAGTCCAATTACACTCAGCTCTGTGTGCGTGTGTGTGCGTGCGTGCGTGCATCTTATTTTTCAGAAGGACTGAGATTTTTTGCATTTGGCAGCTAGAGGCAGATATTTCCCTCAGAAGTTAGAGGAGACCATAACATTTTGTTTTTGTTCTCAGCCAAATCTTAAAAAGAAAGTCAAGACTTTAAACATGGAAAAAAGTGAAGTGTGAATTATCAAATCTATTTCTTAAAAAATAATGACAGAAATATGTTTCAAATTCAGTCATGAGGCTTTTTGTTTGCTAAGTTTCAATGAGGATTAAACTGGGTTTTCAAACTAAATAAATAAAAAAAACAAAGTCCTGACGCATATTTAGACTTCTGCTTGTTATTAAGCAAAAACAAATTGACAGTCTTAAAAACGTAAATCTGTTAAAACAGGGTTCATCTCTGACTGTAAATTCTCTGCAAACACCAATTCCAGCTAATTAAACCAAAATTCAATTTTAGGGAGTTTGCAGAGTACTGCAGCCCTGGTTTGAGTCATTTTGTTTCCCGCAAGAGTGCAGCAGCCATTAGATTTAAGTGTGCAAGTTAATGTGAATGGGAAAGTTTGATTTAGTGGCCGATGCCATTACCGCTAACATTAATAAAATGGTCCCTGTGGAGCGTTTCTGCAAATGTAGTATCCTCTCTCTCTCTCTCTCTTCCTCTTCTCTCATCCCTCTATGTCTATCTTACACACACACTCACATGTGTTTTTTGAGGGCACTCATTGACATAATGCGTGCCATGGCCCAATGCCGAACCTCAAACCTACTCATGATTATAACCTATGAGTTAAAACTGAGAGTTAGTTATCCCTTCAAATATTCCTTCAATGTGAGCTTGTTCCTAAAACCGGCCCTCACCAAGTACATGCACGCACACACACACACGTTTCCTCTGGGACATATATCAGGCCAGCGAGCTCCTTTTAGCAGCTCCCCTGGTGATTTCCATATCTCTAATGAGATCATTGGACTAAGTGCAAAGCTGATAACCTTGTCTGTCTGTCTATCTGTGTATGGCTGGCTGACTGTCTAATATTTGCCTGTCTGTCCACCCTCTCGACCGGGACACAGATGAAGACACATGAGGTCACTGAGAGGAGGAGGAGCAGAGTGAGATGGGTGATTTGAAATCGCTGACATGGCTAATTAAAGAATAGGTGATGTTGAAAGAAAAACACTGGACTGCATATTAAGAATGAAATAAAAGATGTGGTGCGTGAAGGATGGCTGAACGGGGGAGCCACTGCTTAAAGGTCATATGTGTGTGTGTCGGAGCCGTGTGCAGAGGCATGGGCTTACTCTCCTCTTCTGTTCTCTCCTTTATCCAACATCTCCCTCCGTCCTCCTCCCTCGACTATGTTTTCCTCCTTCTACTGACAGTCTTCATCTTTACTCTTCCTTCATCCTCTGTTATACCTGTTTTGCTATTTTTTGCACGGCTCCCTCTCTCCTCGCTCAATCTTTAGCCTTCTATCTCCCTCCGTCAGCTTCAATGGGCTCGGGGGCAGCTGGCTCTTGAGGTGGAATGAAATCATCCGTTTCTTAGTGCTTCTGTGTTTAGCTGTAGCTGGTACAGACTCCTCTGAAGTGCACCGAGGCTATCGGCAGCAAATAAAACCAATGTACAAGCAGGTGGACCTGGACCACAGGGTTATTTCTGTTCATGAGTTTACTTTATGTTTAATGAAATTATCTTACAGTGTTGTTGGTAACCTTTACAGCACAAATGTAATTTCAGAATCTGCCACCTCCGGGGGCGTGTTCTGATCCTCAATGGCACAGAGGGAGATTGGATCAGGGGTTCTGACCTGCGCTGTGTAAATCAGACAGACATTGCAGGATGTTGGTTCTCAGTCAGTCTGACTGTAATGAGCAGAGGAGAGGTGCAGTTTCATGCTGAATCACAGAAGTAGCAGGAAAGCAAATTTCAAAAAATATGAAACTGATATGACAGAAATCATCTCATACAAAACAAATGAGTCTTCCAACAGCCACTGAATGATGTCTATTATGAACATTTTGTCAAATGTATCTTAAAGGCATCTTAAGGCATCTCAAAATATTTTAATGTAGTGTATTCCAATGAGATCATATTTTAATATTATAACTGCTTTTCCAATTTCCACTCAATCTTAAACCTCAGTACTTAAACTGATGAGGAGGTGCATCTTTTCAGATGCTTTTTATCACTATTACAATTTTATTTTATTCATATACATGTACATATATCTCCGCCAATCCAAATTGTTCTTATTTTTCAGGACAAGGCTCTGATTGGTCAGTTTGATGTGGGCTGAATCATCTATATCAAAGACTTAACCTGGTGAGTATTCGTGCATTCATGTTCAACACATCCTGACATATGCAACATGTATTCATTAAGCCACCTATGGGAATGAGAGAAAAAGATAGCTGGGTGAACAAAAACAGTGGGTGTTGGAGATCTATGTGAGTCTTCAGTCAAATGAAAGTCATTCAAAGGAGACAAGGAAATCAGTCTAATAGAGGAGAGAGGATTTCTGTCTTGGAGGAAGGCCAAAACCACCACTACAGCGTGTGTGTCTCTGTGTGGGAGAGCCATACGATAGAGAGGGGTGTATTGATTGGTGGGGTTGATGCAAAGAGACCTGAACTACCACAGCACCACTCACTGACAAACACCTGCCTAAATGAGAATTGAAATCAATCTTTAGATATATTCATGCTACCGGCTGCTTATTGATCCACATTTTTTGACTCTGCGATAAAGTTTATCTGAAAATGCATGAGGTCAGCCACTGTGCTTTTTCGAGAATGGAAAGGTTTAACATGATGGGGTTGTACAACAATAAGTGCAGAATCAGAATATAGTAGTTATTTCTTGATAAATCCAACACAATATTCATGCAATTGATTTATGTGGTACAGATTAGAAATGCACAGAGATTCTGTGTTTTAATTATTTGTGTCGTTGTTTATGTGGAGGTGTTCATTAACGATAACCTTTTTTCTCTGTGAATCTGTTTCTTTTTCATTAGAGACGTGGCCTTGTCCTTGTATTGCTGCCCTCTGGCGGACGCAACGAGGTACCACGTCTGCCCCCATAATGCTCTGCTTCCTTTTATTCCCATCATCCTTTGCGTCCAGCTCCTCGCACCAGTCAAGATGGCGGACAGAATCGGTAACGTACTTCGTCCTCTGCTTAAATAATCAATTTTAAATATCTGTTGTGAGTTTGTTGGTCCGTTAGTGTTGTTGTTTCGCGAGGTAGGTGTCTGTCTGCTGGTTGTCCGATGGTTAGTGAGTCAGGTTAAGGTCTCTGTTTGACTGAAGGCCGCAACTCAAACCTGGGACACACTTCAAGGACTTTCCGTGTCCTCGGTTAATCTGCAGCTACATTTACATCTCAATATCTTCCTTAAACTAACACTATGTTGTTTTACCGAAGCCGTCACAGGGATGTTGTAGTTTTATATCGAAATTGTATAACCTCATTTATAGTCGGCGTGCACGGGAAAGTACAAACCCCCGTGTCGCCCTCAAAATTGATTCGGTTAAATGTAATCCAAAGCCAACAATTTAAAATATAAACCGACAAACTGTATTTTTTACTCTCCTGTAGTTTTTAAATGAATGAAAGGAGGGTTGAGGACACGCTATTAATCAAAGCTGTCGTATGCCAGTGTATTCAGCTCAGGGGCTAACGCATTTAAGTATGTCTGTATTTAGTGTGTAGTGTAAATTTAAGCCACTGGGGATTCATTTTTATATTTTTACTTTACTGTTGATAGCACTGCATAAAAAACAACCCTTAGACCCTGAGGACCGGTGGTGCTTATTGGTACATATTTTGCTTTGATTTTATTACGCTTCAAATGCCAAAGTAAAGTAGTATGCAGAAATAAAAGCAGTAAAGACCAGGAAATGGTGACCCATATCCACCACAGGCGATTTAATTAATTAATTTACACAAACGCACAAATGTCATGCTTAAACTAGCAATGTTTGGCATTTAGAAATGTGTGTTCTAATCTATTTATCATCACTGTAACTCTAGCAGAATAACTTTATATATATATATCTTATGTGTACACACACACACACACACACACACACACACACACACACACACACACACACACACACACACACACACACACACACACACACACACACACACACGATAACTCCATTAATTTTAAGTGTTGTTAAATCCCTGTCTAGCACCACATGTAGTTTGATAGCATTAGCTGAGTCACCAATATTATCAATTGTCTGAATGAATGGCTTAAACGGATAGTTTTGGGTTCATGCATTTATTTCATACATTTCCTTAGGCTCTGCTAACTAATACTTGTGCTGATTAATTGAGAAATTAACTTTATTATATTGGCACCTGAGGATCAGAGTTTCATTAGTTTGTTTGAAGGTTCTGACTCGTTGTTGCTCTCTTTGTTTGTGACCAGTTCCCGTAGTTGAGAAGCGGCTGATGGACGTGAAGCTTGGCGAGCTGGGAAACTGGCTCGGAGGCCGAGACTTCTCTCCCAATGGCATCCTGTCAGCCATCCGCAGTGGTGAGAAAACCAGTTTTCCTAATTCTTCAGAAGTTGTTTTTACATTCAAATTTCCAAGATGTTAGGGTTGGAAAAATAATTAAATTTGTGCTTGGATTGCCCAATCCATATTTGCAAGATTTTGCCATTTTCCCTGATATTTCTAAACTCACAGTATGTCGCGGTTTCCCTGTGTTAATGCCATTTGTATCTTTGTTTTTCAGGCCATAGCAGATACTACAACAAATATATTAATGTGAAGAAGGGAGGCATCGGTGGCGTAGCGATGCTGGTGGTTGGCTACGTAGCCATCAGCTACTTGTGGGATTTTGAACACATCAGTAAGTAATCAATTCTTCATATTTAGGATGCTTATGCTAAATTGTAATATTACTTAGAGTATTTGAATATTGTACTTAAGTTGGTCTTTCTTTCTGATTAAATGACTTTAAGATTTAATTGTTAAAATCCTCTAACTCCTTTTTCTCCTTCCCCTCTTCCAGAACACGATCGCTGGAGGAAGTATCACTAAGCCTCAGCAGCTACTGAGGGTTGATCAATATTTTCGCCCTGTATTATAAATAATAAATATTGTTAACAGTAAATATAAAGACTCAGAGTTATGCATTATCTATTGTGGGTCTACATGCCAAGTGAGTAATAGCTATAACAGACAAATCTATAACAAGAACATTTATTTGCACACACTGTACAGATTGGAAGAATATGTTAACTCTATTGCCACTGACTGTCAAAACAACTGAAATGTATCCTTCAATGCCAGTTGAGTTTTTTTTACCCCCCACAATTGAACATTAATGATCTGTAGTCAGATCCAACACATACAAATGACTATTGATATTTTTAAATGTTTGCAAAAAGCCACAAATATGTAGCTACAGTAGAAAGGTAAAAATTAGATACAAATTTCAGGTAGTGATGGAGGGTGGATGTGGGCTCTGACCAGTTATGAGCACAGTGAACAATGACATTCCTGCTGGCATTTATCACATTACTTTGATTTTCTTTAGAACAAGTTGACAGAATCAGTGGGCTCGATGCATTGATCTGCTCACCCGAGGAAACAAATTGCCGCACCTTGGTGGAGATACTTGCCGCAGACAGGACCCCGGGTGTGATGTCTAATGAGCAACCACACAGGTGTGTCCTCAGTGTCTTCAAGTTTAACTTCAGACTGTGGAGCAGAAGGGTTTCCTCCGGTCTCCTTTACTCACATCTGGGGATCGAGCTGCAGCACTGTGGTGTTTGGACCTCTAGGGTGAAGGTTACTGCCCACTCAGGAAGGCAAGGTGACCTTTAGTACATTTGTTGGCATAGTGACCCTTCTCTCCACACTGCAGACACATAAGACAAAAGCATGTAGATATGAATGGCACAGAAAACATGGAGTAAGTAGAGGTGAAATAAATTCAAATGAACAGAAAAGGTAGCGACTTCAATAAATAGTAAATATTTAAATATTTTTAAATATATATAAACAATAAAATATTCATACAAACAAGTATTACATCTGCACTTTACATATAGCTTAGCATAAAGACTTGAAACGGCTTATCAAGCGTAAAAAAGATTAGGGTTTTACCTAGAGTTATGTGCGGGATAATCCATTTGCCAAAATGTCAAATTACTGCCCAAAGTAGCCAAAGCCAGCCTTGCAATTAATACAATGAGAAACTGGTATCTAAAGAATCAAGTGTACACAAAGCCACATTGGCAGACAAATGTTCAGACGACTCACCTTGTAGCAGGTCACCTGGTCCAGTGGACGAGGACCTCTGTTTCCAGTCATGTTGTTTTGGTGAACGGAACCCATCACAATGTTGTTCTGTGGCCGATGTCCCGGACTGGAGTTGGTCAACTGGATTAAAGAGAGCGAGGAGCGGCCGATGGTGGGCACAGGCTGCAGCAGCAGGACACGGGTAAAGAAAACATGAGTGGCGCAAAGCAGCACAATGTGGTCAATGCCATAGACATATATATTGATTGTGTAGAATAATCTTCATGCCACGTCATGTATTGGGTGTTTGACCCCTCTCACCTTTGTTTGGTTCTGCATTTGCTGTTGTAGAGGAGGCTGTTCAGAAGCTCCCATGGGCAATTCAAAGCGAGGGCTGCACAAAAAACATCTCACTATTAAATCTATGTCACTGTCTGGGTAGAATCTTCAATTATTTTTTGATTGCTGCTGCTATATTTCACATTGCCTGTTTATTTAGCTAAATGGCATTATTTGTCATAGACTGGCAGACCCCAACATGGATAAATCAAATAAAAAGGATAACGTACTGCATAAATTTACAGGATTTTCCCTCTGGACAGAAGCCCACCAGGTAATTCACACAGATCACCCGTCTCGTGTGTCTGTGTCTGCAGTCGGGACCTGAGAGAGGAAGACGGACAAGGGGGTCAGGAATAACACCGCAGAATATGGCACCGCAGTTTGGTTGAAGTAAGTAGAGGGTTCTGATGAGGGAGATAAACACAACAGGGATAGACTGTATGAGCATCTGTGACCAACCGTGTTTGCAGAAGCCTCGATCATACCACGGACAGTCTTTGATCTTGGACTCTGGGTCGATGTGTAGGAAGGGACATTCCTTGTTGCTGCACTCACCTGCAAGAGCCAACAAAAAAAACACTGTAGGTATTTCTTCAGATTTTTTTATAAACAATCTGGATGCTGATCAAAGGTCAAAAGGCAAATTGAGCGATTTGGGGAAAATGGAACTAACCAAACTTCGAGTAGAAGTAGCATTCAGGCATCTTGGTCATGTCGTATTCATGGAGGAACTCGCACTGGTCTCCCTTTTTACACAGTCCTCGGAGCCAGTGCTTACACACAACTGTCTTCTCTCCACTGATGTGACGGAACGGGCACATCCCCCCTGAGAGAGGTAAAAACACACAAAAAACCTCAACAACTTTCCTAATTCAAACATATTCTGCAGTCCTGATGTATGTGAATCTTTTCAATTGTTGCTAGCTGTCAAGTTACAAGGGAATTACATTGGTTTTAGTTTCCATTACTTAGATATGAAAAACAAGTTACTAGCATTTTATCTATAGACTTATTGCACAAATTGATAATGGCAATGATTTTGAATTACTGTTCATTTAAACGGTTTGTTTTGTGCTTCTCTGCCTTTGCATAATATTTACTCTGAATAAATGATGATAATGGTCAAAACTAAGTGTAAAACTAAGAAAACCACCCATCTTTAATGCATTAAATGACTATATTGCTTATTTATGCCTTTAAAAATGAGTTTCTAACCGCCAATTGTTCTCTTTATATTTAACAATACATGATGTGCCGTTCATCTTAATGCAGCACTGGTGTTTCTCGCGGACGTGGAAATGTTCTTTTTTTTTTACCTTTCACGCAAGCTGCTCTCATGAAGAACTCGCAGACAGCAGAGCCGGATTCTGGAGAAACACACATTATTAGAACCAGAGACACACAAGGCGAACTAACAACCATCACAGTTTACCCCCAAAGCGGCTAAGTAGCAGCTAGCACCCGCAAACTTACTGTCCATGCCCGGGAAGGGCAGCGGCTGCGCTCCCAGCTGCTGCTGCATGGCGAGCTCCAGGTCGAACTTGAGGTGATCCACGTTGGCCAGCAGGTCCTGCATGTCTGCATTGGCTGTGTTTCACTCAAGAGAAATGTCCTGGTTCTCCTAGCTAGCTCAAAGTTGAGCTACTTAGCTAACGTGGCTAACGAGGCTAGCTGGGCTAACCGATACTCTACAACAACCAGATAGCTCACCGGCGACAAACCAAAGCGGCTGTGGATTTTGTGTTGATATAAGATGCTATTCAGAAGTCCGTGTTTTACATGTGGTTGATGTCGGAGCTGCTTCTTGATTACAGCAGCAGGTGTGAGGCGCGCAGCCTGACCTCTGACCCAACCAGGCTCGACCAATCGATCTTCTTCTTCTTCTTCTTCGTCGCCTTCGTATTATTCTTCTTCTTCTTGGAGTGTTATGCTGCTTGGCATCCTTCATGTCGCGTCACCGCCCTCTTCTGGTTTAAATGCTTCAATGTTTTCGCTCAGAAATCTTATAATCAATTTTGTTCGTCCTCGCGCCCTCCTGCAGACAAGCACGTATTTCTAAATATTCCTACTTTATTTCGAAACGTATGCAAGTTTCAACCTTGTTCCTGACCTGGAATTTTCTCTGGGATCCCAGAAACTGCTTCATTGAGAATTTCTTGATGCTCCCGGTGGTTCCTGATTGGATACTTGACATTGCCGATACTGCATAACTCCTAATGCGAATTCTCCTTAGTTTCACTATTCCCAGCCAACAGAACTGTACATAATTCAGCAGCATACATACTCAAGCGATCTTATGTTCTTTTTACTGATCCCATTGATGTAACTGGGGATCTACACTGCTGCTCCTGTTGCGTCATGTCAACATAACTTCAGTTATATTATTGGCAGTGTATGGTGTATTCTCTTTGCTGAGGATTATTAATGTTATTCCTGTGTCCATTTTTTATGTTGACCAGGCATGGGGAAGTGACCAGCAGAAGCCTCCACCATGATCACTGCAACCCTCTGCTGGAACCTTCTCCCTGGGACACGTCCTGAACTAACTCCTTCAAAGTGGCCTTGGGATCCTGGCTCCCTTGCACCTTCAAGGTCAGTTCAATACCTACAGAGGAAAGTCTTACATTCCCTCAAAATGTCAAAGTTTGGTATGTCGTGCAAAATTAGATTTCAGTTTTCCTCATTTAACTTTTCTGTAAAAAAAACTTTACAAACTGCAATGGAAATTGACGCACTTTCACAGGAGAAAGCGTCACAGGAGAACAGTGGTTTTATTATTCATCAGATTTTATTGCATATGTCTGGACTATAATACAGAGTGATCATATATGAGACTTGTAGTCATGTGTTCTGCTCAACTTTCTGAAAGCAAACTTTGGGGTTTGAAATGTCATTCAAGTAACAAAATTAAAGCTTGAATGTAATTGTAACAACAGAGACTTAAGATAGG
The DNA here is from genome assembly GCA_016785305.1 of Colistium nudipinnis. Taxonomy (NCBI): domain Eukaryota; kingdom Metazoa; phylum Chordata; class Actinopteri; order Pleuronectiformes; family Rhombosoleidae; genus Colistium; species Colistium nudipinnis. Next base: position 769,877 of record JAFBJU010000627.1, read on the forward strand.
GTAAAAAAAACCCACAGTAATAGAACTGAATTATCAAGATAAATGTTCAAGGCTATGGCCTGTGTGTATCTACGACTGCTGTCGCGTCATAATAACAGTCTTATTTTGGAGAATGATAAGATGTAAATAGACACACAAAAAATTGGTTTAACATGTTTGTTTGGAATCACCCGTCCAGTACCCGTAAGTGATTGAACTTCTGTCTTCTACAGCTCAGGGAGGCCAGGCATGGGGAACTGACCAGCGAAAGCCTCCACCTCCACCTTGATCTCTGCAACCCGCTGCTGGAACTTCTCTCCCTTGGACAGGGCCTGGACAAACTCCTTCAAAGTGGCCTTGGGATCCAGGCTCCCTTGCACCTCCAAGGTCAGCTCAATACCTGCAGGGGGAACGGAGAGTAGGCAAAGTGATGATTCTTTACGTTTTTTGTCACTTTAAATGTTCGTAAGGTGTGGGTTTGACAACTCACTTAGCTTTTCTAAAGGAACTTGACTTCAAGGTTTACCTCTGTGAATGAACTCGGCCACCTTTCTGAAGTCATCCTGCACCAGGCCTCTGGAGGTCAGAGCTGGAGAGCCAAACCTTAGACCACTAGGGCGCAAGGCACTTTTATCCCCTAATAAGCAGATGTTTGTTGGAAAAGGAATATTGGCACTGTAGTTAAAAAGACATTCACTGGGGTTAAGAATTGCTCAAGCATGATTCACAGAAACAAAGGATTTTGTGAAACTACCTGGACAGGTGTTCTTATTACAGGCAATGGCACAGGCCTCCAGAACCTTCTCAGCTCGCCCCCCATCAGTTCCCTTGCTGCGCAGGTCCAGCAAGATAAGATGGTTGTCAGAGCCACCTGCACAGAAAGAGATGCAAGGTATTGGGGACATCATATGGACTATAACTATAACAAAAACTGTAACAATGTCTTGCCAGTTTTGACCAAAAATTTATCAAAACGTAATAGTATAATAGAATGTCATAAAAATGCACAGAAAAGTCGTAGTAGCGGCTTGTACAAAAATTCACCAAAACGTCATTCTATATTATGACGTCCAAAATGTAACCAAAAAGTCATAGCATGTCATCGGAAATTTGAACAAGTAGTTTAAAGTATAGTATAAAGGGAAGAAAGTGGAGAGGGGAAGTTGTGGATGGGTTTAATTGTGTGCATTATGTATTGGCCTTTTTAAGGACTGTGTAGAGAGGTGTAAATATTTGTTAAAACTATTGTGAGTGGAAATATTATTATTATTATGTAGGGGTTAGTATTTAAATATTTAAATAATGACTGGATATTTTGTTATGTGTCAATTTTAGGGATGGACCCTGTGAAATTGTACGTGCCAGATAAGAAGATGTACATATCCCTTTTGAATGAATGTGAGCTTTGCTGAAAGGTGTTGGGAATAAGCTGATGTATATACAGTTAAGTGAAAAATAAAAGTTTTGAAACCTCACCGTCGATTGATGTTGCCCTTATTTGCCTCTTTGAATGCTAAAACGAGTCCACAGTGCACCATGATTTGACCAAAATGGTCACAATAAAGAATGTCATCCATGTATCTCAAAAAACGTCAACAATCGTGTGAGAAAACGCAAAAATAGGACAAAACGTTTTTCCGCTATAGTAAGGCGATTTTGGTCAATTTTTTAAATTTTTGACAACATGCTATATTATGATAATTTCACTTTTTTCACTTTATTTTCGAATCTACCATATTTTTAGGCCCTGCCAATGCTACTGTGCGAGTTTCGAGTGTTTTGAAATTTTTGACTTTTCGGCCGAATGTAAGGCTATAGTAAGGCGTTTTTTGGTCCATTATTTGGTCCATTTTTTGATTTTTTGACGACATACTATATCATGATAATTTCACTTTCTTCACTTTATTTTCGCATCTACCATATTTTTAGGCCCTGCCGATGCTACTGTG
>JAFBJU010000629.1:0-40000 GCA_016785305.1 Colistium nudipinnis
ACATGTCCAAATCACTCGAAACTCGCACAGCAGCATCAGCAGGGCTTCGAAATAGGGTAGGTGCGAAAATAAAGTGAAAAAAGTGTAAAATCCCTAGTTTTTTGAGACTTTTTTTGTTGCCCAAAATGTGAAAAATACGCCTTACTATAGCCTTACCTTCGGCCCAAAAAGTCCAAATTTTCAAACATGTCCAAATCACTCGATACTCGCACAGCAGCATCAGCAGGGCTTGAAATAGGGTAGACGCGAAAATAAAGTGAAACAAGTGAAAACGTCATAGTACAGCATGTCGTCCAAAATTGACAAAAAAAACTCCTTACTAAGGCAAAAGAAAAAACAACAAACCAAATGGGACACAAAGAGACATGGACAATATCTCACACCTGTCTGTACACCGAGCGCCTTGCTCACAAATCAAAGTGCTCTCACTCAGCTATCAGAGAGCAGCTCCCAGCTCCGGGGCAGATAGTGACCAACACTTTCTGATCGCCCTGCGTCTGGACCAAAGAGCTCCATTAAAAAGCCTCGCACAATGCGACACACTCACTCAGCGCCACACACTGCACGTTCCCACGTCATCACAGCGACACAGGTGACCTCCAAGGTCTTGTATGGCGCTTCCGATGGTAAATAAGATATTATATACATTATTAATATATTCATATAAGTGCAATGCCAAATCAGTCCACGTATCTATTTCCAGTTAGAGTTCTTAAAGAGTTAAGTCATCTTAACCGACAAAACTAAGGAAAAACACATTCACCTGCAGACAAATTTCCAGGGCCAGGTATTGCATAGATGTTAAAAAATATATATATATATCTAAAAAAGTCAGAAATGCACAGGAGTTACAGTCTGCATCACTACCTTTGTGCTTGCAAAACTGCATTTTCCTTCTCCAAAATCCCGGAGGCGGGTTCATCTCCGGAGAGTCCCTGTAATTGAAACTACGGAACCACTTCCTGCTACGGTACAATCCGCGCTCCCTTACTGCACTTCGAAGCGGGCGCAGACATCCTTGGAATCACCCCAGAGACAGACAGCTGTAAGGACATCTTCAATATCCTGTTTACAGCCAAAGTCATGACGCACAATATCCCCCCCAAAAAAAACATACTCGGCGTGTGCGATCCATGACCCTACGTCTCCGTGACAACACCACATGATGCTTAAAAAAAAAAAACCTAATATGAGAATGGCAACTTTTCAGAAAACCTTCTTATATTTCTAGCAACATTGCTCTACTCTACCCAAAAAAACAACTACAATCCCAGTTCTTGCTGTTTTCTGGTCAGGTTTTATTTGAAATACTGTATATGTCAACATGAAAGGGAAAATCAGGTGATCTCATCAACGCTAATCCGGTGAGAAAATACAAAACCCTTAAAACTCAAATGCTTGCCATTTATATTCAACGTGTTGACCACAGTAACGGCTGCTTCTCACAGAGAGCACTGTAAAAACAATTCAGGCTACATTTCACTTCACTCATTTAACACAAAATAATACAATCGCATTCTGACGACGCGAATCACGCATGTTGTTAAGTATGAAAAGCATCCGCGTGTACATGCAAATCACGTGAAGACCTACATTTTTTTCAGGCCCGCCCCTCCTCCCCGGAAGATTATCTTCGTTTCATTGCTTTGTCACTCAGCATTTTGTTTTGGCTCTGCGCACATTTGCCTTTGAACATCGACGGCACCTTTTGTCTGAAACCGCTGTAACGATCTGATAGCACTCCTGCTATTTTTACTCCTGGAGGCGGCGCTGGCCCAGAAAAATAAGATACGAGTTGATTAGTGAAGCCTGCCAAAAAAAAAAAAAAAACCTTTGTTGTGTTTGTTGTGCGTTTAAAAAGGAGGCCTTCACTCCGGTGATGCACAACTGAACTGAAATATGCCGATGTCGCAAAATTATGCGCCGTCTCATTCGTCCATGCTCGAGCCTGCTAAGGATACCAGATATAAATATAATAATAATAATATAATAATATAAATAATTAAGCCAACATTTTAAGAAACACATTTATTTTAGGGCAACGACAAAGTGCTGAGTCACTCCAAGAGGGTACGAATCAAAAGTACACGGGAACACAATGTGGTCTAAAAAGCCCCCTCAACTCAGCCCCCCACGTTCCTCACCCTCTCATAGCTATTCTTACTTGAATAACATGATTTCATTTCTTTTAAAAGGTTTTTCTTTTTCAAAAGTTTTCAAGGATTAACTTGAAGCGTAGCGCCGCAGAGCATCCTACCATCCAGTGAGTGACGGATCGATGGCCAGGTGGGACAGTAACAGGGGCCGCTCGCTGTTCTGTGGTCGACACAGCAGGAAAACGCACACACATACATAATCGCCAACAATCGTTACACATTTACACAGTTCGCACGGGATTAAGTCAGTGCATCTTACTCTCTGCCTCACACACACACACACACACAAACAAACAAACACACACCTGAACGTGGCCCAAGTGTCCATTAGAGGTACTTTACACTGATTGAAGTCTTTACATTCTCACACAAAGCTGATTCTGTCACATTTATGCCTGGATGAGACACTCACCCTCCCCGCCATCAGGAGTCCGTTAATCAAGCAGGTTCACTGTGTGTGTGTGTGAACGCCTCCAGCAGCTCCTCGCAGCCCGGGGACCAGCAGTTCAGGGGAGGGGGGGACGGTGGGCTGGATCAATGTAAGGGATGCCCCCCGAGGTGTCCGACCTCCCTGCTGCACGCTGTCAATTCCATTCATCTCCCTCCACTGGCTGGCCTCCTCCGTGAGCCTCTCAGCTGAAGAAATAAGTGGATTCCTTCACCCGCTGGAGGTTAAAATCACCTGGAGAGGCAAGAGGCAAAGTGTCAGAGCGGGTTTGGGTCGGTGGGTATAAATAGCTCGAAGTAAATCACATGTGGAGCAGACGAAACATAAGAAAGATGCAAACGTGTCACTATATAATGTGACCAACCCAAATGAATCAACACGCATTCAATCGAAATGTCTTTTTTTTTTACTGGCCATTAGTGCAATTTACATGAAATTGAATAGACCACTAGAATGCTAATTTTAGCTGTGGGTGCACTCTGTGCCTCGTGTGATCCGTGCCTCTCTGACAGCTGTGAACAACCGGCAGGAGCAGCAGCCTGAATTATTGAGGAAAGGCCATGAGACCTTCGAGGATGCAAGTGTGCAGCCAGAAAATTCCTAAATCCAAGCTAATGTAATAACGAACCAATAAATACAGTATATACATGTGGGTGGTACCAATATAACATCCCGCACGCACAGAGGAGCACACCTGACTGATCTCGGCCGCATAAGAGAGACACAGAGGAGGCACAATTAACGATAATCAATTTATGAAAAACCCAGCAGATGGAGATGGAGGGAGAGGGTGAGAGAGTGAGAGAGAGAGAGAGAGAGAAATAGAGGGAGGGAGAGACAGAAAGTCTCACTGCTGCATTTGTTTAATGATCCCAGACAAATAGTAACAGAAAAGTGACCAGTGGAATCGTTTTGCAGCTCCTGTGTTTGCGACAGTGTTTGAATAGAGTTACACAACTGTTCATGGTCGGTCTCTCTCTCTCATTTTAGGTTCAATGTATAGTGCCTTGATGTTGCCAGTACAAATCAATGTCATTGAAATAGAACACACTTAAATTCAAATAAATAAATACACCACAACTGCTGCAGAGCTTTCTTTGATTTCTTTGGTTTATGCTTTTTTTCTTATTTCATTGCTGATTGCTGAAAAAATACATTCACACACGGTAAGATTTATACCAGCACATGTAAACCACTTCTCTCGGTCACATCTTCAGATAACATTCCTAATATTTGCTCATCCTCACAGCAGAGACACTCACTATGTTTATCACTGTCTAAGGATTTATGTGTGTATTTACAATAAATCCATAGAATGTTAGAAAAGAAAATGTTATTTATTAAAAATATTATTATTTTAAATAATGTTCAACATTCTATTCTTTTTATGTTTTATCGTATTGTTTACATTTGACAGACTCACCTGTCTGGGGCACTTTGGCCAGCAGCAACAGCAGCCTCCTGTACTCCTGGTACTTCTTGTTCTTGGCCTCAGTCCTGCCACAGACGGTGGAGTATAAACATATATATATATTTTTTTAACTCTCAGAAAACATATTCCCCAGCTTGTTCACACCTGGATGCCACAGCGAGACCTGTTGTCAGGTAAGATACGAGTTGTTTTAAAGTGTCATCGTGGCCCCGAGAGCTGGAGGCTCAGGAACTTTAGCGAAATTAACAAAATGCAACCAAATAGAGAAATGTGCTGCAAATACACACAACCCAGCAACACATTCCAAATAAAACGAACATGACCATATTCTTGCAATAATAATAATTCATTTTCGTGATATAGATTGCACTCGCCAAAGGAAAGAAAAGATATTAAAAAGAGAAACCCGCGGAAACCCCCCAGTAGGACAAAGAACTGATATGGCACTGATGTGAAAATTGCTCGCTGTGGAGTAAAGGATGTGGAGGAGGCGTCCAATTATCCCAAAAGAGTGAAACACAGAGATAGATGATGAGGGCAAAAGCTCCGCCCGAAGCCAGTGAGACACAAACATGGAGAGAACAGGAGAAAACCTTATGTCTAATGTCACAGTCAACTCAAAAACCGCTGATGGGTGCGTACTTCCTGTCTGCACCGTTTTACAGTGTTTGAACATGCGGCAGTCGCATATTGATTGTATGGGAATATTTATCCATACCATAAAAGTCCATATAGATCAGAGTGCGGCCTTAAAATCACGTACACAGCGGCAACTGATGTTGTGTAAGAACAATTAAAACATCAAAAATGACAAATTGCAGGTGGCGGGGGGGGGGGGGGGGCCAGGGGGGGGGGGGGGGGGGGGGGGCAGAAAAGTGGGAACAATTTGTACAGGTAACTATTATATCACATTTTGCTCCAATATTAACACTGTGTGACAATAATGAAAATTGTTAGTCCCTAAATAGGAGATACTATGATATAAAGACAGGTGTGTGTGTGTGTGTGTGATGTAATGGTAAAAGACTTTGTGTGTGTGTTCATGCATGCGGGTGTGTAAACTCACGGCAGCCTGGTGCAGTATTTCTGCAGCAGGAAGTTGGACAGCTCTTGAAGGATGGGCTGACTGTGCAGGGCGACAAACTGTTCCCGACACACCTGCGGGACGGAGGAAGAGTTAATCTGATCCCTTCGCCAGACCAACGAGACAACACAACTGCCCTGAGAAATAAAAGCGGACAGATGGTCCCACATCCAACATCCCCCACAGGTAGTTTTCCCCACCAGGTACGTGGATTGTGTTGTACAGTTTGAGGCCCAAAAACCCCTCAAGCTGAACGGGAGCGGTTCAGAAGACCATTCAAATACGAGCGAGATATTTGCACTCGCACATCCGGAGAATAAATGCAGCTCCTCCGAGATTGAGGGGAATAACGTGACATAACACTGGCACGGTGCTCTGAAGCCAACGCGACAGGAAATTGGGGCTTCATGGTAATTTATTCCATTTTATTCTCCACCGTGTCTCAGTCTGGGCCCGGCGACGAGCCGCTTTCAGGCGCAGACAGCCATTTATTCAACACGACAGGCTCTGTGCCACGGAACAGTCAGCGGCCTATCTATCTACGAGGCAGTGAACTTAAAAGACGAGCTAGTGATGCGACACCAATCATTTGTATCCCCAGCATCCAATAGAAACATGGTAAAGCAAAGCACAGGGGATATAAAACAGTGACTGTTGCCAAAGAGAAGCCCGAAACAGATTTACAGACACATACGTGCAACTCGAGCTTCGATTAATCAGCAAAAAGAGGCAAATACAACGTCTCAATGATATATGATCAGACAGGAGGGAGTCAGCTGTGGGTGGGATAATGATGAAGGCCATGAACGCTGAGAGAATGTGGACGGGTGGCTGCTAAAGCCAGGATTCAATACCAAAAAAGTAAAGAACTCAATACCTTGTTCATGGTGTCCACGGTGAGGGCGTGAGTCCAGAAACAGTCGTGAACGGAGACGAACGTCAGACCGGCGCTGAAATGGAAAATCAGAGGGACAAGGTGTGAGTCGACAAGACATGGATAATATGCATGATGGGATAAAAAAGGTGTCCCGAATAAATTACAATGACAACGACTAAAAGTATAGTTCTATCATGAACTACACACCTATCAAGAGCCACTGTACATAACAAAGCATATTATGCCGTTCTTATCAGAGGCAAAAATTGAATTTGAGTCGAGAGGGTACCTTCTCAAAGCAATCTGAGGTCATGCAAAAACGGAAAGTCAATCTCAGACCTCGTATCACACACTGCCGTTACTCAGACGTCAGGGAGTGAAAGGAGGGTACCTGTGTTTGATTTGAAGTCTTGGGTATAACGTTATTCATGTCATGAGAATGCAGTGCGATACTGATACCTATAGCAGTGGAGAGCAGTCAGCATCATGTGCGTGGAGTCCAGAGAGTGGATGAAGTTTGGGGGGAAGGCGTTCTTCTGCTTGACCGTGTCTGGCCTCCTGTGAAGGGAAAGAGGATTCATTCAATCGTTTGATTCAGCCAAGCTTTATTATTATTATTATAATTGCTATTATTATTATTATTATTATTATTATTATTATTATTATTATTATTATCATTATTGCTATTATTATAATTGCTATTATTATTATTATTATTATTATTATTATTATTATTATTGCTATTATTATTATTTTTTTCAATTGTTAGTTATTAGAAATATTAATTTATTTTGAAATATTCCGGTAACAATAAAATGGAAGTAAGAATATCTTTAACAACCGTAATGTGAATAGTGTCAGAGTAAAATTGACCTGATGGGTTGAAAATCATAATAAGACTAAGGTAAAGTCCTTAAACGTGTTTTAAGATCTAAAATTGGCATCGAATGAGCAATTACAGCGTAATATGTCACTTTAGAGGATTGATGATAAACTCGGCAGGGGACCATAAAGGTTTCCACATTTTTTTTTTGTTGTCCGAGGGCCAACACTGATGCTAAATCTGCCAGCAGACCTTGTTTTTATTGTAGACCTTTAAATAAGACCACAAGTGAAAGCTAATTGCGAGGGCATAAAAAGCACCGGTGTAATAATAGCACTAAAGGCTGCATGGTGAAGGCACGGATTCAACATCAATGTTTATTTTCTACAAATGCGACCCCCCCCAGGGCGACTCACGTCTACTAAACAACAGTCGATATGATAAATCTAGACGTGATATAAAAAGGAATATTATACCAGGTAATATAAATTCTGCTAATGATGATGGAACTGGCAGTTAAAAAAATAATTAAAAAAACATCCTGCCAATCAGCATCCCTGTATTCCCATCACACCGAGCCCTGTGCCATTCAAATCCTCTGGGCTGCCACAGACCAGAACGCTCCTCTAATGGAAATGCAGACAGAGCGGAGAGAGCTCGGGACAAACTCGGAGCTAACACACACACACACACACACACACTCGCCATCAGTCTCGGTGGAAACGTTTTTTTTCCATATCAGGATGCTTTTAGTTCTGCTGTTTTGGTGCTCGAGTTGAACAAAAACAAGATGCCCGGGTATTTATTTGCAAGCAGGCTTGGCTTGCCTCGTGTAGGCCCGAGACCAGTCGCTTCCCCCCCCCCCCCCTTCGTCATTGTCTCACAGAGCACACACAAAACAAACATGTCACCTTTAAAGCCCAGTAGGCCTGACAGACTGGAAAGGTGCACAGTCGGTGCTCTGAGGGTGAGCAACCACAGTCTCTGAAGTGTCACTCTTCTCCTTGCACAGCACCAAGCCAGCTCACTCCTTTTACAGGTGAATGTAAATGCTCAGACAGCTGTATGTTATTGTTTTTTTTTTTTTATTTAAATATAGGTTAGGTGCCTGAATAAAATATAAGAAAACAAATAAAAAAAATCAAAACAAATAAATAATGACATCTATCTGATGTGAAGAGGGGTTGACTCCATTTATATATTCAATCTCAACCCCCCCACCGATGATGATAAATATTTAGCTCTATAAGCTACTCGGAGGGTAAAATCCTACGCACCTATATTTCAATTCTTGGAATTCTGTGCTGCTGCATTTTTGCTCCTGAACATAAATGTTTAAAATACTATATTTAGTAGAACCCTCGTCCAACTTCTCGGAACGTAAAAGCTGGAGCTTTCAACCTGTTCAGGATTGCATTTCCAAACGCAAACTTACATCTGAGTTTGAAAAGGCAATTAGTGGAAATATCCACTGGAGAAAGCGCTTCTGTGCTGAAGCTCCTGACAATGTGAGCTAATTGCCTCAGGAGAGGCCTCCTCTGAAAAGCTGAAGACAACGTTATCAAGTTTTTTTTTGTTTTTTTGCACTGGCTTTCTTTAATATATATTTTGGAATTTATATAATATATATATATAATATTTATATGATATTTTTGGTGCTCTCACTCATATTGAGCTCTGCACGCCCATGCTCTGGAGCTCTGTTATATCATGGACCCTCTGGACCCTGACATCAACTCTACCCAGGATTCCTAAGTGAACCTCGGACACGCTTTAAGACTCCCGAAGAATAAATGCTTGATGAATTTTGAAAGAAGGAAAAAAAAAAAAACTAATTTGCAAACACTCATTTATCATACATTCCTTTTTTTTCCTATGCTGTGTCTTATATCTGTCCAACGTCTCTTTTTTTGTACTCTTACAAAACAAAAGACAAGCTGTAAAACTCCCCTCCTCTCACCAGCCAGTCTCGGAGCTTATTTCCAGGTCACTAAAATCAGACCAAGTATTGGCATTTGACAATTAAGCTGCTGAGGAGAAAGAGATAGAAAAATAAATTGGACAGTGGACGACTTACTCTTTGTTGTCGTGGTTGATCTCGAGGTTGATATGTTGTATAGTACTCTTGAGCTGCAGATACAAGGAAAGGGAAAAATCAATTAAATAATAATAATAATAATAATAATAATAATAATAATAATAATAATAATAATAAATGATGCTTCATGCTTCCCTCAAGAAAGTTATGAGGATAACAACTGAAAGGTGAAAGAAGAAAATATCAGATTTTGATCTCTCACATCCGGTAACAAAGTGAACCTAATAATGATATTTAAATGTTTTGTCTTAGGCTGTCCCATTCTGCATTGCAACAAGAAAACACGTTAAATCACGGTGATGCGCTTTGACCAGGGGCAGGACAGAGATGAAAAGCAGAGGAAGGTTATTGATTCGGTAGTGGATTAGGACACTGGGTGGCACTGGGTGGACACCACTGCTTGAAGTTATCCTTCAAGAAAACCAAGAAACTCTCTCCCAACACCGAGCCGTTGCCGACAGTTGTTCCTAATAAAGAGATTAAGCTCTTTAATCTCCCAAGCCTCGAGGGGTCCGTCCAGTGAGCCGTGCCAAGGCATCTGCGACGGGGCGTTTATTCTCTGACCCTTGGAACCGTGCTGGGGTGAGAACCACGGGCCACCATCAGGAAAGAGATATGACCGAGGGGCAACCGCCTCCTACAGAGAGCACATTGCATCTGTGCATTTCATATTATATTTTACATATCGGTATATAACTGGCCCCCCGGGATGAATAAAGTCAACCATCTGGCTTTAAATTCATCTTAGGTTAACTTATCAAAGTGTTTCGAAGTCTGTAAATCTGCCTGAACATTTTCTTTCTTTTTTTCCCCCACTGATGGAGAGAGAGAGAAAGATGTATCCATTCGAATGAAATATTATAATATTTGGAGTACTACAAACATTGAAATCCATCTGTACCATGAAAAATGAAAGAGCTTCTATTCTAAAATAAATTCTGTACATGATTTATCCTTGATTATATGAATGATTATTATTTTTTTTTTCCACAAATCATTAATGGAACCACACGAGGACACGTCCGCTTCCTGACGCTTGCATTTACGTCAAATACACAAGCACAGGCAAATAAACAATAAATCAACCGATATCGTGCAGAATAGCGGCTCTGTGGTTCAATGGTTTTATGGCTCAGCTCATATAAGTCGTTGGTTGGCCTTATACTGCCACTGACACATTTATGAAATTATTACTAGATATGGTCTATGATTTTTTTAACAGGAGACAACGGCCATTGGTGAATTTCGAGCATCTCTGTGGAAACATTGATGACACAGACTCATTTAAATGCCACATTTCCTGTGGAATGTGGCATTTAAAAGCTTTAAAAACAGGGACATTTCTCCCATTCAGGTTATCGAGCATGGAACTGGGGCATTAAGACCTCCATCGACTCGACCTCGTCAGCTGAAACTTTTTTTGTAAATGGATCCACTGACCCAGCGACGATGCCAATATGATACTCACAGAAGATTTGTTTGAAATATTACAGCCAGGTGAATCTTAATCCAACGCACGTTTTATAGCTGCGAGTGAACGTCACATGCATTTCTCAGTAAAGTTTGTTCATGTTCCATTATTCATCGTCTATGGGGCACCTCCATCTGCCTGGCTTTCATATGTCTGCACAAAATTGTGTGTCAATCCCATCCAGCAAATAATGAGATATTCGAGTCTGAACCATCCAACCAACCTTTTAAATATATATATTTATATATCCACGTAACGACCAACATGTTAAATAAAGTTCTTATGCTATTATTCACATGAGCACATGAGAAGGTCTGGATAGAAAGGGGTTTAAAGTGACAGGTGGTCACGGGTCCGGACAGCTGGTTTGGTGGTTCCGTTCGATACCCCCGGCGGACGCTGTGTGATGAATGACAGAATCACACAATTATCAGGAGATGGTTTTAAAATAGAAGCGTAGGAGGTGAAACCTCCATTAGTCTCCTCTCCGGCCGCCATCTCATCCATCACTGCTCTAAGAGGACATGTGTGGATCCCTGTCCATCAGCCCGGTCCGGACTTGCTATCGGATCGCTCCGCGGAGGGAGTGGAGAGATTGTTACGTAGACAGCGGTGAGGAAAATGAATAAATACTGAAAGTTATGGACTGCCACGCTGTAAATGAGGTCACCAGCCTACGCTGTGCATTAGACTGACTTTGTGCATGATCTGTATTCAATATCTGTCTCAGACCATGAGGCAGTGGATGGACGAGACCTCGACTCCCTCCCACCGAGAGTCGGCGGGGGAACAGTCTGTGTCACCCCAGAGTCTCCGCAGGCTCACGGACACCGAAGCCATCGGTAACCAGGGGAATCCCCATTCATCACACAGTGGTTAATAACACAAGCCTCATTTAGTCAGGAGGAAGCAGCTCTGAGCTACACCCCCCTTCTCCCGCCGTCGTGGGTCACCTGCTCCTCCACCTCGCCTCGTCCTCCTCCTCCTCCCTGGAGACAGATGGAGGCGGCTGCAGACTCGCGGACGCGCACGCACACGCACCCACACCAGAGTCTCGCCACAATTCCACTGATCCTGTCTAGACCTCCTTTCAACCAAACTTTCCTTTTTCTTCCCCTCGGGGGGTGTCCTTGTTATTCAAACAGCATATATTATTTCACCCCCAAAATGCCACAAGATTTTTTTTTTTTTTTTTTGCAAGAACACCCAACAGAGTGACAACCCACCCAGAAGGTCTTCGCCTCTGTTTGAATGCCAGAGGGGGCGTCGGGTCGAGATTTAGAAGAAGATTGTTTTCCCAGAATTAGTTGAGTTTCCTCAGAGAGAAAAGCAGACACGTTTAACAGACCACGAGACGTTCTGCGCGTCCACTGTTATCCTGTTTCCACACAAAAGAAAAAAGAAGGCCAGACAGACAGAGTGAGTCATGTGTTACAAAGATAGCAACACAAGAAAGCCAAGAGATTTCAGTCTTCAAAATGACCAGAAAGAGACGCAAAATTTTGAGATGTTGAAGGACCACAAAGGGAATGCAGAAATTGATCATTGAAGAGGAATAAACTATTAATTTATCTCGTATCTTTAAATATGTATTAATGTTGACAGTGGCCTTTTTTATATATATATATATATATACATATATACATATATACATATATACACATATATTTCCGCAAACTACAGCCAGCAAGCATTTTGTACTTTACACTTGAATATCCAGGGATGTTGCCGCCGCCGCCACCACCACCCAAAGTAACCAAAACCGATTCCTTCCACACAGAGGACGTTAGATCACACGCGCTTTCGCAAATCCAGCTGACGACTCCCATGTGTCGCCGTCCGCTGAGGGTGAGATTTCACTGTCACCTTGTCTGGGAAGGGGGTATGAGAAAATAAACAGGAGGGAGTCGGAGCCAGAGGGGTGACCTCTGATCCGATTAGAATCTCCAAATCCTGTTTGATGAACGCCCACTCCAGCCTACTCTTCATTTCCTCACCTCGCGTCGGGGCCGTGGAAAAAAACACTCCATTACCCAGGTGCATCAGGACTGTGTGCACATCCCTGTACGCACACCGAAACAACCCCAGAGGAGAACACTGGCACTCCTCTCTGATTGTGCGATGCCACCGTACTTGTATGGAGAGTCTAATTACTAACGACCCTATGAAACACAGTGGCCTTGGATTTAAGAGGCAGAGAGGAGACTGGGAGATTGGATTTAATCCCGCCACGCAGGGAAAAGGTGACCTTTCGTCGAGTTGGTTTCATTTTTTTTTGTTTGCCCTGTGATGCAACTGGATTAGAGAATTATTGCGCAGGATGGAATCTACTTGTGAGACCCAATTATAAATCCTATAGTCTCCGGTGAGGTCAGAGATGATGCGGATGAAATAAAGTGAACACGCCCTAATACATCCTCAGAGAGAGAGAGAGAGAGAGAGAGAGAGAGAGAGAGAGAGACGCTCCCACCCTCGAGGGGGATCCACCAGCTGTCACCTGCTTCAGAGGTGTGACGCCTCCTCAAAGTTAACCTTCTGTTTGATGTCCTAGTAACGGTTGCCGGGTCAGTCTATAAGCTGGATGTCTACCTGCGCTTCGTAATCGTATCATATGCAAACACGCCCGTCTCCTTTTTTGCTCAGATAATGACTTCGTGGATTATTAGAGGTCAGAACAAAAGGATTTATAGAATAACACACAAAGGGGATTTTCTTTTCTTTTCTTTTCATACACACGCGCACACACTCGCGTAGCATCAGCCAGCCTAAATTATTATCAGCTGCATCAGAAATTCCATCAAAGGCCAATACATTTCCATGAATGAAAATTAAGACTGTATAATGAAGATAATAGTCAAAGTGATGAGCCAAGTCGCTTGGCTTCCTCATGGAAATGATGAGTTCCAATCTTACTCATATTATAGAAAAACACTGGGCTGGTACACACGGTACCCGTTTCATTGGAAAAAAAAACTAAAACTGTGCGAGACTTTGCAACTACACCTCCACACTGAGGCTGTGCTTCAGGATTCGTTATAACTTCCTCCCAACACGCGCCTGAGGATGACACTCACCACTTGGTTGCGCGTGCGGTGGTAGGGCTGAATGACGGGTAATCCCAGGGGTGTCACCCACTCCACGGTGTGGCCAGACTTGGAGATGAGCCTGGCGCTCTCCGTCAGCCAGTCCTGCAACACAAGGAGGAGAGCGGAGTTAAGGAGAGGGCACATATTCATATTCTCCTCTGAAGCATCTGATGTTTGATGCATTCATCTTTGCTTTTTTTTTTTTTTTTTAAAGATGCAAGCAAATGTTGCACCCTGGCTGAGGAACAGGTGAGGAGTTGTTGCTCATTCTAAAAATTGCCACAGTTTGTCTCTGCGGGAATAGAAACCCCATTTTATGTCTCACACGTGCCTCCTCCCACACACACACACACACAAACACACACAGTATATATATACTGTAGATATATATATTGAGCTGTAGAAAAGATAAATATGTCCCATCAACTCCAGGCAGCAGTCTGGCCCAAAGCTGCTCCATTCATCACCACCTCCCTCCACACATTCCCAGACACAATAATAACGAAGATGGCACAAAAGCAAAGAAACAGGAGTGAGAGATCAACCGGAGAGATAAGGGAGAGAGAGAGTGTGACTGCTGCATCAAAAGCCCAATGAAGAAAAAAAAAATGGTCGATGGAGAGGGAGAGCAATGTGTGGACACGGACTGATTTGTAGGGAATGAAAAGAGAAAAATGTAAAGAGAATGTTGAAGCATAGGTCAGGGACGGGCGACCCTCGGCTCATCAGCCACCTCTCACACTCGTACGAGGGGATGTGACCTATTTAAAAAGCAGCCGGTGCTCAGACATTCACACACAAACACACACACTCGGGATGGGAATTTTTCATCCGAGACTGGGTCATCCCCACACATTCCCCAACGGACGCGCAAGCCAGCAGTGGGTGGTGGATCTATTAGCTCAGCGGACACCTCGCTGCCTGTGGAGCCAATGTACAATCTCCCAGCAGGTGCTCGTCCTACAGCAATGAAAAGGACTCCATGGGATGGAACGTGCGCCGCTGCCGGCGTAATAGCGAGGTAAAGTAGTCATTATAAAAAATAAAGTAAAATCCTATACTGTTGTTCTGGGTCAGTAAGTGAGAAATTGTGTTAACGAAGGGGGTCTTTGATGAAATAATTGTCTTGTTTGAAGAAAGCAAGGTGGTATTCATTACAAGGACATTGGTTTATTGTGAAATGAATGAATTCATTTGAGTTTCTATGAAGAAAATGCCTGTATGGCGTGTATTTAGCTCACCTGGATCTCTCTGGTCCCTGTAAACATCTCTTGTAGGCCATTGAACACCAGCCGTACCAGGTAATGGGAAGCATCCCATACAAACTCCTGAAAAAAAAAAAAAAAAAAAAGTATGTGACCCATATCATTACAGCGATATGATCTCCCCCTTTTGGTAGGAGCAGCCTCATCCCCCTTGTAATCAGTCACAAATTACACTTCCCCTCCCTAATTCCCCGTTTAAACAATTAGGGACATTATGCAGAAGTGATTCAGCACAACCCTCTGGCTGGGAGATGGCAGATAGGCCCACTGTGGGATCATGCCGATCCCATCTACACCGACAATGAGATTACTGGGAGGAACTATATAGCTATTGGACAGATAATAAGCACTACAGTGCTCCAAGAAGATTAAATGCTTCAATTTTCCTGCCCCGGTGTCAGCTGACAGAGCGGCCGTGCCCGTCAACAGACCATAAACGTCCGACCAAATCACAGAGTGCGATGGTTCCAAACCAAAAATAGATCCGCAGTGGCGGTGGATATCAAATATTATAACAACCGCTGCTAAGATGATATTTAAATAAACTATATAGGCTAAAATTAGACTCAATATTGAGGTAAACTTACTCAATTACGTGAAAATGTCTTCATGCTAATGCAGAGGTCAATGGGGCCATAATATGAAAAAGTGAAGGACTCAGCAAAGGAGACGGTATTGTACATTACAAGTGTATATTACCCATCTGGGCTCAGTGCTGAGGAATGTATGGCCTGAGAGCACGGATACTGTACTAAAAGGGCCAGTCCATCATATACCACCCTGCTCCTATGCTCAAAAATAAAAGAGTGGACCACTGTACCTTGGGGAACTCATCGATCTCCTTCAGCCTTTTCTCTATCTGGAGGCGCCCCCCATAGCGCGTGACCCCGTACACCACCGTCATCACCGTCTGTTTGACCACCTTCCGACTGATGAAGCCCTCCAGGACCTGGGCCACCTTCAGGCCGCTCTCTGCATCCCGTGCTCGGAGCTCCTCCACCTGAGACACACACACACACACACACATGTGCGTTATATAATTAAACATACATACGAATGAGAAACACTAAAATGAGCTACAAATCAACATGCATTAAATCCAGGCTGAATAATCTGAACTCAGACCACAACCAATGCTGATTTCTATTATTGATTGGCCCCCATTATTTCCATGATCACCCAAATAATTGTTTATCTATAGAATAAATTCAACTCAAAGAAAATGCAATGCAACGCGATGCATTCAGGTGTCTTGGACACCTTTCAACCAAATGCATTTCAAAGAGGAGGACCAATGCCACCCAAACCAAAAAACTGCCAACTGGTGCCCACCTGCTGTGCGACGCCGCTGTACACATCCTGGGGCATGTCGCAGGGCATGAGGTTGACTGATGTGGCTCCAATAACATCTCGGCCTAGAGCTGCGTAGTGCTGGAGACCATTACAGGAGCCGTCCTGCAGCAGGAGGAGGAGGAGGAAAAGAGGGGGAAGAACAGAGAGAGAAGGGTCAAAGGTGAAGCAGAACAAAGACAGGTGATTAAAAAAAAAAAAAAAAAAGCAAAAGCGAGAGAACAAAGAAATGAGGCAAGACCTCAAAGAAACAGAGGAGGAAGGGCAAGATGAAACCCACGGGTATCGAAAAAATTGTTTTAGGAGCATACAAAAAATAAAATAAAAGGGGTCTGTTAACAACTTATGGATTTGATTTATTTAATAAAAGTCCAGGACATAAATGCCAGGTATCGGCTGCTCTGTGACATTAGGAATACAGGTTTATGATGTATGATTTAAAATGGCCACCGGTGGCTTGGAAGGTCTCGTCTTCTTAACCTTGAGAATGTCCTCCAAAATGGGACTACTAAATACGACTTAAATGAAACAGATTAAAGAGGCTATAAATTAGAAGCATAATTGGCCAAAGGTTACTGTAACATGAATGAATTCCTAACAATAATCATTTACAACCATTTGATGCTTTTAAACTAATTTTTTTTACATTTAATGTGCTGTGCATCTCCTGTAAACTGACAAAATGAATTCAATTTGTGTGCATTTCTCGGTACCTGATGAACAGGAAAATTGGAGACGAACTCTGTGGAATCTGGAGATCTCACAGCGTTGGCTATCTCCATGCAGCAGGCCAGCGCCTGCCAAGGCTCATCTGCATTCATCCACCACTTCTTACCCTGAGAAAAACAAAACACAAGCACTTGGCATGATAACCTGCATCCATAAAACATTCCCTCCCCACCCCCCCTTGAGGTGTTGCCAGATACCAAAATCCATTTTAGATGTTATTATTAATATTGGCTCTATTGAGGGTTAGAGAAATAGGTCGAGCAATAACTTCCATCTTTCAGAAAGTTAAA
Organism: Colistium nudipinnis; assembly: GCA_016785305.1. NCBI lineage: Eukaryota > Metazoa > Chordata > Actinopteri > Pleuronectiformes > Rhombosoleidae > Colistium > Colistium nudipinnis. Next base: position 17,110 of record JAFBJU010000629.1, read on the forward strand.
ACAGGTCTATGACGTGCCTGCCTCAAGAACGTCTACTAAAGATTTTAAGCATGACTAACAACAAAAAAGTTGTAAAAAAGGAATGTGACGCGCAAAGGTCAACATAGATGAAACGATATTGATTATTAATTCGATATTTGATTGACTGACGTTCAGGGGGTTGTCGGCAGAGTCCAGTATTTCCTCCAGGACAGTGTTGGCGTACTCCAGCCGTCCCTGCAGAGAGCTCCTCTTCTTCAACCCCGTCAGATTGACCAAGTGGATCTTCAGCCAGTCCAGGCCCTTGGGGCCGAGGGGCTTCCCCTCGGCGAACACCAGGATGGAGCGAGTCATGTCGCTCCCTAGGTGATTGAAGTAGGGCGGGCAGGGGTAGGTGCGTCCCCTGAAGTCCATGTTGTGGGGGAACCAGAAAATCTCATCCCGCAGGTGGTTGGCGATGGAGAGTTTATAGAGGGCGTCCATTCGCAGGCTGTGCATCTCGCTGCATTTCTTTCTGGCATAAATCGCCTCTCTTTTCAAACGGGCTTTCTCAGAAGACGAGAGTGTGCGATCCTGATGGTTGAAGTAGGGTATTTTGGGGGCCTCCGACAGCGGAGGGGGGATGTCCAGCTTTTCACTCCCCCGATCGTTGAAGATGGATACGATATTATCCAACACGGGTTTGTTGATCCTCCAGGCACAGTTGCCCAGCTGATTGAGGGAGTCCACCACCGCGTGGAGGTTCTGGCACCTCTCCAACAACACCTTGTGTTGCGTGGCACCGTCCACTGTGCGCATCAGCTTGGTGGGCATCAGCAGGTAAGCTCCGAACTTCTCGGAAATCCAGGGCACGGGAGGGCACAGCATGGGCATCACGTAGGAGTCGAAGGTCAGCTTGGTCTCCATGGCTTCCTGCTGCAGCTGGGTGAGGATGGGGTGGGGCTTGATGAAGCCGATCTGGTGGAGGGGAAGAAAAAAAAAAAAACGCCGGGCAAAATCCAATAAGAACCTTCACATGAACAGACACAGGAAAAAAAACACTTTGAATATACTTCGGCTTATAATGACTATTAATAACGACAGTGAGGTCAATTAAATGTGGGTATTACATTAACTATACAGTCCGTTTAATAGCTATTTCATTCAAGAAGAAAAACCTCTGCAACATAGGCAGGCAGGCAAGTACATAGTGATATAAATTATATAGTCACACGTATAGTCACCAGTAAACACCTGTGAACATCTATAATGGACTCAGGGAGACTGCTGTGGCTCCATAAGTCTCATCCTAATGTTGCATAACTACTGGAGCTGCTTCAACATTGCAAATGATCTGACCTGAAACCGTTTTTTTTTCTTTTTAAGTTTGGTTCTCGTGCAACACACTAGCAGTATATAAAACTAGATATTAAGACCATCCTAAGCGAAAAAAGAAAACGAGGATGATTGCTTGGATGAGTCAGGCTCATGCCGAGCTGGAAAATCATTAGGACGCTCCCCTGAAGAGCTCAACTCCAAAGAGAGAAACGGGAGGGGAAGGGGGGGGGGGGGACAATACACAAGACTCATTTGCTGCAGGAGGATGTCTCGAAGTCGAGGTGAATAAAATCCAAAAAATGAGAGTTTCCTTTCCGGCTGCCTCCTCCTGCTGCAGGGTCCCGTGGCATTAAATCAGCGAACCAATTAAGGGGACACTAAAAAAGGGATTAGCCTGGAACACATTCATCTTACTCAACGGTTCCCCCTGCCAATTCACACAGGGATGAAGTGGTTTCATAATTCACAATCTGCAAAACTGGAAGGAGAGGGTTGTTCAAATGTTCTCGTTAACAGGCTTTGAAATGGTGAAGGTCAAGCGGTTTCAGCTCCATTCTTTTTTTTTTTTTGAAAGATTGAAAGTGTTAAAAAGGTAGAACATCTTATGTCTGTGGTTAATCTTTTCATCATCCTAAATTCAATATTAGTTGGCAGGTGATACTGATGACTAATCCTGGACCATTTTTATTTTACATAAATCTCATCTGAAATCTGATCTGGATACTTAATCCCGTTGCCAGGCTATGAAGGGTATTCAACCTCTCTCATATCTGGGGTGATTTTTTTTCTTTTTTTGAGAAAGAATGTAAATGTAAAATGTACCTGTCGGGTGCTACGGAAGGCGTACATGTGGTACAGGATGGGGATGGGCTTCCTGGTGTGGGCTGGGTTCAGGATGTCACTATTAATTTTGAGGTTCTTCACCATCAAATCCACCAAGCACGTGCCCAGCTCCAGAGTAACTATGTACGGCCAGCTTGTGTCCGCTTCCTGCAGCATGGGTCCTGAGCTCTGCTCCAGCTCCAGCTTACACCAATGCTCCCTGGGAAGGACGTCGTACTCCTGAAGGGGGACAATCAGAGGTGATTTTCATTTAGGGATTCAAGTATTTTCCTAATATGTAAAAAAAAAAAAAAAAAAAACATTTATATGTAATATCTAGCAAAGAGCAGAGAAACCAACATAAGTGTATCTACAAAATACTTAATGAATGTCTGATCTAACAAGCAACTGGAGAATAATGCGCTCCAGCTTATTATAATCTTGATCACATTAGCATTTCCCCCCCAGTGTCTGGCAGCCAAGAAAACACAAGTGATAACAGCTGTAAAAAAAACAAAAAAAACATTAAGGTAACACACTAGATCTGTGCAAAAAATGAAAAACTGAATATTGATTAAATTTTGAATTTGAATTAAATCATTCTAGGACCTGAAAAAAAGTATTAGTTATTTTTATAAGCTCAACTGGTTTTAAAAGATACAAAACCTACTTATTTTATATTTGCAATGCAAACCATTGAGATGGCATTTCCTCTACCTTGGTGTCTTTGGCCAGCAGGTGTGTGTAAGCGTTGTAAATGTTGCCCAACTTCTCCACCATCTGATTCTGGTCTTTCTGTTGCACAGAGTACTTGGTGTAGACCCTGTTGCCCAGATCCCCGGCCAAAGTTTTCAGAGACTCTCCACTGGGAGGCAGGTTGGCCACACTCTGGACAAAAAGGAGACGAAGATCAAAAAGGGTGAAAACATGAGCATGAAATTGGGTGTTTAAGGCTTTCATTGGCTCTAGTTTGGTTTAATGAAAAAGCAATCCTTCAAGCAGAGGGGAAATCAAAGCCAAATCACAACATGCCCTGTGAATGTTATGTGGGAGGCAAAGGTATCTGATGAAAAACATATTTTCCCTTTTTCTGCCAAAGATCAAATTAATTTTTTTTTCTCCAGGTTTTGACATGGCTGTCAGCTACCTGCTTTTTTTTCTAGTTGCACAGTTGTAAGGTTGTGCTTCATTTAAATAAATTAGAGAAAAAAGGGGAACGATAAAAGCAGGATCACTACATGCCTTCTTTTTATGTCGAAATAAAATAAAGCTATCCATCAAATGTCGTTGACACAAACACAGACGAGTCTTAGTGAATTCTCAGGTTTCTGGATTTTCCTTGAACAGCAGGCTGAGGGAGCTGGGAGCTGTTGATGTTTTACCTGGATCATGATGTCCACGTACTCCCTGTCCTCCAGCAGACAGAGGTAGGGATAGAGGTTAAACCTGTAGTCCTTGGCGTCGATGTTGGCCAGGATCACCTTGCTCTCCCTCAGGGCCTGGAGGAGGGTCTTCCTCCACTGGGTCCGCTGCTCATCCAGCTTCTCCCTCTGAAAACACAACAGGGGTGTGAGGCGACCCTCCCATGACTGAGAGTGACCTATCCCGAAGAAGTGATTTCTTCTTGACCCCCCCCCCCCACCCCAACATACTGCAGAATCATAATTCTTAAGTAACCCTAAATGTCCCTGCTGGTGAAGTTATTGTAAAAAATATATATATATATATATATGTTTGTGTAAATGTACACTTTTCATCTGAAGAGTTTTCTTTAAATATGTTTAGTCAGACTGAAGCACAGACACAGTCTGGATTGTGGATGGAGGATGACTCCGAGTCACAGCCCACCCCCCCACCCCCGTTAAAATACATTATTATTCTGCCCTGTCTTTCCGTCTGTCTGTAAATGCTTCCTAACCACCAGGGACTCTCAGCCTGCTCGCTTCCCACGAACCCCATCTGCAGAGGTGGGCGCGCCAGGCTGGACTGCAAATGCCAGATTTTTCGAAAGAGAGCACGCCGCAGGAATATGATGTTTCTCCTCCTAACCTGGCAGAGCTTTAATGCAAATCAATTCAAAGTTTGGACCAGGTGAGAAAGAAAAAAAAAAACTTTCCTAACGGGAGACATTGTGAACCCAAGGACGTGAAAAGTATCTTAAACTTAAAGCCATCATCCATATGTAAATGTTCTGTTTAATTACTGCAAACAGACAGAATATTGCACCCACTTCAGTCTGTGTCTCGCATTGTGTGCCAGCACATTGGAGCTTTGCAGACAATCTGTAAGCTTCCTCTGCCGTTTATAGGGACACACTTTATTATGCAACGTATTCTTTCTAACAGTGCAGTCTTTTTTTTTTCCTTAATAACAATTATACATGCAACCATTTAGCCCAAAACAAAGTATTTTTGAATTTTTTTGACTGAAAAGGATGCCAACTTACCATGTCCACCATCTTTTTGGTGACAGGCTTGGCAGTCTCCACGGAGTCGATGGTGATGGTGCAGGCCTGCTCCACGCTGAGCTGACGTTGGAAACGATCCAGGAGCTCGTCCTGAGTGAAGTCCAGTTTGGGGTAATGGTGGTCTGTCCTCTAAAAAAAAAACACACACAAAAAAAAAAAAGGAAGACAGACAGAGAGTGAATGAAGACCTCTCACTACTGTGGAATAATAAGCTGCGTCTTTGTCTATAGACAACCCAACTGGCACAGTCACACTCTTTACATAGACATTAGATTGCAGAGGTTGTTGCTATAAGTGACCTAGGAATACGTTTTGTCATGACACAGTAAATTAAGGGCAAATAGGAAAGGGAGACTTTTCCCACTGGTCAGGAAAATCCAAATCATTCAATCATCTAAGTTTACAGGATTGAAAGTGTTAATCTGACAAATCAAAGCTATATACTGTTTACAGTTCAGTGGCTTTTAACTTAAGAACCATGAATAGTCAAAGAGGGACACATTATCATTAAACATGCCTGAAATTAATATATACTTGCTGGAAGATGTTTTGGCAATATCATTTTGAGATACTTTGCAGTTTCTGGTACAAACATGAAAAATAGAAAAGCCACACAGCAAGAGCCGAGTCTTAAAGCTTCACATTTTGTAACCGATTAAAAAAAAAAAGTCTTGCCACTGTCAAGCCTACAGTGCTGGTTAAATAAACAAGGTCTGATCCTGAGGGGGAAAAAAAACAGGATTTGGTACTTGGTATAGTGACAAAAGCTGAAAGGGAAGAAAAATCAGCTCTTCTAGAATGATGGTGGAAAACTGAACCGTGCACATTTAGATGCCGTACTAATGGAGCAGTCACATTTGACCCGTTTCACATGTCAGCAAGTGGCATGATTTCACATACACTCGAGATAAAAATACAACACCTGCTGATTGCCACACACTCGGGCCAGAAGACCAGAAATATGTCATTCACATGAGGATCAAAAATAAATATGGTGCAAAGACGAAAGGCCAAAAATACAGAAAACGAGAAAAACCTGTGAATGAATCATGCGATAATCCAGCAGAGGGAGGGGGAGGAAGGAAAAGGTGAGCAGAGGTGAGAGGAGGAGAGGAGAGCAAAGCAGAGGAACCATTAGAAAGCAGAGTTGTCCCACTATAAATAGGCCAGCGCCTGTCTGGCTGTGAAGGGGTGACAATCAAATCGGTGGTAGCCACGCTGGAGCCTTCTGACAGCTTTCCTGTTCTTTAAATAGCAACACATACATGTCTCAGCCCTAAAAATAAGCGCTTTTCCTGTGTGTGTGTGTGTGTGTGTGTGTGTGTGTGCGTGTTATATATATATATGACGACGCATAAAGATGTTGTTTTTAAATATAACTAATTTCCTTTAATACCTATGAGACTTCTGTTGGATTTAAATAAAAAAATATATAAATAAATACAATTATATAAAATGAAAACAAATTTAAATCATAATCATTTTCTTTGTGAAAACAGATGAAGGAGGAAGTGTGTGGTACCTGCATGTAGAATTCCTGGACCAGCGATGGATAGCAGGGGGTTTTGGTCTGGTTGTCTTCAGGCTCATAGTCGGGCTGGATCAGGCGTACGGCCTTCAGCACCATGTCTCTCTCGTCCTGTCGGAACAAGCACTTGCTGAACAGATCGTCCACGCTCAGCCCGTCCTCCTCCATCTGACTCAGGCACCTGGACGCACAGGGAGATACGTCAGTGCATCAGGTTTAAATACATTATTGGGTCTTTGACACTTCACGGGTGACGTACTGCAATTAGCTGGGGGACAACCTGCAGAGACAGAAAAGAATCCCATTCCAGTATTTACGTACCCGTCAAAATACGTAGAAGGCTTGTTTCATGAAAAGCCATCTACATTACTTTGGCGGATGCTTGACCGTGTTTACTATTTAGAATACAGGCCCATCAGGGGAAGATTATTTCGATTCAAGATGCAGCAAACTTTTCTAATCGCAGACCTTTTCACCCGAGTGTTCATCCTCATGCAGGAATAACATTTAAATAATCATATCACTTGCTTGGTCCCTGATTCATTCATCTTCCTAACTGTATGCATCACCTACTCTGATCAACATTTTTGCATATTATTTCTGCCTGTATTTCAAGTGTGTATAAATGATTTAAGGGATGGCGCTATGCAACGTTTTTAAGCGGCAAATTTTGTTGCAAAGCAAATCATGACAGTGGAGCACAAAATATATATATAGCTTTTTAAAAGGGATGGTTGTTCGTGCCATGCAGCCCGTCTGAGAAGCCTGTCTACAGAAGTGAGGAAACCCCATTAATCATCACGCAGAGAGGACGCGAGCGCTGCACCCTCCGCACGTAATCCTCAACACAATTATAAATAACGGCTCTCTAATTAGCATCTACAGAAACCCTGGCTCAGCTATTTCCACCGCCTTGATGCTATCACAAGTGAGCAGAGCTCTGCGAAAGGATGGATGAACAAAACCAGAAGGAAACAGCGAGATGCAACAATACAAACGTCATATACCCACAGTTTAAATTTACGTACGTAAATATCACCGACAAAAGCCATAGTGGTTCAATTCTGAAATATTTAGAGACTCTTGTGAAGCCAGCGTGTCACATTTGACTGAGTGAATGAGAGAGCCAAGAACAAAGAGAGGATTAGACCGGGTGCTGGCAGTGTGGTCCAGAGGAACAAAAAAAAAGGGCAGAGAGGGTGAAGGATGGAGCATAATCAGCCTGGTGACTGCGCCGCTGCTCCCCGGGGGGGGTGCAGGGAGCTCCAGAGGACAAAGTCCTCACAAAGTGGAAAAACTGGAAGGGATAAGCGAATAGAGGGTCGGTGCGCCGAGGACAAGGAGGAGATTTCAGAGACAGGAGGGGACGTCGGGACATGTCCGGCAGCTGGGCCAAAATAATGGTGGCTGGAAAAAAAAAAGACAAGAGAAGAACTGGCAGACGCACAAACAGAGTGAGAGAAGGAAGGTGAAGGCCAGTGTGCACCACTGCAGGACAACAATGTCATATGAGCATTGGCTTACAGAGGTCAATGGACCCCCCAGATCATTTAGGAATTTATTCTCAAGTCATGAATATGAAGGTTATTTTTTTTTCAAACGGTCAGGTGTGGACACCACCTACAAACTATGGCAGTGAGAGTCACAATATGCATAAACATGCATGTGGATAAAATACACCAAACCACTGTTCCATGCAACTTTTCCCACTATAACAAGTCCAGAATAATGTCAGACCCCCCTCCGGGCAGCAGGCCAACTGATTGTACTGGCTGCCATCAAATAGACACACAAACTGTGGCCCGTGGAGTCTTGTGCCGAGGCCAGGAGCTGTGCCCGGCGGGGCTGTGTGGGCTGAATGTCACGTAATAAATCTGTGTGTGGGGCCGAAGCACATTCAGTGACATGACAACGCAATTAATTATACTTTACAGTGATTTGTCAGGAGGACCTAATTAATCCGGAGACACAGCTGGTCTCATGACTGTCAAGGATGTCCAAGTCGCAAAAACGCGAAGGTGGCAACAATCTCATTAACACCGACATGCTGCCACAAAAACTGTCAAAACTATTTTAAGAGGTTTCGTGAGATGAACAATTAAAAACTGAAGTTTACACAGTGTAAAAATAAAATTGATCATACCATAGCGGGTTGCTGTGGAAACAATTATAGGGCAAGAAAGAGAATAAAAGCTGTCGGGATTATTGAACGAGGTCCTCAGATTCAGAAGTGAAAAATAGGATAATGTGGTTTTCATACAAGGGTTGGTCATAACACTGACATTACAAAAGATGGAGGACATATTTAAGTGGAAAAAAAACAACAAAGACAAGAAACAAGCAAAAAATAAATAATGAAATTAAAAAGACAATGAAATAAATTGTGATTGCATGTAATTAGATAGTTTCGTTTTGGAAGAGACTTGCATATAAATTGACTGTGTAGTGGATAAATATAAAGATCCCTGACCACAATATATGAAGAACTACTACTAAAAGGTTGCAAAGCCATAAACGATGTCAGGCCTGGTGAGAGCATGACACCTGCTGGTCAGCCTGTGTATGGCAGCCCTACCCTCGACCCCTCACAAAATCTCTCCTGGTTAAATATCTAATGACACCAAACTCATGGGTTTATCACACACAGCTTATGATCCAGGTTCGCAGGTGATGGGTTTGTGTGCTCATACCTAGTGATGACTCTCGGAGGACAGTTGGGATTACGGCCCATGCACTCCAGAGCGGCGCAGTAAGATCCCAGATCTGGCTTCAGGCCAGCCTCTTCCAACAGAATAAATATGCGGCCGATGTTATTGAGCGTTCCCTATAAACAGAAAAACACCGTTAAACTTCAATACAGTGTATGGCAATGTTGACTTCAGCGATGTAACCAGAAACAATACTGACAATTAAACATACAAAAATACACTCCAAACAATGATGTGACCTTGTCCCTATAATATGAATATCGATACTTATTCTCCAAAAGCTGTTTTGACTACCGTACTTACTAAAGACTGACCAAACTTTAATTTACATGAATAATAATTTAAGTAATGTGGAGGATTCAGCCTTTGGCAAGTCATAAGTTATTGTTTTTTTATGAGACAACCCTACACAATTAAGTTACCCCTGTGACCATATAACTTTTTAAAAGAAAACATTTTGACGTGTCAAAGTGAGAACATTTTATATTTTTAACTCACATTCTTGGCCCACAGCCTCATCATGATATTGTAGACACTCGTGTTGAGGTGTTTGCGACGTCTCATGACCCTGTGCTGACTGAGCAGGAAACTGTTGGCCCTCTCGGTGTTCCCGGTGAACACGCACGCCTCCAGGTAGGAGCGGATGCTCAGCAGGATGTCCCCACTCACGGCTTCTTCACTCTGAGCCTGCAGACTCTCAGGGATACTGGGGGAGGTCCACTGGATCACCTGCTGACTGAGTCGCCTCTCCAAGTCCTCCACCTCTGCCAGCTCCTTCGCTTTGGCGTCATTATCGGGCTGCTTTTGGCTCTCTTTACTGACGTTTTTTTTTCTAGAATCCTTCCTGATCCCTTTAGAGTCTTGGTGTGGTGCGGCTGCGTGAGAAGTGGCAGCACCGACAGCAGTAGTAGTAGTAGATGTTGAAGAAACTGCTGCGCGAATTTCATCAGATAATTTCATGCATTTTCTGCTCTTGTCAGCCAAAGGCAAGGACTTTTTAGCTGTGGTAGAAATAATTTTATGTGATGTGCCTGGGAGAATTTTGGAGCTGCTTTTGCTCCCTTTAGATATGGCCTCTGGCTTCTCTTTGGCATTTCTCTGAATGTTCTTCTGGAGACGCTGGGATTTTTTTTTCTTCTCCTGGGTTAATTTTTCCATCCAGCGGCTTTGCTGCGATTTAGCAGCTCCTGATTTAGGAATGTCTGTTTTTTCCAGAGGTTTGCTTTTGGGACCCTTGGCAAATGAGACCCCTCTTCCAGGAGAAGGGGCCTTAACAAGTTGTACCTGCGCATGTTGGACGTCTAAAACAACGTCAGTTTGGAGTTGTTGGATCCTCGCCTCAAGCACTGAGAGGGAGAGAAAATAAGAGGCAAGATTATTGATTAGCCTATTTCAGAAAAATACATGCCTCTGTAATAGAGGCAACACTACAGGAACGTACAAGTCTTTGCTTTGACATTGCAGTATATATATATATATATATATATTTAGTGTGGTGGGATGTGACCTGATAACTGCAACAACATACCGTCTAACAGCTGAGACTGTTCCAGGACTCGCTTCTTAGCGTTTTCTGTCTTTGGGAGGGCAAACAATACATTTCTTTTCTGAAGCCGGAAAGGTGTCCCTGAATAAATAACAACATCATCATCATATACCATTTGAGCTTGCAATATATCAAATTCTAAATACATTACATATATCCCTTAATCTCTTCGCCAACACAAATATTACACTTTGAAGACAGGTTTGAGAAGTTAGTTTGATCTGTTTAAAAAAAATAATAATAATAGAAAAACACTCAACGACTTTGGGGTTAATGTCCTAGAACCAAAGGTCCTCCAGTTAGAGTCAGGAAGACACATTATCACAATGCAACACGCGCTAACTTCGTGCCTGGTATTTACTTTGTCTATTCACTTAATTGTATGATTAAAGGAGCAGGAATATACATTTAACACGAGCACCGTGGGTCCCACTTGTCCAACCCCTCGGCTCACCTGAGATCCCCCTCACCGCGCCACTTCGTTTCGACCCACACCGCATACAAATGTCCGCGAAGGACACGCGGAATGGACACTTGTCCCACGAAGTGCGACGGCTCAGGCATGCGGCGAAGGCACAGACTCTGAGGAGGGACATGTTGTCATGTTCTCACCGCGTTAGTCCTCAGCTGCGGGCGGCCATCTTAAATAAGACCCAGCTAATCGCAGAGCGAGCTGATCGCTGCGCAAGGCTCGACCAGAAAATCGCAGATAAATCGAGCGAGACAGGAACTCCCTGACCGTTCCCATAAAATTACATGAATTTAAACGATTACGAATAATTACACAGCAGCGTGTTTTAAATGTATGCATTTAAAAGCCTCATGCTTTTATATCACTATCAAGTGTTGTTTACAATAAAATGTTACTATAAAACTGGACAGATGCGTTGGTGCCCCCAGAAAATACTATAAATAACTGGATTATAGAATACAAAAAAATAAATAAAATAGAAACACAGGAGGGAATACAAATTATGAGCAATAAATACATAGGTAGGTGTTATTAAAAAGGGTTTATAAAATAACAGACTGAAAATAAAACAAATAAGAAAATGCTATGTTGCTTTAAACAATATTTACGTATTAATATACAATTTTAATAAAAACAGAAATCAATGCTAATAGAAATGTGAAACATGAAACATTTTTGTGTTGGGGTGACTGACCTACAGGTGGCAGTCTCACTACAGTTACCCAAGCAGTGTTAGAGGTCAAACAAGAGGCCATGGAGTAAATGAGTCTCTCATGATGACGGTTTTGCATAATATTTGAACATAAATGTTTCGTTCAGTAGTCTAATGTTTTCTCAGGCATCTTTAAACGTATTGACATAAAAAGCTCTGATCATTTTGTATGAAGACCATCTTAATTCACATGGAGACATTCACCTTAAAATATTCTTGATAGGAGGATGTGCTTTGTCACAGCACTTGTGCAGCATTTTCCGATATTGTAACAATTAGTTGCTGATTAATATTTCCCACCGACTGAAGGGGAAAAACTCTAGATATGAGATTGCACTTGTGATGTAATCTGAAACCGGTTGTATACACATGCAACCTGCTCACCCGCTGACCTGACTAAAGCACTTGCCCCGGCCTGTGGATAATCTTCATTAATTTTCTTTATCCTTTCCAGTCGACTTTTGAACTTCAACCATCACGCAGTTTAAATCAACTGTGACTCAGCTCCAAATTGTTGGTAAAATAAATAAATAATTGATCTCATTCACATCCCGGTTACTTTTTGACCCCCAGCGGTGTCAGCGTCGCCTTGTCATGCATCCATAAAGCATTCTCAAACACTTTAGCAGCTTTTTGTGTCTCGGCGTGCTGGAGGTTAACACAAGCCCTACATGACAAAGTAGGCGAGAGAGTGAGAGAGAGAGAGAGAGAGAAGGGGGGGTAGAGGGAAATGAAGTCCAGGCGAGTACATCTTTTCTCAGCGGAGGCAGTGGCTGAGAGCACAGCGGTGGGTGTCTGCCGCTGAGCTGTAGGTGAGGATCAGGAGGTGTTTGTTGCCACGGTTCACAAGCAGGGCCCCTTGACAGCCTCGTTTGATGTGGTTGGCCCCTGTCGGCGGCTGGCTCTTTGCACTGGTGTGACAGTCATTGCCGGGTGAGTGACTGTCAATGCCCCGGCCGACAAAAGAGGAGAAGACAGGCATTCATGGGGCCTGATAATGGCCAGGCAAGGACAAGGCTGCCATTCTCACACACTTTGATCATGTGGATTCTTTTGCACACCTTTGTAGGGGCTCCCTATTTGTTTAACAGTTGGAGAGAGAGAGAGAGAGAGAGAGAGAGAGAGAGAGAGAGAGAGAGGGCTTTTTTTTCCAAAACCGCTTCACCTGGCCAAGGAAACTTGATGGAGATACTTCTCTGTGAGATGCTGGTGTTGGCAAATGCCTTTGGCATGTGTGTGTGTGTGTGTGTCTGTGGTTGTGTGGGTGTGTGTGTGTGTCGGTGGGGAGAGTGCACTACATGGAATTAGTGACCTGTCCAGTGTGGAAAAAAAATGGCTACTTTGCCGTGAGCCTGCACATAACGTGACATCTGAGACAACAAAGAAGGCCCATTTGGAGCTGAATTTGGAAAGCTTTATAAACATGCATATTTCTAAATCACACATTCAGGCCCAAGCTGAGACGATTTTACGATTTTCAGTCTACCGTAAACTTCCCGAGTGCAGAAGTAAAATGTTCATTATGAAATATTACTCATCAGATCACACCCTTTATGTCCATTACTGTCCATTAGAGATGGATCAGAGTGGTCCTTCAGGCTTACGCTCAGGTTTTTTTACTGGACAACTGTGACTCACACGGCTCAGGCCCGGGTTTCCCCGCACACGCATTTCAAGATGGATTCAATTACCCAGTCGGTAAGAATGTCTGAAGATGTGTCATGCTGCTGTTCAATGAGGTAAATCTTAATAGAATCATTTGAGACCATGAGGATGCTGCGTCATCCTCAACCTCCAGACAAACTTACTCGAGAAAAGGAAAGGTTACTCTCCGTTTTCATTTGGGGAGTTGAGAAATGCAGAGTCAGCAGATTTTTATTTTATTTTTTTTACTATTGTGCTATATACACTATCAGACAGCAGGCCTTCTGCTGGATATCATCTCTCACAGCTCATAACAGTGTCAAATAGTTGACCCAGATATCAAAAAGTCACTCACAATTGCCACGAAGCAGGATATGCAAACGGCCGTCTCATCGGTGGGACCGAGCTGTGGTGGTCTGGTGGTCAGTTCCTTTAAACCACGTCCGGATGTTTGGCAGCCGACCGCAGCACACAGCTCAAAGGTACCAGGCACACCTGTGTTGGGTCTGAACCAACAAAAAAAAAAAACACAGGCCACGTTGGACAAAATAATAGGGTAAATAATGTAATGGCAGAAATCATAAAAATGTACTGCCCATGAATAGAAACCCTATGAGATAATGTCCTCATGTGTGTGGCGTTATTTCATCCCAAACAAGGAAAACAAAAACCTGTTTTTTCAAGCACGGAGCCGCCAACTGGCAGAATGTGAGTGCGCGTGAAAGCTGTAGGTCAAGGGTGAGCTGCAAAAACACAGCCACTGGAGCAAGAGAGAAAGAAAAGAGAGACACGGACTTAGCAGGCAGGCAAAACAATTAATAATAGGGAGCTATTACTGAGGGATTGTCAGTGCTAGGAGGGAGGTCGGGTTTCAGGCCCTTTTGAAGACTTTGATGGTACAAAACAGGCCTCATTATAGAGATATTATCTCTATTCATACACTTACAGAGCCGCTTGGATCCCTGCTGGGAAAGATTAGGTTCCTCCACTTGAGAACATCCTCCTTGGGTGCCTGGCTCACAGAGCGGTGTTCTCAGCTCGGGGCACACCCACGCAGCTCAAAGGTTCCCCGTACCTGCCGCCGGTCCCCCGCCACACAAGCTATCCAGCGGGATCCAAATTTCTACCTGAGAAAAGACATTTTTAAATAGGGTTAGGTTAGCTGGCCATCGATGGAATCCTCGCTATGCGTTTTAGAATCATTAGAATCATCTAATAAAGACACGTAGTTTTAGTTTTCAACATCAAAGATGCTGACTGTACAACATCAAGAGGTTGCACGTGAACACTTTACACAAAGAAATACATTATACTTGTATGTGCTGAGGAACTGAGCTCAGAGCCCAAACATTTGCTTCCGAGACACCACAAAGCAATCTGCTGCCACATCGGACGTTTCACATGAGGCTCGAGATCCGCCGCTGACCCCCCTGGGGCCTCGGCACACAGAGGGATTGTGCCATTTTAATGATGAGGCATTTAAGTAAAGGAAGGACAACTAGAACTTCCTCTGGCTCTCACACTCTTTCTCTATCACTTTCTTTTCCTTACTGTCTTTCTTTTGTTGTTTTTTTTGCTTGTGTGTTTCATCTTGATTTTATCTGGCGGGAGATTAATGGATCCCCCTATAGACCAGTGAGAAGATAAGGGCGGTATTTTGAATATCATGATATACACATATGTAACAAATATTGAAGTAAATGTAAGTTGCATTTCATGCATGTACTGTGTACAGTTAGTTGGAAATGCTGCTCTTCATACCATAGTATTGCCATATTGGTAAATTAAAGGTAAATATAGGCCATGATTAAAAAAAAAAAGATTAAAAAATAAAACATACGTTTTTCCAACAACAAGCGGCTGACAAAGTTTAGAAATATTGTGTTGCAAAATATCAGATGTCCTAAAATGTATTTAAAACAACTTCATACACAACAAGCGCCACAACACTCCACATACTGTGGTATATATATTTTTTTTTATCCCAGTTGGCCATGGAAGGAGAGAGACAGGGAGGGGGGAAAAAGATGGGTTAAGAACCGGAAAGCACATAAAGCCAGAGGAAGCTAACAGACACGGCAGTGTGGTTAAATTGAGGGTGAAAGACTGAGATTTTTACGAAGGGCCCATTTACATCTACGCTGAAAGTCGCTTTGATGAGGAGCCTGGCGGGGACCGGGGACCAGGACATACTGGCAGGTAGACAGGAATGGCTCGGGGGAGTTGGGGGTTGGAGCTGGGGCTTTGGAGTGAGAAGAGACTGGTCTCTCTTGCACAGATTTTTTTTTTGTGAGGGTAAGGTTTAAATAGAGGCCAGGGGGACAGCAAGAGTCTGGGGGCAGTAAAGCAGCAAAGGAGTGTGAAGTGCAACGCTACTCTCTCTGAGTCAGCCCCGGACCAGAGTGGCTTCAAGGTGGCGACCATAGTTAAAACGGCCACCCTTTTATAATCTATATATTTGTATTTCATTTGCATGAGCCTCTAGGTGGAGACCCATATGTTAATTGCGAAGTTTCATCTATCCTAGGCCCACCGTACTCACAATACAACAAGAATACACCCGATGAGTGACATGTGACACTCCACCACACAGTCAAAGTAACTTGATGCTGTTTGGTCACAAAAACTGGCCTACAAACACATGCTAAGCTCATTTTTTGCCATATTGTTGTGTAATCTGCACAAAAACCGACCAATTGTTGTTTGATAGGAAGTTATCTGAAGAATCTTTATGAACAAGGACCAGTTTCTCTGCTGGTTGCCATTGTATTATAATGCTTTTTATTTCGTTACAGTTTTTAACACATTGCCAAAGTTGCTTTAAAAGTTGTAATGCTAACCTTGGCTGACTGGCGACTGCATTAAGTTTATTTTATACAATAAGGATACGCGAGTCATTTAAATCCTCTCATTTAACAAATAGCATATTTCCAAAATGTCTTAAAGTTCTTATCCTGTCAGATAGTGTGGAAAACAGTAGTCACTGTTTATTGAACTGCTGGGTCTGAGTTTAATGCTTTGTCCCAATCAGGTTCATTACACAGCTTGTAAAAAAAAACAGACAAGAGTGTGGGAAGTCGCAAAAAAAGGTGTTCTTCATTTCCACCCTGCTCTCCCAAAATGAAATGACAAAGATCAGAGAAGGTGTTTCATTGAAATATAAGCACGGAAAGTGATCGGAAAGCTTCATCTGGACTCACTCCAGCGACAACTCCTGCTACCTGCTCTGTGTTTCCGACTGCTTGATGATTCAAACCAGCAGCCATAAAAAAAAAAAAAAAAGAAAGAAAAAAAAAAAAGGGACGGCTCCTTTAATTTGCCCCATGTGGCCAGAGAGAAGAAAAGAGAAGTGAAGGTGTCAATGGGCTGGGTCACTGGACAGTAATGGAACTGATTAGACTGATCCGTCGTCCACATCGAGGGGGTGGGGGGTGGGGGGGGGGGGGGGCAGAGGTCATGTGGTGGGAAAAGGGATGAAAAGTCTTTCCAGGTGTTTCTGAAATGAGGAAAAGGAAAAGAAAACAGGTAAGAATGCAAATGACTGAATAAACTTTATTTTCTGAGTAAGCATAGAGAGAGAATGGGGAACGGTGCCTGCGTGTGTGTGTGTGTTGCAAGCCGTCTGATTTGTTTGAAATGGTTATGAATGAATGAGTGAGGTGGCCCCACCCCGCCCCACTCACCCACCCACCCCCCTCCCTCCCTCTCTCTCTCCCTCCCCGTCCATCCTCCAGCCCTCTCCTTTCAGCCCCCTGGATGCCGGCCCTGCCCAGGATAAAATGCAGGGCGGCTGAGCCGGTGCCTCCACAGAGGGGAGGACGGGCTGACTGACTGCACACAGCAGAGCGTGAGGCCATTAGCTTACTGCTTCACTGCCCCGTGCAAGCTGACACACACTCGCTGACTGCCACTCACTCTGACACTTACACACACACACACACACACACACACTCTGCCTCTCTCTCTTTTTCTGTCGCACACACACACGCTCTCTCTCCCTCCCATACTTACTCACTTCCTCTCTTTCTCTCTCCCTCTTCCAGTATCACGCACTCACACACACACACACACACACACACACACACACACACACACACACACACACATAGTCAGTCACCAGCCCTCTTTCAACTCCCTCACAGGCGCGGGCTAGCAGCTCAGGCAGGCACCCTGTTACTCTCCAGCTGGAAAGAGCAGAGCATTGTGAGGTGCATACACACACACACACACACACACACGCTATCCACACACACTCACACACAAGACAAACCACACACACACACACACACACACACACACACACACACACATAGTCAGTCACCAACCCTCTTTCAACTCCCTCACAGGCGCGGGCTAGCAGCTCAGGCAGGCACCCTGTTACTCTCCAGCTGGAAAGAGCAGAGCATTGTGAGGTGCATACACACACACACACACACACACACACGCTATCCACACACACTCACACACAAGACAAACTAATACACACACACACCAACAAACACACATGCGCATCCTCATACATCCCAGGACCTTTATCTGTGGAGCAGCAAAAGAAGAAGAAGAAGAAGGAGGAGGAGGAGGAGGGGGAGGAGGAGGAAGAGGAGGAGGACAACCTGAGAGTGGAGCAGCAGGATTAAAGAGGAACTCTTAAAGGTGGATTCATAAATGTGCGACACTAGATGAAAGGACTCACAAACGAGACGGAAGATGACAAGCGGAGAAGCGAGTTTGCTGCTGTAGAGAGGCCTCTGCTCTCAGCCTGGAGTGGACACTGGTCATTGGTGACATCCAGAGGATTTCCCTCCCTACTCTCTCTCTCTCTCTCTCTCTCGCTCTCGCTCTCACTCTCTCTCTCGCCGGGACTCCCACCCTCCTGTCACCCCTCCGCCGGGACATCTCCCGATCACCAGCATGCCTGCAGCTTGCACAAGGTGCACCTTGGGAGTCTGACCCACCATGTGCAGATGGACGCCGTCCGTCGCTCACCTCGGTCCTGAGCCTGCCTCGGCCCGGCGACCCAGCGCGGCCTCCCTCTGCCTGGCATGCTTCTCGCTGCTCCTGGCCACGGCCGGCCCGGCCTCGGGGGCCTGTCCTCCGGGGGTCGGGCGTGAGCCCCTGCAGGTGCTGGCCAGCGGCATCAACTGCTCGTGGACATTGGAAAGGCACACCCGCAGTTACAATCACCTGGAGGGCGACGTCCGTCTGCGCCGGCTTTACTCCGCCAACAAGTTCTTCCTGTGCATTGACAAAACCGGCAAGGTGGACGGCACCCGGCGGAAAAACTACGCGGACAGTGAGTAGCCCCCCCCCCTCGAAATGCAACTTCTGTAAGTCACGTGTGTGTTCAAGGTCAGAGATGCCCTGTGACAGTCTTGCTTTTATTGTTGTGACTGGACTTTCTTATCTGTTAATTTTTTTTATGCAGTTCATAGGAATATCCTGGGGTTATATCACTGCCGTGCTATTTGTGTTGTGTTTAGAGCACGGGGAGAGGCGTTGCTAGGTAGAGGAGGGGAATACACTGCTGTGGATTTAGGCTCCTCATGGGACAGCCGGCGAGAACGCTGACTCGAGGAAAGACATTGAGCATCAGTTGGGCGATGCAAAATGGTGTTGTTGGAAAAAAAAAAAGAGATAAAGTTTCACGGGGGATGAACTTGTCAAAACTGCGATGGGGATGCATCAATTGTGCGTAGCAGGTGTACACGCTAAACAATTTCATCCAACACATGCAAACGTGTGGCGCGTTCCCAGTTTGATAAGCTGCAAGTGACGTGAGTGGAGATTAAACTCAAGCTAATTCTGCATCACATAGATTTCTGGCTATGGTGCACGCACACAGCTGTACGTCCCACTCCGGAATCCGCGGTTGGATTCTCTCTCTCTCTCTCTCGTGCCTCTGTGCACCTGCTCAGACCAGTTTCACCCAAAATGCACAGCTCCTGCGTTCAGTATGCAGCAGTGGGGTTATTAGCCCCTCGGGTGTGTGTGTCCATCAGTCTGGGATTCTTGACCAGGTCCGAGGAGCCGACCCCGCTCGTGATCTGACCTGCCTCCACCTCTGTAACTGACTGGATAATCCTCAGAGACATTTGCGCCTTTGACGGTAATATTTATGTTTTTGGTGGTTTGTGCTTTTTTTATACGAGGGGGTGAGTGGGATTTTTCCGCCCCCAGCTACTGGTGGCAGGGGCAGCAGCAGCTGCGGCGTCATTCTGATGCCACAGTCTGGATAACATTTATTAACCTGTCAGGATTAGTCTCCTGGCAGAATATTTAAAACCAAAACCAAAAAACCCACACACGGGTTAAGGAATTCAAGTGGGGATGAATTATTACCTTGTCAAATTTGGACCTGAGGGCTGATCCAAGTTCCGACGTTATTTTTTCATATTAGAAGTCAAATATGTCAGCGAACATCACAAAATATGACTCTCTAACTCTGCCGCAATTTGACTGTTTAAAAGTCAAGCTGGACGACTGGTAGCAATTTTGGAAACACGATGGAGCTTAAAGTGTGTTCAAGGTTCTCGGGGATGGCAGTAAAAATGGAGTTCTGGGCATTGTGGAGCTGGTGTCCTTCCTTGCCATATTCCTGTCTTTTATGCGGAGGTGGTTTTAAGGAGCTCTGCATGAAAGAGTGCCGTCCCTTAAATATAATGTCCTCATACACTTTAGCTCTCATCCTCTCATTTCCTCCGGTGGAAAGAACGATTCTTTCACACACACACACACACACGCACGCACGCACACACACACACAGCGAGGGTGTGTACCTGCAGCCTGAGCGAAGCGCTCTGCCAAACCCGTGGTCATGTAGGCTTTCCCCTAAATTCAACAAAATGGATGTTGCGGTCAGCGTGCGGCTGCACCTCACAGCGGGGCAGATTTGTTTTATGGCCCCATATCTGTGTGTGTGTGTGTGTGTGTGTGCGTGTGGAGAGAGGGGGGTGGGGGGGGGGGGGGGGGGGGGGGGGGGGGGGGGGGGGGGGGGGGGGGGGGGGGGGGGGGGGGGGGGCTACTGTTAGGTTCATCATCTGACAATTTCTTGACACCGATATGGTGGCCAACGAGCGAGTGTGGCAGGACAAGCAGGAAATCATACATATTTAATGACACGAGCAGTACCGCAGACACTCGGCTGCTGTGACAACAGGGAAGAGGAAGCCTGTCTTTCTATGAGATTGGATCAATACTTGGGGAAAAAAAAAAAAAAACATTTTGGGAGTACGAATATAATATAATGAGTATCTATGGTTTCAATGCGTAACTGGAAGTGGCCATGGACAAACGTGTCAGCCAATTGAAATGGCATAAAATGTCCAACAAAACCAAAAAACGACAAACATGTGCTTGTATAACACTGCATACGGGTTGTCCTGAACACTGGCCTGCAGTCTGGCCCGACCCCTCCTCTGTCCTCTGCGTTGCCCTTACACTCTGGTCGACACGGCGGCATTACCCTCCGACAGCCCTGCCCTGCGACACCCAGGCCCTCACCTCTCCACCCCGCTCAGTTTTTCCAGGCCCGGCGAACCAACTCCCTCTCAGGTGCAAAAACAGTTGGAATTAGTCAGCAGGCTCCCCGCTAATTGAGGGTGGAAAATATTGTATGAATCCCAGCGGAGCATGGGGCGCCGAACAGCTGAGGGGAAGAGCGATGGAGGGTTGAAAGGATGAGAGCGCTGGACGGAGTTGAAGGGAGCCGGGAGAGAGAGTGCTTTCAACAAACAGACGGCAAATAAATGGATTTTTGTTTATCAGCCTTCTATTTCAGTTAATAAGGAGTAAGCAATTAGAAAGACACAGGGCAATATTGTCACCCTACCAGACGATTTCAAGTTTGCGAGAGCTGACTGACAGAACAGTGGATCGGTTCCGTCTCCAAAGTGCTCTGTACAAAAAAAAAAAACAACTCCACGCAGAAATATGCCCAAAACATGTCTGCCGCAAAATTCCCCATCCGGAAGTTTTACTATCAAAACCCAGCATATCTGCGACCAACGGCTGCTCATTGGCTAATCAAAGCAGAGAGATAGAAATCCAACAAGATAAATGTGTGAACACAGCCCCCGTGAAACCACAAGCTCACGCTATAAATCCAAGCTGTAATTACAACTTCACGATTTGATCAGCACAGATGCTAAAAATAACCTGACCAGCCCTGGAGAAGAGACAAAGTGCAGTAGTTGGAAAGGGGGGGGGGGAGGGGCTGACCCTGTTTTTCTGTCGACCCATGGCAAAGCAGAAAATGATCGAGAGGAAAAACACAAACCAAGTGTTTACAAAAGCTGGAGAGGCAGGTATGCATCATATCCTGTGCAGGGTCATCGGTCATAGTCTAGCTAATTAGACATTTGTACAGCACACACAACAGCTGTGCGGGCCACACCCAGCAACATTTTCACAATCAATTGCAACAACAAACCCGCACAACACCGAGTAGTGCAGTGGTGAGCAACAGAGAGTAAAATATACAGCAAAGAAGTAGACAGTCAAATCAATTAACATGTTTGGATTTTTTATTTATATATATATATATATATATATTTATATATATTTCTATAATTAGAATCCCGATTTCTATTTATTCCACCCCACTGTTTCACTCTTTCTTACTCAACTTCTCTAAAATAACAAATTCTAAATTCATACATCTGTTCCGGGCCTCCCCGGTGCGTTAACTTATTTATTTGTTTTCTTTTACGTGGGTGTATTTTTCGTCCCATTTTAAAGGCTGGACTGTTCGATTTTGGGTGTGCGTGGCTGAAGGCATCAAACGCTTGTGCAGCCTCCAAGTAGTGACGGCCAGTTCATCCCCTCTCGGAAATAAGGTCACCTCACAAACCCCCTGTAATGGCAGGAGCCATGGGCGTGCTGTGTCTACCACATTTCTCTCGCTGTGCTACATCTCGCCGTTTGATGCGAGAGTTTTTTTTTTTTTTTCAAGTCCATGAGCTTTATTTGACTTGGATTGCACCCACGGGAAGGAAAATCTTCCAGCCCAATGAAATGTGTTGTGTGGAAATGGTTCCAACTTTGGGCTGTCACTCACCAGGGAGAGAGTGATTTGAATTTGTTAATGGGACCGGGACACACACACACACGCACACATCTAAATCCACATGAAAGGGTTGACCAGTCTCCATATATAGGAAAAAGATCCTTTTCGCAAACTGTATTTTTGAGATGTCACTTTTAGTTTTTGAGTTTTAACTGATTGATCTGCACCATCATCGCAGACATAGTGAGTCTTTACCAGGAGACAATTGTGAGGCTGTCCAATCGAATGCAATATACCGCGACTCCAAAAAAACGTCCAAAATACTAACAATAACAATTGGTCAAAATGAACCACACATGTTTTAAATGTCAAGTACATTGCATTGCACAGAGAAATCGTTTTTTTTTTTATTCTTGAAATGTACTGTAACATATCAAGTGTCAGGTCAGATGTGTCGTCAGGGATAGCGTCCACGTGCCATAACCGTCAGACATTACAAAATGTCTGTCACGCTCCGTCTGCCATTTTAAAGGTCTGGGGACGTTTATTCTGCCCAGGACTTTTTTTTTTTTTTTTTCTCAACATCATGGCCATGACTCACTGGTGGCAGAGTTCAGATGGGGATGTGTGACGGGATCAACAGCAAGGGGGCAACAGAGGGAAGCACCTGGCCGAAGGAAGTGCTTTGGTCT